>OZ010796.1:225102969-225702969 GCA_963932465.1 Maratus speciosus | reverse complement strand
ATATTGTCTCTTAACCTGCGATCGAACTTCTGATAGACCAGTAGGGCAATACGATTTGACGTTTAGCAACGAATTATGTGTGAAACCTGTGGTACAGTTTAACGGCGGATTATCCTGCAAAGTGTTAAGGAGAACAATAAATGACATAAAAGTATTGAAACACAAAATTAATATACAGGGTGGTTATTAATTAGCGTGAGGTGCTCAGAGCCCTCTAGCGATTAAAGTATTGGACGAAACATAACCAAATTTCATGAGCATGCATAGTAGACCACAGGATTTCGAATTCTAAAAAAAAAAAAAAAAAAAAAAAAAAGTTCCAAATTCACCACTAGGCGCATTTTTGGGGCTGAAAAAGTGTATTAGTGTAACTATTGAATGATTAAATGCCAAACAATACAGTGCACATCAATTTTATTTACAACAAATTTCTTTTACTTACAAATTAGGTTCAATATGAACACCATTGGTAAATTCCAAGAACTGCATACGATGCACGACGTTTTCTACTACCGCTCGCAGCATATCAGAGTTGATTTGCCTCACTTGTAGCGTTATTCGTTCTTTCAACTTTGCGATATCGGAGAGATGTCCTTGATAAACTACACCTTTAAGAAATCCCCACAACCAAAAAGCACAAGGATTGAGATCGGGCGACCTCGGTGGCCATGCCGTAGGAAATGCACGACTAATGATACTGCTGTCAGAAAAATGTTGCCGCAACACACACTGTACCCTAAGTCCAATGTGGGGTGGTACACCATCCTGCATGAATATGGTTGAATCGAGACATCCTCGCTGCTGTAGTTGTGGAATCATTAAGTTCTGTAGCATATCTGCACACCTGGCAGCAGTAACGGTACAGGTCACTGGTCCACTTGTTCCATTTTCTTCATAAAAGTAAGGACCGATGATAAAGGATGCTGTAAAGCCACACCACACTGTGACTTTTGGCGAATGGAAAGGCTCTTGCACACAAGCGTGCGGATTATTCGCAGCCCAAATGCGGTAGTTGCGGGTGTTAATGCCACCGTTCAAATGAAAGTGCGCTTCACCACTCCATTAAATCTGCCACGGCCATGTAGCATCAACTTGCATGCGTGCTAAAAATATCAATGAAAAATCCAATTGGGTGATCACATCGCCTGGGAGCAATTCTTGAACAGAAGAGATTTTGTACGGATAAAACTGTAACATCTGATCCAGAAACTTCCTCACCATTGAGTATGGGATCTGCGTGTGCCGAGATACTGCCCGAGCGCTGCTGGTAACCTGCACATTTTCCATCTCCTGTTAGACAATAGCAGTTGCAACTTCATCAACTTGTTGCTGGCTAGTCACTTTGCATCCTTGGCCTGGTTGCCGTGCTAGAGTCCCTGTTGTTTCAAATCGTTGAATCATCTTTCGTAAATTAGTTATGCTCATCGGTATTTTTCGCAACTTCTTTAATCGGCGAAATTCACGAAGAGCAGCATTGCAATTCTCGTTAGGTTGATAATACAGCTTGACTAGCAAAGCACGGTCCCGTAAGGTAAGAGCCATCGCAAAGCAGTTGGTCTCAGAATGATGAGAAATCTCCCAGCCTTTCCTTTTATACTCATGATCGCTACACAGAACGGATTTTATGCAAATTAATGCATTTTAGTCAGTAAACAGCGCCAAAATTGCCCCTAGTGGCGATTTTTTAAAATTTGAAATCCCATGGTCTACTATGCATGTTCATGAAATTTGGTTATGTTTCGTCCAATACTTTACTCGCTAGAGGGTTCTGAATACCTCACGCTAACTAATAACCACCCTGTACATAGTAATACAAAATTCGTTTGATATTTAAAAGAAAAATTAATAGAATTATGTGAACTTCTAATTTGAATTGTAACCAGTTTCTGTTTTTCTGTCATAACATTTTTTGCACATCATTAGTGCGTGTTCTATGCAAAAATATTCATTACATGTTTTGTATCACAGGTATTTATTTCTAAATCACTGTAGTCAGTCTCACTTCTTGAATCTGAATGTATTTCGCATGTTTCTAAACCATCGTTCTCTTCATCAAGTTGTTCAGAATCCAACTCTTCATTTCCATCAGAAAATAAAATTTTATGTGCGATTTCAAGGTCTATAGGATTTTTTAAATCCAGATAGAGTTTAAGACTCATATTTGAAAAAGAAAAAAAACGAACTTTAAAAAGCTAACCCAAATTTCAACCTGGAATCCTATTAAAAAATACTACATATGCTATCGGGCGCGTGTATCTCATATATACATAACTTAAAATGATCTCGATAACTCAACTTCTTCTTAACCCTTTGAGGGGCAAACAATTGCGTTTCTGTAATGTCGAATTCACACCGGAATCCGCAAAAAGATTTATTGCAAAATAAGGAAAAGCAATTTTACGCCCTTTTTTCCACCAAAGTTAGAAAAGTAAAATTTAACAAATGTTTTCTGGTGCAAATCTTTATTAATCGTAGGTGGGATAAAATATATCCAATAGCCCATCAAGAGGTTAAGAGGCTTCTTCAGTCACCTGAAAAGACCTGCTCACTATGCTAATCCTATGGAAGAAATTTTTAAAGATATCTGGCTTGCATAACGTTATTGTAAAACAATTCTTTTTGCATTGGCTAGCTGAGATCAATTTGAACCAAGGGTGTTTTTTTACTTTTTAGATTTGTTTACAGATATATTTAATTAGGACACTTTCATTTTCGGAACCGGTTTCGAAAGTGAAAGCATCCTCTTTAAAAAATTCTGCAAACAAAATCGAAAAAATACAAAAGAGCAGATTTAGAGATCAATGCCAGCTATCCAATGCAAAAAAAATCATTTAAAAATATTAAAATGCAAACGAGATATCTTTAAAAATTTCTTTCATAGGATTAGCATTAGCGAGCGAGTTTTTCTAGGTGACTGAAGTAGCCCCTTAACGAAATCTTAAAACCAGTGCGTTCTACAAACGACCTTGTCCTGCCAAAGGAGCAGATACTGTAATGGTTAAGCGGGCTGGTCACTCAGCTTCGGAGTTCTCCTTTGTAATGTTAAGTCTATGAACTTTTGATGCATCCGTATATTTAAAATATCTTCTCGGGAAATTCATATTTTTAACATCTTTTTCTGTGTACTCTTCTTAAATGATGCCTCTTTTTTTCTTAGTTTTCAAAATAGCTCTAAAATCTATGCCGAATTTAATATTTTATGTGTTTAAAGCGGGCGAACTGTTAGTTAGATGTTAACACTTCATATAAAATTAAGTCTGTACTTTAGAAATATTTTGAGAACTAAGAGAAAAAGAGACATATTTTAGGAAGTGTAAGCAAAAAAATAGAAGTTAAAAATATTAATTTCCCGAGGAGATATTTTAAATATACGAATGCATCAAATGGCCATAGATTTTACATTAGTGAGGAGAAACAACGCCCCCTAGATATTTGAGAAAGCCTTGACACGCGTCGCGAAAACATCACACAAAGCAGGCAAAACAAAGAAACAAAATCATTCATTGGCTCTTGGATATCAACGAGCGAATGAATGATTTTGTTTCTTTGTTTTGCCTGCTTTGTGTGACGTTTTCGTGACGCGTGTCAAGGCTTTCTCAAATATCTAGGGGCGTTGGGGGAAATTGGAAGCTGAGTAACCAGCCAAACGGGAAAAATGGACACGTATGTATCTGAGAGATCACGCACGCCCGATGTAGTGTTAAAAATTAATTTCATTCCGTTTTGTTTTGAAAAAAGTAACTTACAGCAAGAGTTCAAAATCTGAAATCTGCACAACTCCTAAACTTCTTCACCGAATGACTTCCCGTTTGTTGTCCCAAGGTAAAATTTATCGAAGAATCTAAGATGACGAGTTGAGTTGGGTTGATTTTTGACGGCCAATTATCTACACGAAGGATATAGGCCCGGGGGGAGTGCCCTCCGTGGGGGTCTTCTAAGGGAACCTAATCCGTATTAACGCATGGAAGATCCACGGCTCGAAGAAAACCACGAAAACTCCGAACGATTAGGCCAACGGGCGCGATTGGGATCGAACCCAGCACCTCCCGTCTACCAGCTTCGAGAGCAGAACCTCTCGGCCACTGCTAAGATGACGAATTAGATGTTCCTTTTGAATATTTCAAACTTTCTTACAAGTTCAATATGGAGTCTGTCACTAAGCTTTTTAGGGTTTCGTTCATCTGACGAAACCCTATTCGTCTCGCTCCTTTGTCTGTCTGTCTGTCCGTCTGTCTGTCCGTCACAGAGCCCGTTCTCAGAAACTATACATGTTGGAGACTTGAAATTTTGAGTACTTATAGCTGAACACCTCACATGAAACGACAAATCCTAAAATTTTGAAAAAGTCTTAAATTTAACCCTTTGGGCTCCCACATGTGTATTTCAAACAGTTCTTTCTAAGTCAGCCCCTAATAAGGTTGGAGCCATGAAATTCTGTGTACTTATAGCTGAATACCTGAGACAACAAGACAAATCATAAAATTTTGAAAAAAGTTTTATATTTAACCCTTTGGGCTCCAACTTGTGTATTTTAAGCAATTTTTTTTAACAGAGCCCCTAATTAAGTTAGAGACATGGAATTTTGAATTATTATAGTTAAACACATGAGCCCACACAACAAATCATAGAACTTTGAAAAAGTGTTATATTTAACCCTTTGGGCTCCAATTTGTGTATTTTCAGCAATCCTTTATAACAGAATTCCTAATCAAATTTGAGGGATGCAATTTTGTATTCTGATAGCTAAACACCTCAGATCACACGACAAATAATAAATTTCGAAAAAGTTTTATGTTTAACCCTTTGGAGTCCAGCTTGTGTATTTTAAGCTATTCATTTTAAGAGAATACCTAAGTGAATTGGGGACTTGAAATTTTGCATACTTATAGCTGAACTCCTCAGATCACACGCCAAATAATAAATTTCGAAAAAGTTTTATATTTAACCCTTTGGACTCCAGCTTGTGTGTGTTAATCAATTCTTTTTAACAGAGCCCCTAAATATATTGGAGACTTGACATTTTGCATACTTATAGCTGAAAACTTCAGATCACACGACAAATAATAAATTTCGAAAAAAGTTTCATATTTAACCCTTTGGACTCCAGCTTGTGTATTTTAAGCAATTCTTTCTAACTGAGCCCATAATTAAATTGGAGATTTGAAATATTGCATGCTTATAGCAGAACACCTGAGGCCAGGCGACAAATTATAAAATCTTGAAAAAGTCTTATATTTAACCCTTTGAGCTCCCACATATATATTTTAAGCAATTTTTTCTAAATGAGACCCATAATTAAGTTGGAGACATGAAATTTTGCATACTTATAGCAGAACACCTGAGACCACACGACAAATAATTTTTTTTTTTCGTAAAAGTTTTATATTTAACCTTTTGGACTCCAGCTTGTGTTTTTTAATCAATTCTTTCTAACTGAGTCCCTAATTAAATTGGAGGCATGAAATTTTGTATACTTATAGCTGAACACGTCAGTCAGATCATAAGACAAAATATGAATTTTTGAAAAAAGTCTTATAATTAACCCTTTGGGCTTCAACTTCTGTGTTATAAGCAATTATTTCTAACTGAGCCTTAATTAAGCTGGGGATATGAAATTTTGCATACTTATAGCTAAACACGTGTGATCACACGACAAATGATGAATTTTTCAAAAAGTCTTATATTATTGATTCCCCTGGGCTTGTGTTTTTTAAGCATTTTTTCTAACTTAGCTGCTAATTAAGCTACAGCGAGCTAGTTTCTTTTGAAGGCTCCGGGAGGGGGACGGGGTCAATTTTTCCCCAAACCCCTCATCTGATATATCATTTGACGACCCTTCGGCCACTCTTTCATTTTATGCACAATAGCCTTTCATATTTTATTTCCACGTGGCCAGGAGGGCTTTCCTATTTTAAGTTTTATGGGTCCAATTTCCTCGACTAATATAAGTGCGAATAGGTTCTAAAACGGAGTTTTGTCGGGCAGATGTTTGTTTAGAATAGAGTGCACTCCCTAGTTGTGAATTGTGAAGCTAACAGAATTTACAAAATGATTATGTTTTGAAAGAAATATTAAACGAAACCCTCTGTGCGATCTGTGATCACAATTACCCACTTGTTTAAAATATAAATTTAAAAATATTTAATTACCAATCGAATGGCTACTTTCGTTTTTCTCTGTGTTTATTTAGCGATAAAATAGTATGGGGTTAATTTTTTTTTTTTTTTTTTTTTTTTTTTTTTGGCTGGTGACTTATAGCTCAGTATGATTAACCCCCTAACTTTCACACGAACGTCAACAGTTTTGGAAAAGGCTATTTTAATGGAAGAAATGTGGTAGTGTAATGGTGTGAAATAAAACGAAAAACTTTTCTTCCACTCTCCTCTCAAAACTACTGTCGCGGAGAGCAGTTTTATCTGATCTTTCGTTTTCCGAAAAGTGTTTTGAAGTGAAAGAAAATCAAGTTTACGGTTGCTAGCGAAATTTCTGATTTCATATTTCTAGATATGATCTCTACTGCAATATCATCTTAAAACAGAACAGCCATAAAGCAGAGAAAGCCAGAAACATAATCGATTGCTGTTTACAAGACGAATTGGAGACTGGGAACTGCAATTAGTACTTTGTTGCCTTCATTGGGCAGATGCAAAGGCAACAAATTTATTGCACAATTCAAACGTCAACAAAACAAGATTAATTTTTCGAAAAATTTATCTCTCTTAAGCATATTTTAGAGGCACTTGTGATTTTATATTTTACGATTAGTCGGTTTCAGGCTATTTTTTTTCTAGTGATTTAAGAACTGCTTCTTGGGATACCATGAGAAGATAGAATCAACTAATCGCTCGAAAATTCTACGTATCAAAATATTTTCTGTGTAAATTTGAAACATTTACTCTTTATATTCCTGAAAATTTGTAACAATTATAATACATATCTGATTTTGGTCATATTTTAGTCAATAACTCTTTTTATTTGGGGTTGGGGTTCATGGGGTGTATTTTTTAAATTATATTTTAGATGCTTAAAATTATATTTTCAACATTGAAGTAAATTCTTCCCAAATCGGTCTAGTTTTGATATAGAGGGTTAACCTAGTGTATGCCCATTATTAGACAGTACATTCATTACAGAACTCTTAATTACTTAAAACTAGTTTAAAATGAATAGTTATAAATTAATAGATTTTCTACAACAAATTGAATGTCGAAAAATCTTTTGAAACTCAGAAATAAATGAATTTTTAAGCGCATTTTCATGAGTGAATCAGAAACGTACTTTTGCCAGTCTTGTCATGAAAACCAAATGAACCTATTTTTGAAAATTGGTAAAATTGCTTGAAATTAGCCAGTAAAGCCAATTTCGTGCAATTTTATCATTTTTTAACAGATTTAAAAAAAGAGGAGGCTCTCAATCTGACGCATATGAAATTTTTTGTGTACGTTCACCGATTACTCCGAAACTACACGACCTATTTATGTGATTTTTTTTATTTGAAAGAGGATTCTTTCGAATTGCTCCCATTTAAATTTCATCAAAATTGCTTCAGTACTTTTTTAGAACATTCCCCGCCAACCTCCCCCCCCCCCAAAAAAAAATTAATAAATAAACATATTTAAAATATTTCATTGAAGAGGAGGGGGGGGGGGTAAAAGTTTATATTGTAATTATCATATTTGGCATTGCCAGATACCATTGCCTACAATTCATCAAATAAGCAGCCGTAACTTTATTCAATGAATAATGAATAATAAAATGCTGACACTGTACTTTAGAAAATTCTACTAATAATTAATTTCTAATGTACAGGGTCAGTATAAATGAATAGCAGGATTTTAAAAATTTTATATTTTCAAAACTATTACATATATTATAAAAAGTGATATATGAAAATAAAAAAATATATTCCAAGTTTTATTTGCCGTCGGCCAATAGATGAAACACAGAAAACGGTAACAGCTAGCAATTATTTGGACATGCTGCAAGTATTGTTATTTCCCCCAATTGCTTGAAGATAATACGAATTTTGTGTTTCAACAAGATAGAGCTCCACTCCATTGTACTTTGGATGTCCGTAGTTACTTAAATGAGGAGCTTCCACAACGCTGGATTGTACTTGCGGATAACGACGATTCATCCTTATTCACATGCAGTCACCAAGATCCCCGGATCTTGCGCCATACGATTTCTTTTTATGGGGTTACATTGAAGATCTTGTTTATAAACTACCCATTGTTAAATGCTGAAAACACTCCGAGAACTTTAAGAACCGTTGACACTGTAAAACTGAAAAATATGCGGAACGAACTTGATTATAGATTAGACGTTTGTCGTGTTACGGAAGGTTCACACATCGAAAATTTGTAACTGAAAAAAAAACTTTGAATGGGATTTTTTTTATTACGCAGAAACAAATTCGTTTTAAGTCACGAAAACCCTCTTTAAAACATTACATTTAGTGAAGTGTTATTTTACAAATAAGTGTACATACAGTGGTGGCCAAAATTGTGGACATTCTTTGAAATTTTCATGTTTTATAACTTTGTGTGCTTGAAGAATATAATAAAAATAACTCAAATATAAATGTTTATATATCAAATTCAAGGAAATTTAATGTAGAATATAATTAAAATATCTGCAGTACAAAAAAAGTTACGCTTACAAAAAATAAGATCTGTCTTAGATTTCATTATATTTTAAAGTTACACATTCAATATTTAGTAGGATAACCCTTGTTTTTTATTACAGCTTCACAGCTTCTTTTCATTGATAGATCTAGTGTTTGAAGTTCATCCTTTTTAATCGCATGATGCCAAAAATCAATTATAGCTTCAATAAGTTTCGTTCTATTAGATGGACGCTTTTTTGTACAAGGATTTTCAAAAGTCGCCACAAATGTTCTTTAGGATTCAGATCAGGGCTGTTTCCTGGCCAGTGTAATAATTGTATACTTTTATTTTTAAACCATTCTTTGTATATTTTTGCCGTATGGCATGGTGCTAAATCTTGCTTAAAGATAAATGGTGCTTTATTGGGGAAGAGATCCCTGGTGGAAGGTATCGATTTTGGTTCCAGGACAGTTCGATGTATTTTTTTACATTCAGAATGCTAATAATCACTTGAATGCAGCCCACACCATCTGCAGACATACAGGCCCAAATCATGATATTTGTTGGTTTCTTTGTAGTTGCTTCAATGCAATCAGGAGGCAGCATTTCCCCTGCTCTACGTCTCACATATTTTCGCCCATCACTACCAATTTTACTATCATCGCTCCAGAGTATTTACTTCTTCTGATTTTCTGACCAATCAATGTGTTCTTTTGCCCACTGAACTCGTTTCTTGCGTTGCTGAAGATTAAAAAATGGCTTTTTCCTCGGAGTTCTACCTTTCAGTCCAAAACCTGCTAATCTTCTCCCTATTGTTTTTGAACTAACTGAAATACCCATTGCATTCATTTCACATCTTACAGTATCTGATGAAATTCTTCTATCTTTGAGACATAACCTATTTCTTTCTATTGTCAGAAGTACTTGTGCATTTTTTTAGGCCTGATCTTGCCTTATTTATCACTGATTCAGTTTCTTCATAACGTAAGCACAACTTTCGTACGCCAGATAAAGTGACTGATCCATCAAGCTTTCTTGCAATTTCAGCATAAGAGAGACCATTTTCTCTCAATATGACAATTCTGCTTCTTTTTGTAGGTACCCAATCAGTTCTTGTTGTTGATGACATTGTTTTAAATTATTTGCATTAAGAAAAAAATAGAAATACTAAAAAAAAATTATTCTATTTAGTTACATTAGTATTCACGCCTCTGCAAAATTCATTCCAGCAAAATACCGCTTTTACAAACCAAAATATACTACAGTTTAGTTACTGACATTTGGTTGGTTCTCAGAACAGTCATTGTGATTGGCTAGGAAGCTTTTATTACAATACACTTCAGCGTTCATGACTAATTGTGTTTGTATTTTAGACTAAACTTAAATTAACTTTTTTTGTAATGCAGATATTTTAATTCTGTTTATTTTATTAAATTTTACATTAATTCCCCTTGAATTTGATATATAATCGTTTTTATTTAAGTGAAAATTAATATATTCTATAAGCACACAAATTTATAAAACATGAAAATTTCAAAAAAAGTCCACAATTTTGGCTACCACTGTATACTTTACCTTATATAGGTTCGTCATCATAGCAGACTCGACTCATTGTCTTATAGGCTTTTCTATAGCTTAATATCTTTATCCTGTGGAAAAGCATATAAGCTATATATTACAGAAATATGAGTTTTGGAGGAATGAACCTTTCTTCTTCAGGCAAGTGCAACCCCTACAATATCAGAAGTAAGACGCTAAGTCTTACAAGGAAAGTCTCCATACTGGGCATACTCAGAATATTTTGAAAAAAAAAATACTAATTAAACTACTTATGTATGTAATAAAGGATCAGCCAAATTTAGCGGCGAAATAACAGTAGAAAGTCTGTAAAAAAATGAAATATTTTCGAGTATTTGGTGCGAGAAGACGAAAGCGTCCCGCTATTTGGCAAGCAATACTTTTCCTCGCGAATAGCAAACGATTTTTAATGCATTTGAAAATTGTTTGTTAATTGATTTTTAGAATGCGTGTAAAAAGTATTTAATGAATTTAAACATAAACAATGAGAAGGTTTAATAAATACATTTTTTCGTATTACATATTTATGTTGATTGTTATTTAATTTTATTACTTTAAAAACAATTTCATATATAAAAAATACTTTTATATACTTAAGCGTATTCCAAAATAAAGGCAAGATTCATTTACCAGTTATTCATTTCAATATCAAAGAATTCGTCGTTTCCATAGGAACATAATTGAATCGACAGTGCTCAATTGGACTTAATTTTGAGATATTGAAACTATTTTAATTTTGTTTTAATTCATAAAATTTGATATTTAACTTTCATTATAAATATATATGACAAAACTATAGTTAAATCAATCTAAAACTGACAAAACTAAAGTAATTTACATTAAATTTATTTATACAAGTTCAATATGAAACATTTTTATCTTAAAGAGTATTCGACATAAAGAAGTGTTTTTCAAATTTCATTTCATCGCCAAACGATGGTAAATCGGCAAATAAACGAAATTTTCATTATTTTTTTACGAACGTTCTGTCGAAGTTCCGCCAAGAAAATTTTATAAATATATATATATCCACATGGGAAGAACACTCTGTAATTTTTTTCAGATTTTTCTGAATATGCCCGTATGGAGACCTTCCTTGTTAGAAGCATGTTAGGTTCCTGATCTTGTAGAGGTTCATATGCTTTAATCTGTAGAAGGGTTCCTTCCTTCGACACATTTTGCTTCCTCTATTCTTTTATAGTCTATTTATAACTTTGGTTTCGTTGAAGGTGCTTTGTTTAATATGTCTAACATCATGTCTGTCTTCCATAAAAATAAAATGTTGTTGATGTTTTATCTAGAATTTTTTTTTTTTTAAATGCGACAAAAATTGTTATTTCGATATTGAAAAAATAATTATGAATATTTTTAATATTAACTATCAGATTCATGCTTAAAAACTGTGTTAATAATTATGGAAATTTAAATAATAAATATTGCTATGTAAACTTCATTCAGCATACATGGTTGTGACAGTTCAAAAGTTTATACATATAAACACCTTAATGATACGAAATGATCAAAAATACGTAATTAATTCGTAAAGATCAGTATAATACCTTAAAAATACGTAAATATTAATATAATAAATAAAATATCAAACAACTATAACACATTGAATAGGAATTTAATATAATATATTCAAATTAATGATTGCATTGTCCCTGAAATAAATAGAGCCTTCTAGATCTTAGTGAACCGCTCAATTTTAAAAAAGGTTTATGCATAATCTGCATCTTCCAATTTATCTATACTAAAATTACCCATACTCTGATTTTGACCTGAAATAAAAATTTGCTATAATCGATACAGCATTGAAAATTTTCATTTTTCTTAGTCCCATTATCCATCAATTCATACACACCATCTAATGCGTTCATCATCTCCGTTTTATTACTAGTACGTCGATTTCCGTCGACACTATGTCTTTCAGGGTTTATTTATTGTTTCATTAAAAGTCTGGAAAGCTTCAGGGTTTTACGACAAAACAAATACGACTAACCAGATGCCTTAACTAACAGTTTTCCTTCGGCTCAGATCGACTATTTTCATAGAAAGATAATCCGCTTAAAAATATGTTGAATAAGTATTTAATTAGCATGCATTACGGTTTTTATAGACATTGAAATTATAGATTAAATTTTAATGAAAACTGTATTGCTTATTTTACTCTAAACTTCAGACATTTCTTAAAACTTTTCTATTGCCTTTAGGAGAAAAATGATTTCTCGCAAAATAAATGTTTCAAATTTAGCATAAATTACACTGCATAAAACACAAAGATTTAAGCGCATTAAGAAAAACTTTTCTATTGAATAAATAGGGGAGATGGGGGCACATGTGAACAGTTCGCATAAATATAGGTTTTTCTCATGACTGGACTAATTTCTATAAACAAAACCTACTCAATATAGTAAATAGAACTTTCTTTTATGCATGGTAATTTTTTTAAAAATCACTTGTATAGTTCTTCTTACATTTTTTAATAGTTTTATAAATTCAAAAAATTGTTCACATGTGCCCCATCAGCGGGGTAGTTGTGAACACACGTGAGGCACATGTGAACTTAAGGAAAAATATCCTTTGACATGCTTTTTATTCTGTTATTCATTTGTCATCGTAATGATTAGTTAATTACCTGTGAAATTCGCCATAAAAAAGTATATATATATATATATATATATATATTTCTCTAGTTTCTGGGTGATATGTTTAAGCAAAATATTATAAAATGATAATAAGTAGATTTTGGGGGTGGAGGCTTAGATGATTCATTAAGTCATGCTTAAATAAAATAAAAAAATAAAGAAGCAATTTTAAAAAAGAAATTAAAACTTAAATTTTGCTTAGGGGTTTTTGTTTGGGGAAATTTTGGGGGAGGGGCCGTTTACATACTATTTATCTCAAATCTGCCGAAATACGAAAGATTCCCACTGCTTTATTTGCCTTATTTACTTGTAAATTATAGATAAAGAAGGGGTTTTTAATGATTTTAAAAAAATCTCGACTATAACCCCCCCCCCCCTCCCCTAACTTCTTTTCCTTTTGAAAGAGGGAGGGGTTACAATAGGGATTTTACGGTAGTTATCAGTTTAAAAATTTTACTTTCTTAAAATATTATTCATATGTATCTCCATTCAAAGCGTCATATACATAACTGTTTTAGATATGGAAGTAAGCCATCATTGCAAGTTTAGGACAAATGTAATACAAAAATTTACAAAGTTGTTCAGGGTAATACTTTTGTATTAACAATGCATAAAAAATATTGCTGTAAACTGTTTAGTAAAATAATATATAACACTTATTGGATTTTAGAAAACATTGAATATATTTAAAGTACAATTGAATGTAAACGAGCTTGTTGCTCTTTATGTATTTGCTGAAAGATGTGTTTGATGAAGTTTCAACACAAAATCACCTTTGTGTGAGGAAAATATCTTCTATTTCAGGAAAATTATAGGTAATGGAACTGACATTATTTATCATTAAGTTAACTGAAAGGAACAGAATCACAGAATGATTATTGGGGCACTTAAGTACTGTTCATATCTGACCCAACTTGTGTGTTCACAAGTGCCCCACATTGCTGCTTCTGTTAAATTGATAAATTATTAACATTTCTCAAATTTAGAAGAAAAAGAACTGTATTAAAAATATTTATTAGTATTCATAGTGCATGTTAAAACACTCAAATTCAAATAAATGAATAAATAAATAAAGTTAAACGCTTATGAACTCGTAACAAAGATTTTACATTTGAGATCTAAAAACAGTGTTTTGGCTACAGAGGACAAATAAGAGGTCAAAAAGCTTCGAAAAATTTTTACCGTATGTCTACAGGTGTTGTCATCTTTAGTAATTTTTTTCAAATATAAAAACTTACAATAACCATTAAAAAATTGCTATGTTCACATCTGCCCCCTGTTCACATGTGCCCCCATCTCCCCTATTTCTTTTGAGGGACAGAGTACGCGCAACTACTACAAGAGCAGAATCCAGACACAAGTCCTACTCAAAAATAGCAAATAAAGCCTTTATGCAAGAATATTAAAAGCAGAAAACCAACGTTTAAAAATGCACAAATAATACATAAAAATGATTTTGAGATAAAATGATGAACAGCAAACTTTTATTTCAGAACAAAATCAGAGTATGCGTAATTTTAGTATAGATAGATTGGAAGATGCAGATTATGCATAAAAATAATATTATTTTAAAAATTGAGCGGTTTCACTATAGTATAGAAGGCTTTACTTATTTCTGGGACAATGCAATCATTAATTTGAATATATTTTTTTAGCCCAGCCTTGCTTTTTCTAGAAGGTTGTGCCTTGCTCTATCTTGTACTAAAGAAGAATCTCGCTAGTAGATTCGAAACAGCTGTTTGCTGTTTTTTATGTATTATTTGTGCATTTTTAAACGTTGGTTTTCTGCTTTTTAGGTAGATTTCGTATGAAATACTACCTATTGGGATCGTTCTTATGTTGGAATTTCTGAAAAAGTTTTGCAGATCTACACCGATCATGACCCCTAGTACCCAAAACCACCATCAGTAAAAAACTTTATATCTATCTATCTATCTATCTATCTATCTATATAAATCACTTTCTTCTGGACACGATAACTTTCGTAATTCTGCACCAATCTCTTCCAAACTGATACATAAAATCAATGGGCATAAAATCTCGGTCAAGTTCGTTAATGGGCAAAATCGGACCAAGGGGATGGAAATAGGGAAGGGTTTTGTGAAAACAGAAAACCCACCATAACTTCTTAATTTTTGTACATATCAAATCAGTTTAAAGTTTTTATTGCTTCTAAAAATAGGGCTAAAATTTTATGTATCACAGATTTTTGATAAAGTTAAAAATGGGCTCAAGGGGCTCAAAAATAGGGTTTTGGGGAGAAAAAAATTCATAACTTCGTCAATTCTCAAGATAACAATTTCAATTAATTTTATTATACATCTCCTTAATATTATCTACAACTTTTATATTCACAAGTTTTTGATAGGACCAATTCGTACCGCAAAAAAAATTAAAAACGAAAACAAAAAGGGGGGTTGAAGAAGTAAAAAATCCTTAACTCCGTCAATTCAAAAGATATAAAATCCCCATGAATTTATCATATATCTTTTTAATATTGTCTACAACATCTATATAGACAAGTTTTGGATAGGACCAATTCTTACAGCAAAAACAAATTAAAAATACATAGCGGTTGAAGAAAAAAATCATCTAAGTAAGGGTGTATTCAAATCCAAACAGCTTATTTTCTGACTCATTTTACAATTCATTTTTACCCTCAAAGACATCCAATTGGTACGTTTTCTTACTCAGAAACTATATAATGTACCGTAATGGTCAATTTCTTGATAGAGGCAGAATATATTAAGAAAAAATGCTGTTAAAGTGGGCATTTTGAACCGAATTTCCCGATGCGGATTGTGTTGGAAAAATCATTGAATTAAGGATGCACTCAAATCCAAACTGTTTATTTTGTGACTCATTTTTAAATTCATTTTTTCTCTCAAACGCATTTAATTGGTAGATTCGCTTATTCAGAAATTATATAATGTACCGCAATGATCGATTTTTTGATAGAGACAGAATATATTTCAAAAAATGATGTCAAAGTGGGCATTTTGAACGGAATTTCCCGAAGCAATTGTGTTATCACTTTCTTCTGAACACGATAACTTCCGCAATTCTGCACAAATCTCTTCCAAACTCATACATAAAATCAAGGGACATAAAATCTCGGTTAAGTTCGTTAATGGGCAAAAGCGGACAAAGGGGATGGAAATTGTGAGGGGTTTTGTGAAAACCGAAAAAACCCCATAACTTCTTAATTTTTGTACATATCAAATCAGTTTAAAGTTTTTATTACTTCTAAAAATAGCGCCAAAAATTCATGCATCACAGATTTTTGATAAAATTTAAAATAGGCTCAAGTGGCGCAAAAAAATAGGGTTTTTGGGAGAAAAAAATTCCTTACTTCGTCAATTCTCAAGATATCAAATCCAATTAATAAGATTTTGATAGGACCAATTCGTACCGAAAAAAAAAAATTAAAATTAAAAACGAAAACAAAAAAGACGAAAGAAGAAGAAAAATTTTCATAACTCCGTCAATTCACAAGATATAAAATATCCATGAATTTATCATATATCTTCTTAATATTGTCTTCAACATTTATATAGACAAGTTTTTGATAGGTCCAATTTTTACTGCAAAAACAAATAAAAATACATAGCGGTTGAAGAAAAAAATCATCTTATTAAAGTTGCATTCAAATCCAAACTGCTTATTTTCTTACTCATTTTTAAATTCATTTTTGCTCTCAAATGCATGCAATTGCTAGATTCTCTTATTCAGAAACTATATAATGTACAGTAATGATCGATTTTTTGATAGAGGCAGAATATATTTCAAAAAATGATGTCAAAGTGGGCATTTTGAACGGAATTTCCCGAAGCAATTGTGTTGTCACTTTCTTCTGGACACGATAACTTCCGCAATTCTGCACAAATCTCTTCCAAACTGATACATAAAATCAAGGGACATAAAATCTCCATCAAGTTCGTTAATGGGAAAAAGCGGACAAAGGGGATGGAAATAGGGAGGGGTTTTGTGAAAACCGAAAAAAAACAATAACTTCTTAATTTTTGTACATATCAAATCAGTTTAAAGTTTTTATTACTTGTAAAAATAATGCCAAAAATCCATGCATTACAGATTTTTGATAAAACTAAAAATAGGCTCAAAGGGCGCAAAAAATAGGGTTTTTGGGAGAAAAAAATTCCTTACTTCGTGAATTCTCAAGATATCATATCCAATTAATTTTATTATACATCTCCTTAATATTATTTACAACTTTTATATTTACAAGTTTTTAATAGGACCAATTCGTACCGCAAAAAAAAATTAAAAACGAAAACAAAAAGGTGGTTTGAAGAAGAAAAATTTTCATAACTCCGTCAATTCACAAGCTATAAAATCTCCATGAATTTATCATATATCTTCTTAATATTGTCTTCAACATTTATATAGACAAGTTTCTGATAGGGAAAATTCTTACAGCAAAAACAAATTAAAAATACATAGCGGTTGAAGAAAAAAATCATCTTATTAAGGGTGCATTCAAATCCAAACTGTCTATTTTTTTACTCATTTTTAAATTCATTTTTGCTCTCAAACGCATCCAATTACTAGATTCTCTTATTCAGAAACTATATAATGTACAGTAATGATCGATTTTTTTATAGAGGCAGAATATATTTCAAAAAAATGATGTCAAAGTGGGCATTTTGAACAGAATTTCCCGAAGCGATTGTGTTATAAACGAAAAATATTGCCCTACTGAAAAAATAATTGTTTACTAATCAAATTTTAATTAATTGAAAGAAAAATAAAGACACAGGTCGCTTATAAATCTTTTCAAAAATCCCGTCAGCATGTTTCATAATTTTTTTAAAATTAAAAATGAATCTGAAAATGTGCCAGAAAATTTCGAGTTGTTGAGCATGGAAAAATATTTTTTTTAATATCGCCTTAACATGATTCTGATAAAACCAGCTATTTTATAAAAAGGAAATAAAAACTCGTCAAAAGCAGACAGATAAAATTGTTAAAGTGGATTTATATCTAATAATGACTTAGTTTTTGTTGGTGAAATTAGTATACTTAACTTCGAAATCTACCTCTGTCTGTAGGCCGGGCCGGCAGGGATTTTTAACAAGTCCTACTTGATTCCAATGTGTTTCAAATACTAAAACTTCAAGCCCTTCTATCCAAAATACTAAGAATTGATGCATTAATATCACAGTAATGCATTTTAAAAAAGGAAAAGTTTAGTGCATCAAAAATATCTACTAAAAATTATAGATTGGTTTCGAATTTTTCTAACCGTTGTCAGTTCAAAAGTGATTAAGGAACTTTTGCTCCTATTAAAAGTATCATGTGTATCAGCAAAAATTCCACTATTGCATTTGCACTAATAACAGTAAGCTTAATGCTACCCTAATCGACCTGCAATTTTTAGTAGATCTCTTTCGTGCTCTAAATGTCACTTTTCGTGTATTACTATGACCTCATAAACCGTGTGTCATTTTTTTTTTTTAAGTCTGGTTATATTTCAATGAATAATTTTTATTTAATAACAGAGATATTGATCAAGTTATTTTAAATAAAAATTTTCGTCAAATTTTAAACGGGTTATCTCCGTCACGAAATTAACCCTTAACTGATGTTAGCGGTCTCACAGACCGGTGCTTTTTTCAATTTTCATAGTTTAATTTGCAAATTTTAGTTTATCTACAAACACTACTGAAATTTTGTTTCGTTAGTACTACCACCAGAGATTTTTGAATAGGTGAAATTTAATTATAATACTCCTGTACAAAACGTTTAGTACAAAAACAAAATCCTATGAGTTAATCGCGCCTTTTATTCATATTTCGATGGAGTGGTCTCACAGACCGCTTCACACTAGTTATGTGACATTTTCTGTGACATCAGTTAAAGGTTAATGCAAAATAACAGTGTTCGAAAAATTTACATGCCCGACTTGCATTCCTATCATTATTTCCGAATAGTATTTCCGAATTATTTCCGAATAGTCCGAATTATATTCGATTTATTTAATGAAGGGATATATCTGCCGAAAAATAAATTGAATGATTCTATTTATGAATGTAGTAATTACGCTCGTTTCGCATGCATATTTTTCGAACCCTTTCAAAATAAGAACCATATAAACAAGTGATACGGTGAAAAAATAATACACAAATTCAATGATATTTTAATTATATGACTTTCTTATCTATAGATTCGTATTTGTTTTTTGGAATACGTATGTTTTTCATGTTCGTGCAACATTAGTCCATGTTTATTTACCACATACTTCAGTGTGCCAAGTTAAAATTTTAAGAAGAAATTTCAATGCTAATAATAGTTCAACTTCAACAAAAAGTATTATAGTATAATATTTAATTGAAGAAAACACAATTATGTCAATAATTTCAGTGTATCGACAAATGACTACATTCATGACTGAATTTAAAATAGACTAAAAACCATTAATTCCCTCTAAACTGGACTGAAAACTATGAACAATATAATATTTATTAAAAAAGACATCGTCGTCGATTCCAGTAATTTGTCGGCAAAGTTATGTAATTAAAGGTTTCTAATGGATAGCATTAATATTCTTTGAAAATAACTATATTCGGAATTTCCAATAACGTGGCATAATAATAACTATATTCATGAAAATGTTTTACCTTGGTTACTAATGATCGCTAACGGTTCTGAAGTTGAATAAAAAATTAAAAGCACACTTATGTAATCACGAATGTGTATTTAATTGACTTACTTTTGCAAACACGTTTAAGCAAACGAATGGACTCTACTAATAGTAATTATTTCTTCTACAAAATGATGAAAACAATATTTCTTTACGATAACATTTCAAACTTAAAATGGACGCAAACCTCATCATTTTTATCATTTTTTACCTCATCATTTCTTATCATATTAAATTTTATATCCGTAAATACACATACGTACAGAAATTAAAGATGTATGAAATTTAATCATGTAAATAAAACAAAATAAAATACCCTACATGACGTGGACAAATATGGGAAGATGTTTTTAGCGAAACTGTCATACACAGTAAAAGATTAAATCCTGTTGGTAATTACAAAACTAAATAAAAAGAAAGGTGCCTAGTTAAACTGATGACATTGAGCTCACAGGCTATTCAAACTAATTGCATATTATGCTCTTATTTCAACGAATAATGCCTCTCTAGAAATAAATTAAGGGGGAAGATCATCCCCCCATTTCCGCTCTTTTACTTAACCAATGAGCCTCCAAATCTCACCATGGAAGCGCCCTATCAGGATAAACCGGTATACCAAATTTGAAGCAAATCGGATAGAAAAACCCATTTATCTAAATTCAGGGGCGTATTAACCCCCCGTTCACCCCCTTTACACTTAAACAATGAACCTCCAAGTCTAATCAGTTAAGCGCCTTATCGGAATTAACCGGTATACCAAATTTAAAGCAAATCTGATAATTCTGCATGAAGAGCCCATTTATCTAAGTTAAGGGGGGGGGTAGCCCATGCCCCCCCCCCCCCTCCATACTTAACCAATGAATTCCCAAAACTAATCAGGGAAGCGCCTTATCAGAATGAACCTAGAAAAAAATTTGAAGCAAATCGGATATTTCTATCAAGAGTTATCGCGTTACGTACATACATACATACGTGCATACAAAACCTGCGGGTACATTAGTCCTCAGGCTTTGGTAACCTGTGAGCTAAAAAATGTATGCATTTTCTGGCAAAGGAAAAGACATGCACAGATGACGCCTCTAGGAATGGAGGATGGAATAAAAATTCTGAATTAAAGCTAAACCTGAAATCGGATTAGTATAATATCTTCTCATGTCGAATAGCAGTGTAATAGCTACGATAGTCTTGGCCAACATGCAATGAGTGATGAATTCACAAAGTAAATTCAGCCAAGTGTTTGTTAAATCACAAAAAAGTTCTGATTGTTTATTACTTTCTTCTTTATAAAGCAGAAAGTATTGTAATCGAAATCTTTTCCACTTCTCGTTTCCGACGGATTTACACGTTTTAGTGGTCAGGGATCCCGAAATACATGTTTATACAAAATGTCTGTCTTTCCGTGTGTTCTCTTTCTATCACCGAAAAGTTGATGAAGTTATGCATAGAACTGAACTTAATATAGTATATGTTTTTGACTATGGCCCGTAAGTTCCACTTCAATTTGGGAATATTCCGCCGGAAGGGGGAGCTGTAATAGCGATTTTAGCGCCATTTTCATCATTGTATCATCGAAAAGTGTATGAAGTTATGCATAGAATTAAACCAAATTTCTTATATATGTTTTTACCTAGAGCTAGGAGGTTCCAGTTGAATTTGAAAATTTTCCGGCGGTAGGGGCACTGTAATAGCAATTTTTGTGCTACTAACATTATTGTATCATCGGAAAGTGTACGAAGTTATGCATAGAATTAAAACAACTTCTATGAAAATTGACTTGTTTTTAACTATGTTTTGACTATGTTGACTTTTTTTTGACTATTTTGACTGTTTTTGACTATGGAAGTCAGGTCCCAGTTGAAAATGAGGCTATCCCCCGGAACGGGGCGCTGTGATAACAATTTTCGTGCAATTTTCTCGATCTTTCGTAGTTTTGTTGTACATCAGCTGCTCGTGCAGCGACGGGTACTTCGCATCCAGCTAATTCGGTGATTCGTAAGTAGCTGCCGTATAACAGAATAACAAAAAATATTGATTTTATTAAGTATCGTGATTGAGAATTATTCGTTTTTACTTCTATTAATGAAATGAAGAGAAATTGATCATTAAAATCAAAGTTGGTGCAGTATTAAAGTAATAATATTGAAGTATTAACATGTGTAACAACTTTTTGAATTATTAACATGCATGAGAAAGGAGAAAGTTTCGGAATTGGCACATCGACTCGTTGACAGAGGAGATCAAGCCGGAATTCGACACGGCGTTAACACTCTAAATGTTAGACCGAGAGACGGCAGCACGAACAATCAGCTCATCGAGTTCACGGCTGAAATTCCAGAATTAGTTAAAACTCGATTCGCATATTAAAACGGTCTGCCAAGTCATATTTTGGTGGAAAACACTTGAAAACCCGATTTTAGCGATCGAGTCGTAGGTTTACCATTGTGTTTTCCTGCATCAAACATATGAAAACGTGGAGAACTGGGAGCAGGAAATACAATGGTAAGCCTACGAGTCAACCGCTAAAATCGGGTTTTCAGGTGTTTTCCACCAAGATATGACTTGTTAGACCGGTTGCGTTATAATATGCGAGTCGAGTTTTAACTAATTCTGGAATTTCAGCCGTGAACTCGATGAGGTGATTGTCTGTGCTGCCGCCCGGTCTATATATTCTGTTGAAATGAAATCTAGAAAAATTTAATGTCAGCCCATGCATAGAATATTTTTAGTCTGAAATAAGATATTTATTGCCATGTGAGGTCACACTATTATGCATTAAAGGAAAATTTACACTAACACAACTGTAGCTCTGAGAAAGCAAATAAGGAATTAGTTAACTTGTGAGCACAGCTCAGGATAAAAGTTTCGAGCTTCTGCACTCTGTGGAACTTTTAAGTATAATACCTTTCCGAATCATCATTTCTACAACGCCCTATTGATCATATTATTCTGCATTTTCTGCCTTATATGTCGTAGCAATATCATACTAGATAAAATAACTTCAGAAATCCTTCTGTTGACAGAAAAAAACTTCTTAAGTAAATGAAACTTTGTATTATTCTTCCAAGTTTCTAATTATATGAACTCAGCACAGGTAACAATGTATTAAACAATGTTGTTTAAATATAAAAAAGTCCTTCCGGCCTCTGCTGAGAGGAAAATGTAGATTTTATATTCCTTGTTTTTAAAAATCCAGCTTATTTTATGAAGCTAAAATTAGTGGAACCCGATTATAGAAGATTCTACCAGTTTTCGTCAGTACAGAATATGAATGAAAATTTTGCCAAATTAGTCATCTATATCCAAGTTGGCTTCATTTAGAGCGATTTATGTTTTGTTCCCAAATTCGACGATACCTTGTAGTGCCCGCCATTTTAAAACAACATCTTGGATAAAGCTAACCAATGAACTTGGTCGAGACCGTTCTAAGTCCTGTACACATGCTCAGTCACATCAAAATCGGTTAATATATAAGAGTGCTGTCGCATGAAAAAAATCAGAGTGTTTCAAAATGTCAGACACCGATCAAATGTCAGACGCTGTCAAATTGCGATATCTCAGCCATTTTTTTTTTTTTTTTAAGATAAAGACGAAAAAAATGTTCTGGAATCCTTGTATCAGAGTCAAACGCTTAAAACAAATAACTTTCTCAATTTCTAACTTTTTTGTACTAACTCTTTTTGAATTTTAAAATTTAGAATTATTTTTAAATAGTCGCCATTTTGAAACAAGATGTCGGATGAAGCTGGAAAACGACATCGGTCTATCTAGATCTTGGTATATCCTGTACACGTACTTAGTCACATCCAAATCGTCATCCAAGACGACCTCAGACAAACAAAATGCATACTTCTACTACATCTTCTAGCTTTTGCCAGTTTAAATTTTATCATGTGATCCCATGCACACTCCTAGATAAATTGTACAATGCAATCAAATCTCTGAAAGCAACTCAGAACTATAGTTTCAAAATAAGCTTATCATTAAACATATCGAGTCAATAAAAATATTTTTTCGTAAACTTTCTTTCTAGGGGAAAACCACATGGGCATAACGGGTCATTAAAAGAAATTTTAACACGCTATGCAGTGGTCCGAAAATCTACTTTCTTATTGTAGGGAACAACAACTGCAATTGAGTTGTAATTTTTCAACTGAGTTAAAAAGTATTCAGGCAGGATTCGATCTGGGGACTTTTTGACCTAAGCTCAAATGCTCTGCTAACGGAGTTATCCTCGACTAATCAAGCGGACACGATTCCCTCAGCTTACCTTATTGATAATAGCGTCTAGCCTGTTATTTTAAACAGTTTAAGAGAATAAATCACAGGTAATGGAACTCCCGTAAACGCTGGATACGTAATTACACTTGATTAATTTTAACACAATTATTCTAATTGGTAAGTAAATCATGTGAGTTATAATTTTCAAAGTCCCTCATTAATTTTCCTCAGTTGTCAGAGCATTGGCAGCTTAGGCCGAAAGATTCCTGGTTTGAATCCTGACCTGGAAACTTTTGCACTCTGTTGGAAAATTACAACTCATATGATTTATTTACCAACTAGAATAATTGTGTTAAAATTAATCAAGTTTAATTACATATCCAGCGTTTATTGGAGTTCTATTACCTGCGATTTATTCTGTTGAGCTGTTTAAAATAACAAACCAGATGTCATTATAAATAAGGCTAGCTCGGTGAATTGTATCTGCCAGCTTTGTCCTGGATAGCTTAGTTGCAGAGCAGTGGCAGCTTTGGCCGAAAGGTTCCTGGCTCGAATCCTGGCCTGGACACTTTTTCACTCAGTTGGAAGATTGGAACTCATATGAATTATATACCAATTAGAATAATTGTGTTAAAAATAATTGCCAACAAATACAATTACTTTAACTAAAATGTAGTTTACTATAACTACAACTGCAACTTATTTTAAAAAGTAGCGACAAAAAGTACTTTTCAAAAGTAGTCAATACGTCGTTACTTTCAAATTTTGTTAAAGGATTCAATCTACACTAAAGGTAGAGGACACGGATTAAATAATGTAGTGGTCTCCTCGTCATATCGCGTCTCCAGGACTACAGTCAAATAAGTGCGATGTAACCGAGGGCATTAAAATGTTAAGAAAGATAACACACAAGAAAATGTTTTTTTTTTCTAAAATGTTAGTTTATACACATGATACACTATTCTTAGCAAAATTAATAGAGATATATATAATGCAATTAACATTAAAATATAGTTAAATAAAAAATACGATTAAAGTCCATTCTATCGTAACTGACGTAACATTTGATGACTGATTCTTGTTTCCTAAACTGTGTAAAAAATTTACTAATAAAGGTAGAACAAATTTTTGTAATTTAAAATATTCCTTATTAAGGTCTTAATACCCAAATGCCTGTAAAATATTTCAGTCTCTATTTTAGTCCTAAAAATTGCATTTCAAAATTCTGTAACTGACATAACATAAAATAGACAAACATATTTTCTGCCACCATTGAAGTGTAAAAATTATCCAAGCTATCCAGTTAAAAAAAGTTATTTTATGTTTTTAACAACACTAAGTAATGACAAATTATTACAATAGTTTTTTAAATAAATTTTTGAACAATAAAAAAGAAAAAATGGCATTTACATATGTAACTGATGTAACTTTTATTGTGTAACTGACGTAACATTATAACTTTATAAAGACAATAATGGCACTTAACTTAGTTTGTGAACAACAATTTACAATGCCTTCTTACTAGGAATTTTTTATAGAACATAAAAATATCATGTTTTCCAATCATACTCTTAAATTAACTATATTATTAATTTTACTCCCTCCCTCCAAATGATAATTTTCTGTGGAATTGCCCTTAATCTACAGCTTATTTTTTTCGGGAGGCACGCAAACAGAACTATATATCTGAACATGCGATATAACGAGCGACAACTGTTGCATATGTCATATTTATGCACAACCGTACACTCTATAAATTTTAATTATTCTTCTTATAGTAATCATTGCATTGGAACATAAGATTGCGGTTGAATCATGTACTCTCCAATAGATTTGTATACTTAACTCTCCAACACACTTTTAATATGTTAATAGCTCCGTTGAAAGTTAACTACATTGAGTAGTGTAATTTTATAATTTTGAAAATTACAGAAAAACTATTCCAAATTAAAACAATAAATAAATCAGAAAAAGGCAATTCCATAGTTGCCAACTCTAAAATTTACTATTAAATTTTTGTGGTACAAAAAAACGTAAGTGTTGGCAGCTATGCAATTCCCAATTAAGAAACGCAGCATTAAAATATAAAGACCTAATTACCAGTAAGTAGATAAGAGTTTTACGAAAAAAAATTAATTTTTTTATTAGGTCTATACTTGGTTTTACCAGCAAGTGTCAGTGGAAAAAATCTAATGACTACATGCGATGCGTTGCTCAACACTACTCCTGAGATTAGCAAAGTGTGTCAAAACACATTTTGTACTAAAGAAACAAGTGTGACCACGTGTTTTGTAGAATTGCACTTTTTTCTTGAAGCAGCGTTAAAAGTAGTGTCAGTGCTCACTACAAACTACAGATTTTTTGTATCGCGCTACTCAATACATTATATTTTTTAAAATGTAGCATGCTGTTAAATATTCAAAAGTTTCAAAATCTGCAACTTTTGAATTAGGCCTCTCTCAAAACAGCATCACAACAGAATAAAACAAAATATATCATGTGGTAGATAAATATATGTACTAACACATGAAAAAGAAAAAAAAAGTGGGGTCTCATGCTATTTTTAGGGGGGGGGGGAAGACAAAAGTTAGGCCTCGCAGGGTTCCTAAATTTTTCTACACGTCCTACCACTATTTTAAATAAAAAATCTTCGCAGTAGATTAATTTAACATCTGCAATAGAAGTTTATAATAAAATTTATCGTTTTAAAATAGTGGTAGTAAAGTGAGAAAATTTTAGGAACGGTGAGAATCCTGAAAAGTTACAAAAATTCAATGTCAATGATCAGGATTATCCCCTATCAGAAAATGGAACATCTCATTTCATTTCCCCCTTTCTATGCAGGGCTGCGGAGTCGGAGTCGGGCCTATTTTTGAACGAAAGAATCGGAGTCGAAGTCGGAGTCGTCCATTTTACAAGCAGGTCTGCGTTGTCGGAGTCGGAGTCATCCATTTTACAAGCAGGTCTGCGTTGTCGGAGTCGGAGTCGGCCCATTTTTGAGCGAAAGAGCCGGAATCGGATCTGTTAAAATTCCCGGAGTCGGAGTCGTTCATTTTTCCCACCGATTCCGCAGATTTACTTGCAAATAAATTTTTTGAGCATTGTGACATACAGCGAATTTCTTCCAAAATACAGAAAACACTATTCTACCTAAAACTAAGTTATAAGTTGCACTGCAGTGTCAGTTGACAGAGAATATCATCACATTGCGCTTTGTTGGCCAAATTAGTGATCCAAATGATGTTAATTTTCATCAGGTTTGTGCAAATTTCAACAGATCTTACTTCAATCTGCCCAGAATGTATGGATATCTTTGAACTGTTACTTGTCATTAAAAATAAAGTTATAACCATTGAAAATGAAAGCTTTCAGACAGAATTGTTGTATCATTTACAACGCATTCCTAATGCAGTACTAAGTTGGATGAAGCATTACCATTCGGGATGTACAAAGAAATAATACAAAGATATTTTCAGTCAGTGAACTCTCTTCTGAAACTGCATTGTGGATAAAAGATTGGGCCCAAAAGATTATCCCAGTAAAATTTTGAGAATCTCAGAACGAATATTTTGGCAAAAAAGGGTTGAGCATACATTTCGATGTACTGCTTTTTACCCGACTGAAAAGAAGGGTTATGTGTTTCACGCGTGTCTCTGTATGTGCATTACTTTATACCTTCGAAACATCCCAACGGTTGGATGGATTTTAATGAGTGAGGTCTCTATCGATTCGTCTTAACGACCCAATGGTTATAGGCTAGGTTTTGTTTTTATAAATTCAAAATTAGGCTCGTAATACACAAAATGGCGGTAGAGACGAAAAACAATTACGCACACTATTGAGTGTCATATCATTGGATAGGTCTTTCAAAATGAAGACGATGTTTCATTGACTATTTACAGTCAGAAGCTCCGTTAAAATATTATGCAACCTGGAAGTTGTGTATGTAGGATCTCTATCTTTACTGCGACTCTACCCATCATAGACATCTACAGACCTCATCAAAACAGTGTTTATAGATAGGAACTAACAATTAAACACAACTTAAAAGTCATCAATACAAGTAAATAAAAAAATAGGCAAGAAACATAAACAGGTAATATAAAAAAATATTTTAAGTCAATTCCTACTTAGGCCAATAAGAGAATTTTTTCTCTCCCATTCTTCTTTCCTGCCTTGATCAAGAAGAGGGGTCTCTTGGTCTTAAAATACCTTGATCAAGAAGAGGGCTCTCTCGATTATTGAAAATTAATTAATTTAATTAATGAATTAATATTTGAAAAAAACTGAATTAACATCAAGTGTCATCCATTACAAGTTTAAAAAAAATTATTTGAGCATGATTGGATGAATAATAAGTACTTTATTAACGATTGAAAATTTGAACAAGATATATATATCGAAAGTGTGAGCTAATAGTAGGAATTGAAAAAAAAAAGTAGTTTCACATTGATCAGAAATAATTAATTAGTTCGCTTTTTACGCAGTCGGGTTTTTTGATTTTTTAAATTTAATTGTTTATTAAAATTGGGGGTCATTTAGAGAAGCAAGTGAATGTCACGATTTTGGAGCGTAGTGATCAAGGACGGGAACATATGTTATGTGTTCGTCAGCATGTAGCAAAACAGGCGAAGGATGATTTTTCTGTACCATTCGTCATATTTATATGAAGTCGGTTAATGCGTGTTATTACTACAATGGAAATGGGCATATCCCGTTAGTAATTATAATACTACAAAAGTATAAACTAAAATTAATGCGGCATGATTATAAAGAGCCCTAACGTGGAAAGCATCAGTGTGATCGAGAAACTACAAACGCACAGCACAGTTGTACAGCCTATTTAAATTCTGGAAAGAATGTCAGCAATGCATAGAGTTAAAAGAAATCTGGTGGTACATGGGTGGTATTCAAAACTCCAAGGTGTGTGTGACTGAAAACAATGATTCAAACCGACATTATAGATATTAGAAAATTAAGAATATCATTCAGTAGAAGCCACAAAGACTGGATTAAATCTGTGGCAATGCTTCGGTATTGGCCCTGGGAAAGAGATTGCCTTAAGTGAAGGAGCAGTATTTTCTTCTGGTCATAATATGGATTTTCTGTATCAAAAAATGCTGAAGATTAGCATGCTCATGAACCTAACGAAGATGATAAGGAAGAAGAAGCAGAAATTTCTGTACAGTAGGTATTGAGATCCATTTTACAATGTAGTGGAAGTCAGTACAGTGTCAAAGACTGGGTTACAGTTTTATTCAATGACATGTCCTGGAAAAATTACTGCAATTAAGAACAATGAAATCAAGGGGTGAAGTGTATGAAGAGGCATAAAAAAATACCTTTACACTATCTGAAGAAGATCATTACTGGTATAAGGGTGACGGAATCTTGTGCAAAATAGGTACCCTAGTTCCATTGACGCTTTTTTTTATCTTTCCAAAACAGATTTTAAAACTGTCTGCAAATTTTGTCTGCAAAATTGCTTGAAGAAATAAATAAGTAATAGGTGTTCTGATTTACAGAATCTGTTTTTTATTATTATTATTACTTAGTTTTGATGTGTAAAGTTTAACAACAGTCTTTCCATCTACCAATTTACGAAAATTCATTATTCGAAAATTTAAGTTTTTGTCCTTTTTTCTGAAAATGGCACGAGACGCCACTTTTTTTCTTTTCTATGTACTAGTGCGTAATACTACATAATATATTTTGTTTTGTTCTGCTCTAATGCTTTTTTGAGATAGGCCTAATTATAAAGTTGTAGATTTTCCAACTTTTGAATGTTTAACGAATTATATCTGCCAACAGAATCAATATCCCAATTAATTTCTATTCTATTTAGCTTCCACAAATAGTAAACTTTCATGTTCAGTAAGAAACATATTTGGTTATTGTTGCTTAAACAAGACAATAAGCGCAGAAAATGGGCAAAAACGTCATTCTACTTTCATTTTGAGGCAACATAACAATGGAAAGCAACAATGCCCCATGGAAACAAGTTAAGTTTATTAAGCAGGAAGTGTTATACTAACAGTTTATGAAATCAAAATTTTGGGATGTTGTTGCTTTCCAAAGATATAACACACCAAACATACTCGCAATTCACTTTTCATGAAAAATGTTATTCACAACCTTGGACTCTGACATTTTTTAAAGCAAAGGGGAAATTTTTTCAGTCTTCAAAATTGCACAATATTCCTACTTTAACATAAAAAAAATCAAGCCAATCAAAAAATACAACTATCAAAATATCACTTCTTTGTCTGAATTTCAACATAATGACTCTTAAGCATAAACACTGCATAAAATATGATTTTTTTTTTCATTTTCGTAGCTGATTTTTTTTTCTTTTTTGAAGTTATTTAAAATTTAAAAATAAAACTGACAAATATGTGATAGAATTCTTCAACGTATGTTGTATTAGAATAAGAAATCAAGAAATTAGCTAAACTATCATCTAAAGAATTTTTAGCGAGAAAGTCCTATTTCTTTCACAGCGGACTTTTCTATCGCCGCGTCGTGTGAAATGTGTAGGCCACTTTTGGACAGCCTCAAAAAAAACTTGTTGCTATTTTTATTGCTCGTACCTTAATTCTAAATATCGCATTTCCATTTTTACAAAATAGAGAAAAACATACAGTTTAGAATGAAAATTGTTGTAAATCTGCAGCTCATTTTAGTGACCTATTGAACTTTTTAAATAAATTTCAAGCATGAATTTTTTTTTAATCCATCTCAGAAGTGATCGTTTCTTTGCTAAAATAATGTAAAGTAGTAGTAGTGGCAGAGTTGTCACAATTGGCAATTGTCTTCCCGGAGGTAATGAAATGATCAAATTAGCCATAAGATACCGTGCTTTGGCGCTAAACTAAACACTGTCAGCGAAAAGAGAGATATTCATTTTATGTTGAATATGAAATTAATATAGAGTTAAGTTAAGGGGACAATTTACCTCAAGACTGGTCAAAACATCAATTTTTTTAGAATATTAAATGAAAGTTTGTTTAATTCTGAATATCTTGACACCTCAGTTTTACACATACAGCAATTATATCGCGAGATATTAAAAATTTTGTTAATAAACCCAGCTCAATTTCCCACACAAATTAAAACTTTAAATGACCTTTTCTTTATGTTCATATTTTCTTCAATTTCATGTTTTAAAAATGCTAAGGCTTTATTTGTATTTGAAATAGAGATTTAAACCTTTTTTTACATGTTCTTTAGTATATATGTGATAAATATACGCATGGATTTAGCCTTGAGGTTTTTTGTTATTTTTTTAAAATAAAAGTACACGAAGATGTGTTAGATTTCACCTTTTTACACTATAAAAATCAGTAAAAAAATATATTAAATGTAATATTAGATGTATCTGAAAATCTATGTGTGGTCTTGTGTAATACACAGTTGAAAATCTTTTAAAATAATGGGCAAAAATATTAATATTTAAAAAAATAGCAGGGATTTTTAAAAATTCAAAATTTTTTAGACTTTTTTAAAATTTCAGTTAAATATGCAGTTTTAAAAAATTCAAGATGTACTTCTAGTTGAGCATTGAAATGCAGTGAATTCATCATTTCAGCCATACTTTTAAAAATAAACAAAATTGTTGAAAAGGTAAACTGTCCCTTAAATTGGTTAAAACATATTTTGCATCGGAATATGTTCGGAATTGTATTTTAATTTTGACCTTTGATTTCTCAATTTTTAACTGCGCGATTATTGTCTGCCGAGTTTTTAAATAATGAGTTATAAACTGCATTTTAATATATTAAAAACATTGATTTGGATTACAATTTTAATATTTTTTCTTTTGCCGCCAAAATTGTCAAAAGATCATTAAATGCCTCAATCCATGCATACTTCGGAGGACAATTGCAAAGAAGGCTTTGCGCAAACAAGAGAAATTAAATCTTCAAGAACGTTAATACATTTCGGAAAAGTTAGTTTGGAAATTTCCATGAGTGTGCCAGCGGATTTTCCTCTTCAATAATTGGAAACTTTTTGTTCCGCTCCTTTTGAAAATCAATGTTTACCCCTTCCATATTTACTATTAAAACAGAACTAAAGAAAAATAAATTTAATTTTGCCCAGAAATAGTAACATCTTCTATATTTATCATCGTAAGTCTAAAAGGCAGGGATAAAACGAAATTCTAAAAGTTTCCCGAAATAAAGCACATTTTTTTTTTTTTTTGCGTCTGGGAAAATTGCTCGAGAATTTTATTGCCTTGTTCAAGATATCAGAGATGACGTCTTAGACAAATGTCATTGAACCTTTAAGCTAAATGCTTTATTTTGAAAGAATATGCTGCAATTTCTATAATGACAATCACAGCTTATAATAAATACTATTTCTGTTGGGTCACCCGTGTAATACTAAATTTTACTTCACCAATTTTGTTAATAGGATATTAATAAAGGGATTTTTTTAAGAACTTTTTCAAATTCGAAGAGTTTGACTTATGGTTTCAAGAACCAATAAATAAAGGAAAAATAAATTAGCTGAAACTCTTTATTTATAACACAGCAAGTAGATAAAATAACAAAGCTTAATGTGTGCTTTATTTTGAAAGAATGCTTTATTTTGAAAGAATATGCTGCAATTCCTATAATAGCAATCACAGCTTATAATAAATACTATTTCTGTTGGGTCACCCGTGTAATTCTAAATTTTACTTCATCAATTTTTTTAATAGGATAGTATTAAAAGGATTTTTTAAGAACTTTTTCAAATTCGAAGAGTTTCAAGAACCAATAAATAAATGAAAAATAAATTAGCTGAAACTCTTTATTTATAACACAGTAAGTATATAAAATAACAGAGCTTAATATGTTGCAGACAATCAGATTAACCCTTTATATCCTGACGGTACTTTTAAGTACCCCCAAAAAAATTCAATGTAAAATTTATTTAATTTATATTTCGATAAAAGTAGATTGCACTTTTCATGCCAGAGTTGGGCAAATTTGTAATTTGAATTATTTGCAATGTAATGACAATTTAATTGTATGTAATTAATTATATTTAAAATTACATGCCGTAATAATGGTACCCATTCTTTTTTCATGCTTGCCATTTTTAAAAATGCCAAAAATTTTTAATCACCCTGTGTATTTCTTGATGAAATTTTGATTTTTTTCATCGTTTAAGAATAAATTAATTTCACCAATCATAATCGTCTTTCCTTAATGTCAATCTAATCTACCCTTATCCTATATGTCCTACCTATCTATCCTTAATCTTAATCTAATCTTAATTTACAGTGTTGAGAATAAGTGGTGGAAATTTGGAGGCGATTCGATGAAAATTGTTAAACTACAAGTCAATTTCAAACACACGTTTCAAAGCGTTGGGTACAGCTTTCAAAAAATTGTCTTTAACCCCTTGACATACGAAGAGGTCTGGGAGACGTCATTTATTTCTTATGTCAAAACAATAATTGACGTGTCTCAGACGTCTTCAACATTCCGTTGCGTGTTGTTGTTTACAGTGCAACAGGTTACAGTGTTTACAGTGTTGTTACAGCAATCAAAGATAATTTCTGTCAGAGTTGTGAAGGACTTGGACAAACTCAAATGCCTAGAATAGTTCTTTGCGAATCCTATGCCTGGAGCTGACTTTAGAAAATCAAACTGGCAACGACAGGTGAATGTTGATTGTGAGAGCTGAGATACGGAAGAGGTGTTGGAAAAAGTAGAAGCGTGGAGGAGTGTATTATGTATTATGAAACACTTCACTATTTCTATATCAAGGTATGTCCGAAACGAATTAATTTTTCGAAAGTGAGGATGAAGATGCGGCAAGTAGTTCGATCGAAATTTCTGAAGAAAGTAGTTTATTCCGAAATGTTTGTAAACGAGTAAGACCTTTATCCAGCAGTGATGAATCAGATTCATCAGAAAGTATAGAAGAATGGAAATGGAAAGATAAAGAAAATATTCCAAACATAATACCATTTACTGAACAACCTGGTAACAGCGTCTAGAATACGTAGTGTGGAAATATGCTATTCAAACAACGCCAAAAGTTTGTATCCCTTAAATGTGCGACGATACTGCTAAAATCCCAAGTGTCGATCGCAGCGACATCTGCGGGATTTTCGTATTACATTGTATAGACTAGCAATATCTTTCAGTAGTAGAAAATATCCTGCAGATGTCGCTGCGATCTGTTTATTTCAACAGCATCGTTGCACATTTAAGGGATACAATATTTTAGCACTTTTTAACACTTTCCAACAAAGTTGAAAAGTATTTATGCATTCGGTTTGTCTGGCCGTCTGTCCACGCTCTAACTCCCGTAAATATACTCGGATTTTCATGAAATTGATAAAGGTTATTTAGGGTCACGAAAGCATGTTTGGTATTGTATATGAAGTATATAGGATTAATCGTTCATTTACAGGGGCACTCAAAAGTATTCCATTACATTATGGTATATGGGGAAAAATCGTTTGCAGAGTATTTTAATGACATTATGCTATTTCAAATGTATTGAAACTGACATAAATCACTGAATTTCACTACGATCACGTTAGAAATGGACATTCATAGCATTTTTTATTCATTTACAGGGGCACACAAAAGAAATCGGTTACAGTACAGTACTGTCTTTGAATAATAATTGCTGGAGTGCACGGTTTAAAATTCGGTATGCGCTTTTAAATTTAATTAAATTTTGCATCTTACTCGTTATATATAAATTCTATACCTCAAATACAGGGGTGCACAAAAGTATTCACGTACCGTTCTCGTTATTAGAGGAAATTGCTGAAGGTAAATTTTCAACTGAAGTATATCTAGCTCTTAAGTGAACTAAATTTTGGCTTGCATGTTGCTAATAGATTCAAATCTATAAATCATATACAGGGCTGCAATTCGCATAATTTTCCGATTGTGGATGCGAACAGCTGAAATTGGGTTCTGAAATGTATTATGCGTTTCCATATGGTTGAATTAGACGTAATATTTTAATTTTTTAAACAGTGCAGTTTTGTTACATTATTCTGAATGTGTTGGAAAGTGTTTCATAATCTTTGCTTGACGCATGATTTTTTCTTACTTGTTTAAGTATTTCAGGGATAGCCAATTTCCACACTACATATTCTAGGGGCTATAACCTGGTATCAACGCTTTGGTTTTGCGACGATTAGAGTCCAATCCTACTCCACTTTGTTCTTTCAAGCAAGTAGTGAATGATGATTTTTTTGCTATGATAGCAACAGAAACAAATAGATATGCATCGCAAATGATTGCAAATGAGAAAACAACTAAAGGTGAAGAATGGTTTCCTGTTACAAGTGATGAATTGCAAGCATATTTTGCACTATGTATTATAATGTCACAAGTAAAAAAGTCTTCTATAGATATGTATTGGTCAAACCGAGCAATTGTAGAAACACTAATATTCTCAGAAACTATGCCCCGAAAACGGTTTCTAGGTATATCTTACTTTCTACATTTTACGGACAACGAAACGATGGATAAAGACGATAAGCTAAAAAAGGTTCGCAATGTGGTTGATTACTTGAATGAAAAATTTCTTCAGTTATACACCCCTAATGAATCTGTCGCAATTTATGAATCACTGATGAAATTTCGAGGAAGACTGAGCTGTGTGCAGTTTATTGCTTCATAAAGAGCCCGATTTGGTATAAAATTTTATAAACTCTGCGAATCAAAATCTGGCTATTGTTCACTGTTCAAAATTTATGTGGGCAGAGAAATGGTAAATGATCAGAAAACGCCAGTTTCTCAATATGTTGTGATGAAATTAGCGGAATCGATTTTAGGAAAAGGATATACGCTATGTTTGGATAACTGGTATTCATCACCAGCACTGCTTGATCTTTTGAGAAAAAATAACGTGAACGCAGTTGGAACTGTAAGGAAGCAACGCAAAAATATGCCAAAGCAACTTTATACGAAAATAAAAAGAGGAGAACGTACGAACTTTGTCTTCTAATTATATATTGTCCTTACATTGACATGATAAAAAGGATGTCTACATGATCAGTACAAAACATGTTTCTGCCGGAATGACAAATACTGGGAAGAAAAGAAAATTGAAAAATTGAGAAGAAGAAGAACAGATTATAAAATCGAAATGTATCATCGAGTATAACAGCGGAATGGGAGGTGTGGATAAGCAAGATCAATTACTGACTTGTTTTCCAATTATGCGAAAATGTGTAAAAGGATGTGAGAAAATATTTTTTTACATGATTGATATTGCTGTTTATAACTCGTACGTTCTATATTCGAATACTCCTAATGCAGAAAACTAAGAATAGTGAATTTTCGACTTAGTATCGCCGAAGATATGTTATCCACTCTATCGTTACCAAATTATCCCAAACGTGGGCGTCCATCACAAAGAAATTACTCGACTCGTCTGCAAGCAAAATATTGGGCACATTTCCCAGAACATATACCTGCTACTGATAAGAAAAAACACCCTGCGAAAAGGTGCTTTGTTTGCACAAAACGGAATATAAGAAGCGAAACAGCATGGCAGTGCAAAAAGTGCCAAGTACCATTGCACATTCCGAACTGTTTTGAAAATTTTCATACATTAGAAAATTTTAATTAATAATTTGCATCTAATATAATAGTTATAAAATATATTTACTTTTTGTTGTAACACTAAGTTTGACGTTTTGTTATTCAAATAAAGTATTTTGAACAAGATACAAAGCTACATTTGAATGCCATAACAACCGATAAATAAATAGTATTTCTAGACACATTACTTTTGTGTTTAATGATATGTCAAGGGGTTGAAGGAAACCAAATATGTTAATAATGTTAAAGATTAAATAAAATAAATACCTTAAAACCAATTTTCATTCCGATGTATAATTTTATGGCTGAAAAAAGTTTAAAAAATCAGTTATTTTTCAGGCGTCGTAGGTAGCTCAAATTAACTCTCTATTATTTTCTGCAGCTAATTTTATAATTTGTGGATAGAATTTTAATAAATTGGTGAACCAAATATGACCAGCTTTATTTTCCTGAAAATAGTTGGGATAACCATTAGCATGTTTTATTTTGAACTTTTTTCGAAAGCATTGCCTTTTCTAGAGCAAATGCTCTCTTTGTATTTACATTTATTATTATAGAATATGCTCTTACTTCAGATCTAAGGACTGTTGAAATGTTTCAAGAATTTCTATTTCTTTTCTGTGTTTTTACAGAAATATTTACCAGTATAGTAGAAAATACTGGCTATTCAAAAACCAATTACGTTGAAATTTACTTTATTTGAAATGAATATTACTATTAAAAATTAGCAATGTTTTGCTTTATTTTTTGTATTTTCATTGATTTACTCCTATTTACCACACTTATTTTGTATACTTCATCATTCATATGATATATTTTTCAAATATTAGTATGTAGTATTAAATCATGCAAGTAAATATGATAATATCAGGCTCATTTTGTTCGAATTAATTTTGCGTTCTAGCAGCTTCTTACACCATGTTAAATGGAACAGACTTTTAAAATTATTACATTGTTCAGAAAAACTCGATATGCAGGCAAACCATGCGAACATAATAATGATTTGATTTATTTAATAAATGCAAGCTGACAACAAAACAAAGTCTGATATGAAATGTCCTTATTTTTCAAATAGCTAAAAAATTTCAGTACTAAACTATACCGATTATTAAAATAAACTAAAGAAACCAATAAAAAATATAACATTGCATTACAAATATCTATTCCACATAAAACACGGGAAATAACGAAGCCATAGGAACATATCACGTTTCTTTTTATTGGAAATTCTTTCAAGTAGTTTTATTGATAGTTTTTCCCCTATAAACCATATTTGGATTCTTATTCGTACTACTTTTAACAGGGTTTCAAAAACTTAATTAATATTAAATTTAATTAAGGGAAGTGAAATTAATAAATATAAATATTGTAGATTATGTTTTTCTGATATGCGTACGTTTGTCTAGTTGAATATGTAAAATAACTATTTGCACACTTTTACTCATAATGTCAAGATATAAATAAACATATTTTTTGTTGCTTTTTTTTCTCTTTTTTAATCAGTGAGCGAGTAACTATTAAACAGCACCTGATTTTTGAAATTTTGGCAATGTACCCAAATATATTTTTAAGGCCTTTTTTCTTTAAAAAAATTCATGTTCTGTTGAAGATAAAAAATATGAAAAGTAATGCTTTTTTCTGCTTTTAAATTTCTAATAACTAGCGAGAAAAAAAATCTTAATTAAACCGTTCAAAATGTCAAGCAACTCTCGCAATTAAAGTCATTATATGTATATGTTATATATTTTTCTTTTAACTGATATATATGTAAAACCCTTCACAAACAGTCTTTCTGAATTAAAAAAAATCGAAATAGGTCAAAAAATAAAAGAATAAAAAATTAGAAAAGTATTATTTAATTATAATTATCTTTTATTTATTTAAATTAAATTTTTTACCAACCTACTGATACCATTTGCATAATTTCATGAAGTACAGAGGGATATGAGTCGTATAGTTTCGTCAAAAATTTCATAAAAATTAAATGTTCTTCCTAAAATCAATAAACAATATTTTGTTTTAGTTAAACATATAATCTTCAGGTTTCTATAAGCTTTAATTCTGAAAAACAAGAATAAATTTTAAAAAATGAATTTGTTTGCCTCTTTTTTGCACATTTCTACGTTTTTACCTAAACTCTATTACATAGTTCAGTTAGAGAGCGTCTGTTCAGAAGTGCAGGTAACGCCGCGCCCGCGCTCAGAAGTTTTTGCCATGGAGTAGGTCTTATCGGAGAAAGGAATTTTAAAATAATTCAATTATTTCATTATTTTTATGGTTCAAAACAGGTAAAACAAACGACTATATTTCTTTATCCTTCCAAAACCTGATTTTCGTAACAGAAACACATGGCTCTGTTCACTCAGATAAAATCCAAAATATTCGGGAAAAACATCACGTGACCTACTTCATCTACTTTAGCCCGTTCAGCATTTAAAATTTGCTAACAAACCGCACAAAAACTTGTCGCGAGCGACCCAGAAAAATTTTGTGGGCGATTTGATGACGTGATTGTGCGTGTTGTATTTATATTTTATTGGTTGTGCTTTGTTTGGTAGGTTGATTGATACAATTTAAAACAATTCAATTGGTGTTCTAAAAATTTTCACTTTTTAACAATTTTCTTTTAATTTATTTAAAAATGATTTATCAGTTGCTTTATATTTTTCGTGATAAATAGAATGCTGTTAATAAGCCAAGATAGTGATGTCAACATATTACGAGATTTCTTTGTAATCTACTATACTGGATAATGGATTTCAATGTAATTTGAACTGTCTGTTAGACAATTTTTCAGAGAAGTTTTTAGTACATATATTTCTTATTTTATGATTGCATATTTTAATACCGTGTTGATAACAGACCAAAATACATCATTAAACATGACAAACAAATGGCACTCGAAATCATGTTAGTATAAGATAAATACTACTTATACTTTCAGTAGAAAGTTTATAAACATTCTAATCATACTTTATTCACCACAAAACTAGATGGAAAACGCCATATATTTTATCTCTTTAAAAAATATATGTGCAGATGTTTTTAGTTAAAATAATGTACATCTATTACATTTTATTTTATAATATTTTCCACGTTGATTTTAACACCGTAAAATATGATTTGCATCCTAGTCCCGACAAAAATTCACTCCTAAAGTATTCAAAAACCCATCCAGAAATTATCCTACGCGCAAACGGATATTTTCGCAAAATACTTATTTTTTCATTTGCTTAATATATATATATATATGTGTGTGTGTGTGTGTGTACAGTAAAACCTCCCTAAAGCGACCACATTCGTTCCAATAAAAATTGGTCGCTCCGAGAGGTGTCCTCTTAATGGAGGTCATGTTTAAATCTAGAATTTAATTGTTGAAAAAATGTAACACTTAATGTTACTAAAATTTATTTTTCCCAACAGGAAAAAATATAAAAATTTAAGTATCAAAACAAAAGTTAATTACATAAGTTAATTAGTGCAGAGTTTTAAAATGAATACGTTGACGTTTACTTTGATTTTACGGTTTTATCTTTTATAACTTTTATTTCCAAGTCCTTTCGAAGTTCAGTAAATAAATGCAATTTTTTTTTTTTTTTTAACGGGAACAAATAACGACGATTTCATTAATTTATCTATTTCTTTCAGAGTTTCCTGGCAGAATAGGGCTGGGGAATTTATTGACCGTCATTCTTCATTTGTCATCAGAGTTAAATTCATTGCCTAAAAATGCACAAATGTGTTTAAACACTTAAAAGTTACCGGAATGGAAAAAAATCTAAACTTAGTTTAGAAGTTTGATGAATAATGCGCTCTCCGGAATTACTTTTCTAATGAAACTTTCTTCAAGCAATCAGGAAAAAACGGAATTTGTTTCATTTTCTTCAAAGAAATTGTTCGCTCATGGAGGGAGTTCAACTTGGATGGTCTCTGGCTGGAGGTAAAATTCGTATTGAGCCTATGAGAATAAATTTCGTTCCATGAAAAAAAAATGATCGTTCAGGGAGGTGGTCGCTTAATGGAGTTGGTCACACAGGGAGGCTTGACTGTATATATCACTTTGAGTATTAAAAGGCGTTCAAATGTAAAACTTCATCGCGAAGTACCTCATTTTCTCGTATTTAAATAAGTATTTTATTATTATAGTAGAAATACACATGCATCTGTATTATTAATATAAAAATTTATCTTTATCAAAAATATCTTATTTATTATGAAAAATATAAAGCAACCAATAAAACAAAATTACAGCTCAATTTGGGGCGCGAAGGATTCAAACCCAGAGCCCCTAGTGTTGAGTTCAAGGCTCTATCAATTCAGCCATCTAGCTCACCAATCATTTGCAACAAATTATATTTTAGCTCAGTAATTAATCAAACCATGATCTGTTCGTGAACTGCACTGAACGTTTATTCCATCCACGATAAAGACCCACTCCATGTACCTGTATCCTGAGCTCGCGCGCGCTGTGCGCGTCCTTCTTGTACAGACCCAGGGTACAGCGCCTAGAATACCTAATGTGGAAATATGCTATCCGAAAAGTGCTAAAAAATTGTATCCCTTAAATGTGCGACGATGCTGCTAAAATTCCAAGTGTCGATCGCAGCGACATCTGCGGAATTTTCGGATTAGTAGTATTACATTCTATAGACTAGCAATTTCTTGCAGTTGTAGAAAATATCCTGCAGATGTCGCTGCGATCTGCATATTGCAGCAGTATCATTGCACATTTAAGGGATACAATATTTTAGCGCCTTTTTAAGTATTACAGGGATAGCCGATTTCCACACTGTATATTCTAGCTGCTATACCCAGGGTACAGCGTCTAGAATACCTAGTGTGGAAATATGCTATCCAAACAATGCTAAAAGTTTGTATCCCTTAAATGTGCGACGATACTGCTAAAATCCCAAATGTCGATCGCAGCGACATCTGCGGGATTTTCGTATTACTAGTATTACATTGTATAGACTAGCAATTTCTTGCAGTTGTAGAAAACATCCTGCAGTTGTCGTTGCGATCTGCATATTGCAGCAGTATCATTGCACATTTAAGAGATACAATATTTTAGCGCCTTTTTAAGTATTACACGGATAGCCGATTTCCACACTATACATTCTACGCGCTATACACTGTTAAAAATATCCTGAAAGATTACCTCTGTTTTTAAAGGCTATCTATTTTCTGACCAATGAGAACGCTCGATAGGTGTCTATGTAGCGTTCTCATTGGTCAGAAAACAGATAGCCTTTAAAAACAGAGGTAATTTTTCACGATATTTTTAACAGTGCACCCAAAGACTTTTAAGATACATAGACCGGCAAACTGTCAGTTTAACTAAGGATTTTTGAACACAGCTGTTGTACGGCAGTTCATAGTTTTATATTTTATTTTTATTATACAGAGGCACGTGTATTTTTATTATAATAATAAAATACTTATTTAAATGTGAGAAAATGAGGTATTTCGAGATGAAAGTTTTACATCTGAACGCCTTTTAAATATTCAAAGTTTCGTTTCTAAGTGATTATATATATAGTATGCGTATGTATAATGATATAAACATTAAGCAAATCCAAATGAAAAAATAATATATATTGTGCGAAAATATCCTTTTGCGCGTAGGCAGAGATGTAGTGGAGGGTATACGGGGGTACCCTCTGGATTTTTTTAAGGAACACCGTATACCCTCTGTTTCTTAATAATATATCTCTATAATATATCTCTATAATATATCTCTATAATATATACATTCTAGGGTATACCCTCTGCCTTGAGCGTATACCCTCTGCTTAGAGCGTATATACCCTCTGTCTTTTTTTACGACTACACCACTGCGCGTAAGATAATTCCTTGATTTTCTTTTTTTTTTTTTTTTTTTTTTTTTTTTTTTTTTTTTTTTTTTTTTTGAGTACTTTAGGAGTGAATTTTTATCGAGACTAGGCTGGAAATCATATTTTACTTTGAACATTATAAAAATAAAATGTAATAGTTGTAGATTATTTTAACTAAAAATATCTGTACATTATATTTTTTAAAAAGATAATATATATAGGTTTGCTGTCTAGTTTTGTAGTGAATAAAGTATGATTAGAATGTTTATAAATTTTCTACTGAAAGTATAAGTAAGTATTTTGCTTATACTAACAGAATTTTGAATGCCATTTATTTCTCGTGTTTTATGATGTATTTTGGTCTCTTATCCACACGGTATTGAAATATGCAATCATAAAATAAGAAATATATATATTAAAACCTTCTCTGAAAAATTGTCTAACTAACAGTGCAAATTCCATTGAAATCCATCCAGTATAGTAGATTACAAACAAATCTCATATGCTGATATCACAATCTTGGTTTACTAACAGCATTCTATTTATCACGGAAGATATAAATCAACTGATAAATTATTTTTAAATAAATAAAAAGAAAATTGTTAAAAAGTTAAAATTTTTAGATCACCAGTTGAATTCTTAAATTGTATCAATCAACCTACCAAACAACGCACAATCACGTGATCAAATCGCCCACACAATTTTTTTAGCAGCTCGCGCGGAGTTTGTCTGCGGTTGGTTAGCTAATTTTAAATTCTAAATGGGCTAAAGTAGATAAAGAAGGTCACGTGATGTTTTCCCTGACTATTTTAGGTTTTATTTGAGTGTACATAGGCATGTATTTCTGTTACGAAAACCATGTTTTGGAAGGATAAAGAAATATAGTCGTTGGTTTTACCTTTTTTGAACCATTAAAAATAATAAAATAATTGAATTATTTTAAAATTCCTTTCTTCGATAAGACCTACTCCATGACATAAACTTCTGATCGCGCGCGCGGCGCGAAATGCACTTCTGAACACACTCTACATAAAGGCTTTTGGAACGTTCTCATTGGTCAGAAAATAGATAGCCTTTAAAACAGAGGTAATTTTTCACAATATTTTTAACAGTGTATGGTGCTGTGCGCGTGCCGCCACCGTATTATGGAATCTGGGTTATTGGTGACATTTTTAAACTTCAAGTATAAACACCAAGTGTGTAATATGCACAACCACTTCAAAATGCAGCAAGATGATAATCTAATGACGATTCGTTGCATAAATGCGTAGTTAAATATTAATTTCTAATAATAAAATATAATTTCATGTTATTTATTTTCCTATAAAAATAAAAATATGTTTACAAGAAACTATCTTTACATTACTTGTCAATATGTATGCTACTTAAGAAAAATAATGTTATATGGCATGGCCGATGAGAAAAAAAGAAGGTCCTTGCCTACCCTTTCCCTTTCAGCTACGCTTTCTCTTTTAAATTTAATATAACAACAATTAAAAGCAGCTTTACATGTATGTTATTGCATTACTATTTATGGCAGGGCTGCCCGATCTTTTTACATGACAGTCGTTTTCCATCACAATTTCCAAATACAATCCATCACAATCTTCGTATTATTTAATCCCAAAGTTTCTGCCATTAAAAAAGTAAAATTATTCTATTCTAAAATAATGGTAACTAAAAGGTCCGGATAACCCTACGGGTGCGGGGGGAGGCTTTTTGGGGAAAATGTTTTTTTGTAGTCACAATTCGTACTCTTTTAACACATTGCACACACACAATAACACACTCTCAGAAATAGAATTCTCACTTTTGACGATTTAGCAATCCTCAAGCTGTATTTCGTCGTTTTTGACGATCATTTCCTATCACCATCACGTGACTTTTAAGGAAAGGTAAACTCTCAGATATTTGACGAAAGTTTTTTCTCAATCACGGTCAGACTCAATGCATTTTAAGGAAACCATTGCTGTACCTCCTCAAATCCTGCGATTTTAGCGAGCAGATATTTGCTTGTTTGTATTAGTCCCGTAATAATTTATTTTTAAAACAGCACTTTTTAGTGCTTTTCAGAAAATACTGCAATATAGGTAGTTATTGTTTCTTCATAAGTTATTTTTTTAGCCGTTAAAATTTTTAGGAATGCTTATTATTATTATTATTATTACTTATGTTTTTGTTCGTTATGTTTTAATTCGAAAAGAATATATTTCCTGTGTTCAAAAACATCCAAAAAGAAAATTTAATCAATAAAATTTCAAAGATCCGGGATATCTTTTTTAAAAATTTATTTAAGAAGTATATTCTGTTTTCAATCAGATTAAAAATAAACATAATTGATCCCTCTCCCTTTTATAAACAGTAAAGTGTTAAAATCTTATCCATCTATTCAACGTGATAAAATCTCACACAATATGCACTTCACAGTTCGTTATTTGTGTGCAACAAATTAACCAGACCATATTCTAACCATTCATTGAGCAAAGAAAATTTCACTAATAAATGATTTAATCAAGCCAATTATAATTATTCATTGACCATGAGAAAAACATAATAATAAATTAGCCTTCCTTAAAACTTTCAGCACCGATAAAATTACAATCTATCTTATAAAAATATAATCACGCGGCAGCTTTCATTAGATCAGTCTAAAAGCACATTCATATAAGTCCCCAATAGCCTGATCGGTAGAGCAAGTGTCTCCCACCCCAAAGCCCGCGGGTTCAAATCACGCCGAGGAAAACGAGAAGTGACTTTTTTCTTCCCTTGGTAGAGGAGCTTCCAAACTGTTCAATAGATGGCGCCACCAGCCCTTTTTTGACGAAACTTTTGAGGAAATTTATATCGTCAAACAAGTGAAGAAAGTAATTTCATCAATTTGACGAAATGTTCGCTCGGAGCATAGTCCAGGAAACCGTTTCGTCAAAAACAAAGAAAATTTCGTGAAATCTGAGTATTCATTTCTGAGTGTGCACCACGCGAATTCTAAGGGAAATTTTAAATAAATTTTCAGTAATTAATACAATATAATATTTTAGTTATATATCGTATTTTACATTGTCAGTCACCGGTGACTGACGCAGTCTAAACAGAAAGTTCAGTGTCAGTAACCGGTGACTGGCGTGTCACTCAAAGTGTTAAGAAAAATACTTAATTTTTAGCTTTGTGGCCCTAGGCGAGCTATCTCGTTTTCCCTTACGATAGTCAGACTCTAGGTTAACTTGTTGGTCCGTGAGCTACAGATTGAGATCTCCCATTAACTGTTTATATATTCAGTAATAAATTTAAATGACAATTTTGTTAGCTGTAAAAATGTAAGTTCAGGCAATTTCTTGGAACTTTTTATCTGTAAACTGTTTTTTCAATATAATGGATATACTGTTTACGTTCAGTATTGTCATCTTCCTTTATTACATATGAGGCCCTTTAAATTCGGAACCACTGCTATGAGAAAATAACCACAGTACCCTTACAGAAACGAATGTACAACAACGATGCATATTCCTTTTTTGTTGCATAGTAATGTCCACTCCATGCTGCGTACTTAAATTAACCATGTTTCAAAATATTCCTTTTTAGGATGGTTATTCCAGTTTTGTCAACTGTTCGAATGTCACATGTACTGCTTCGATGTGTGAAGGATCCAAAAGAGACGAATGCTGCGATGTTTGTCAAGGTAAATAAACTCTTTACTAAATCATATATGCAATTGTTTTTCATATATTTTCTCAACACATTGACATTTTAGAAAATGCGTACCATTCTTAACCCTTAAATGCATAGTGATGCATATCTGCATCACTTTTTATTTAAATTTTAATAAATAAATTGAGTTCTTAGCAACCACTATTAGCCCAAGAGCCGACAGCACAAAAACCTATGTTATCAAGCACAAGAAAAAAACCTTTATTTTATGGAAGAGTAGAAGTAGGGGAATTTAATGATCCATGTCTGCCGGAAGTGAAGTGGTGCATAAGCCAAAAATTAATACCATCAGTGGTTGACTCGTAGGTTTATCATTGTGTTTGTCCTACAAACAAAGGTATGAAATCATAGAGTACTGGGAGCAGGAAAACACAATGATAAGCCTACGAGTCAAGCACTGATGATATTAATTTTTGGCTTATGCAGCATTTCACTTCCAACAGACATGGATCATTAGATTACTCTACTTCTACTCTTCCATAAAATAAAGATTTTTTTCTTGTGCTTAATAACATAGGTTTTTGTGCTGTCGGTTCTTGGACTATATGTTTATATAGAAATATTAATTCTGTGAAAATTGCAAAAATAAGCTACTAAATAAAGTTAAAAATCTATCTTAAAATTTCTGGTGCCTAATTCTTAATATAAGAATAAAAAAGACAATTCTAAAAGAATAATTCATGCATTTAAGGGTTAATGTTTCTTTGTTGTTGTTGTTGTTGTTGCATTTAATACTATTATGGTCAAAAACTAACTATAGTAAGCACCCGATTATCCAACACTCACGGGACCAGGAGTAAGTCGAAAAACCGAAATCGTTGTATAATCGGCAGCATATTATCGGGCGAATTTTTTTTATTTTTAAAAGATAAACTATAATTAAAATGGCTTAGATGTTATCTGGCCGCTATTTTGGATTTCTTGGCGATTTTTTGTTGGCGATGTTGGCGGTGTTTGTGTATATGGCAACCATGTTCTGGTAACCCCGTTTTTTTTGGAGATCGTGTTTTGATGCGCATTCAGTTGATTAAATAGGGCTTGTGATATCGTCTTGTGTTTCTGTCAATTATTTTTATGTTAAATTTATTGGATCTATTTGATTGAATATGGGTTCTGTAGTCCGTTTAAACGCTCTTGCTGAAGTAATTAAGAAATATGAGGAAATTTCGACGAATAAAGGAGGTTTGTTTACAGTGCGTATTCATAAGGCTATTTTGGAAAATGACTTTGATGCTAGCAGGTATTTCATGCTTGAGCTTTCAAGAAAGCAGATGTCTGTTAAGGTATGTTGATAATTTTATGTATATTTTGTTGCCTTAGGAGTTTTGTACATTTTGAGATCGCTACACAGCGAGAAATGCTGAATTTTAAGATCGCTACACAGCGAGAAGTGCTGAATTTTGAGATTGCTACACAGCGAGAACTGCTGAATCCAGCGATTTTTTTTTTCGGTTAATGAGCGCGGAGCGCTCATACAACGATTACTGATTGCCACTTTAGCGAGTTTTGTTTATTATTTACATTTTATTTACGTTAAGCCTAACATAAGTATAAATCGGTGCTTGACGACATTTACTACTTGGCGGAAAAGGGGTTTTCACGCCAAGAAAAATTCCAAGATGGCGGCCCTGGGAATTTTTGACATATGTTCCTTTTCTAAAAAGCGGAGAAGAGAGGATTATTTCAGTAGGTAGTGATAAGGAATCACTGGATTTAATTTTATTGCGAATGACAGCTAAAGACGATTTCTCATTTAACTTCAACTGATAGATACTTACTGATAGATAAAGGCTATAAAGATTTGCCAAAATCGGCAGTATCAGTTCGAAATCGTGTACTGAGCTATAGTTCCATAATAAAGGAACTAATTACAAGTAAAATACAAATTTTTTAAAAATTCAGGAAAAAAATTTAGTTTGACTTTTGGCAAATGGACATCTACTGCGAACAAGCGATTTATGAACATAAACATAGCTGCCAAGTTTTACGCTTTTTCCTACCACTATTATTTAACAGAGAAATTTATCTTCTGTAATCATCGAACACATGGATTTAAATAAGGCAAATTTTTCTGATTAAAATTAGTGGTAGGAAAAAAGCGTAAAAGTTGGCAGCTATGCATAAATGTTCATTCAAGAAATTTAAATTTGAACAAATTCTGGAATTTAGGCCTTATGCGCATATATGGATATTTTAGAACAAAAATGTGCATTGAAATGCTAACAGAGTGTCTAAACCAGTATGGCATTTCACTAAAAAAAGACAATGTTGCTATCATAATATTTCTTAGATCATATTTTCAAAGAAACTTACCGATTAGTTAAGAAACAGTGAACTATTCAAACTAATCATTTTTTTCTCGTGTTATGTTATAGTTTTTTTATATTATGCAAAGATTTTGAATTTTAACAACTAGTATCTCTATTTAGATTTTTAAACTATATATATGCATTTTTTTATTGTACGTGTGTGTGTGTGTGTTAAGTTCTTTTACTTCAAGAAAAAAGGTTCATGTTAAGGAAAGTCTTGCGCTTGCGATGTCTTAGAATTGTAAACTTTAATTACGTTGTTATGAGAATAATTCAAAATTTAATTAGTGATATTAATTATTTTTTTAAATTGTAGATATTAAGCCATTCAAAAACTTGTTTAACAGGAAATAAAAGAAATTATCTAGAAGATGAAGCATAGCCGTTTCATGTTTTTGTTACATTTTGAATCATCAACACCATATTTGCTTTAATTTTCAATTATTGTAATTTATTCTATACTTTTTGATAATTAATTAAAGTTCAAAAATTTTAACTTGGAATATTTTCATATGTAAGTTAGACAGTACTTTTGCTTTGTCTTTTCTATAATATAATGATATTTAGCTACTGTAAAAATTGGTAATATTAAAGAAATTTTAATTTTTGCAATCCCGGGATTGGAAATTAGTCTCGGAATTGTAATCCCTCGGTGTAATACTATGTTCACACTGAGATAGTTGAGTCAGCTGAAATTTTTTGAAGCGGGCGTACCCGGAATCAAGATTATGACTTGAGCAAGTTTCTGAAACTCACTTAACTTTTGATACTCTCTTAACTATGAGTTGAGTGGAAATCTACCTACTGAATTCTTTTTGAAACTGTTATTAAAATTAGAGTTGAGCTCTACAAATAATTATTCAGATCTTTTGAATCGTTTATTTAATTAACACGCCGCAAAGTGTAAAAACAATAATAAACTATGTGTAGTTAGAAGTTGTTAGTTAAAAATTTAACATAAGATAAGTCTCTTAAAACTTTTTGAAATGTGAACAGGTGAAGCCTAATTCCGGGTATCCCGTTTCAAAAAAATTAAGTGAGTAAAAGTTAAGTGACTCAACTATCTCAGTGCGAACATAGTATTATACGAGGATTTTTTTTGAAAATCTGTCCCCTGATTCCCGCAGAAGTGGGGATCGTATCTCAGAGATTTTGTGTACTTAACCTGCTTCCCTCTTCCCACTCGATTCATGACTTTTGTATACATTTTTAAAAAACAACTATGGGTTTAAAAGACCAGTTTAACCTAAACAAAATATTATCATAGCTATTAACCCATTAAGGACCAGCATGTTTTACAGGAATTTTATTCAGTTCACACCACTTTTTTTTAAACACTTTTTTTTACTTTTGAAGTGCAGTGTTGCCAGATGGGCTACTTTTTTAAATTCCGATTCTTGATTGATACCACTTTTTTGAAATGGTAAAATGCGACTTATTTAATGACATATTAATTAAGGCGAAAGTAAAGAGAATTTTACCGTTTCAAAAAAGTGGTGCCAATCAAGAAATCTGAATTTTTTAAAAAAGTAGCCCACTGTTGAAGTGTGTTAATTAAATAAGGCGAACTTTACTTTTCTCTTTTACTGGTATCAAAAGCAGGTGCAAAAATCACAAATATAATGTTTCGAAAACGCAACGTCAGTCTTTAACCCCTTAACAGTGTGGCCCGAACTGGATTCGGGCGAGAACACTTTGCTTGCTTCGTTATTAAAAGCATTTTGATACCACTAATTTTTAACTGTAAATTTATCTTTATTGATTGTCATATATTTTTCGATTAAGTAAGGTAAATATTTTAGTATGGAAAAAGTGGTGTCCAGGCCCATTTTTAATTTTTTTTGTAAGAAAACAAATGTCACTGTTAAGGGGTTAATGGGTTAAAATATGGAAGTATCTATTTCATTTGAATTATTTCAGTGTACTGGTGTAAAAAGGGAACTATACAGTATGAACTAGTTCCGCTAAAGGCATTAATCGAGTTTCTCATGCGCAATGAATATACAGAGTAAAATAATTTAGAGATGCCATAAAGGGGGTAGGACACCCTTTGAAAAAGCAAAAATTATCACTATGTTCCAAGCTTCAAAACTTGTGTAATAAGTCAAAAATAAAAATCAAACTTCATTTAAATATAAAGCTCATATTTAAATTTATATTTTTAAAATATATGTATATTTCTAATTTCATAAATAAATATTGAAATAATAAGTTTAAATATATATATGATAATAAGAGAAATAAAAAGTAACACGTCTTCGCGCATAATAAAATCTGAAAATATGCATATAAAGAGGATATTTAGGTGAAAATAAATACATAATAGGGGTGTTACCTTTATACTAAAACCAGAATATTTTGTAAAAAATATTGACTAAATTAAAAAACTAACTTAATAATTTAAAAAATTAAAAATTTTCAATTTTTAAAAAATATTTCCAAAGTACAAAACAATAACAAAAAAATAATAAAATTTACCTTTTTCTGGTTTTAAGTTGTAGATAATACAGAAATAAATATGTGGTGAAAATTTCTTTTGATTGCCATGCATAGTTTTTAGTAATACTGCGCGCACTATCAAAATTCATCGTTTTGAAGTAATGCGACGCTAAGTTTAATTATCATATGTAGTCTTAATAAAACTGCCATAATTAGTAAACTAATGGGAATTTTTTAATGCGTTTTTTTGCATATGGTTCAGAAATGATTACAGAATCAAAATGTGTATAAAAAATTGAAAATTTTGAAGGTTTAAAGGTAATTAAGAACAACCCCTTTAAGAACAACAGGTTTAACCTTTATTGGCGCGGAGTCATTCTGTTTGAAAAATAATGAAATGACAGACTGACACCAGAATTTACAAACGAATTTATTAGAAAATAAAAACTTGCTTATTTTCACGTACGTTGCAAAAGAAAAATTTTAATTAAATTTTCTTGGGGAAAGTAAACTTAAAATTAGGTGTCCTTTTTTAAGGACACCACCCGCCAAACAGTGTTGCCAGATGGGCTACTTTTTTAAAAATCAGATCCTTGATTGGCACCACATTTTTGAAATGGTAAAATGTGCCTTTTTAAAAATATATTAATTAAGGCAAAAACAAAGTGAACTTTACCGTTTCAAAAAAGTGGTGCCAATCAAGAAATCTGAATTAAAAAAAAGTAGCTCACTGGCAACACTGCCGCCAAAGGGTTAAGGAAGGAAGACCAAAACAAAGTCAAGTGACAAATTATAACAAAGCGAGAAGATGATTGCAGTAAAAAATGGTATGACGTATTTATAAAAGCCCTAAAATACTTAAAATTTCAATCAGCTGAAACCTTTTTGTTCATTAATATGAGCCCAAGTTTCATACGGTGTTTTTTATACCTAGGTAGGACCTTCAAAGAGCGAAAGTTTGAAAAATATCGGGGAATGCTTTACTAACTCTCCTGATGAGTGCATACTGGTTTTAAATTCAGTATCTTTTTAAAGTTTCAAATATGATATAAAATGTATTTTGTGTTGAAAAAAGAAATATTAAATAATGGGCATCTTGCCAATTGCTGATTTTATAGCTTCAATAAATTATTTTAGTATTGCTTTGTATTTGAAAAGAGCTGTAAAATTCATTCACAATTATAATTTCTTTTGTGTAATCATAGACTTAAGATGCTCATATTTTATATGATTATATAATTGTACTATATTAGCTTCGCAAATCTACATATTTAAAACGCAAGGTCGATTTTTTTCGACAGTCCGTGAGAGAAAACTACTGCACCAATTTACTTCATTTTGCTTTTAGCCCCTTAATTCTCGCACCGTGGCTTTCAAGGACAGTGAAGGCTACTTTTTTAAAAATTCAGATTGTTTGATTCCCCCCAGCTTTTTTAAATAGTTTAATTGGCATTATTCTCACATCATTTTATCTGCAATTAGATAAGGTGAATATTTCGACTTAAAAAAAGTGGTGGCAATCAAAGAATCTGAATTTTTTTTAAAGTAGCCTACCCTTATTGTGAGCGACGCTTAAGGTGTTAAATGAACTATTTTAGTCTAGAAATGGCCAGATTTAGTTTTAGTGACTTAATTATTTTTAATTATAACGGAAATTCAAAGTTTTTAAAGAAATTTCGCGCAAGCTAAATTAATATAATGTGATATAGTATAATGTGTGTAACATAATGTGTTCGAAGCACAGGTGCAAAATATTCAAACTCTTTAAAAAAACCCGAAGAAATATGCTGATTTATTTATTCCGAGGAGACTTTGTTGAGAAATATAAGCGTGCTCACGCTTTTATGATTAATAGAAAATAGAATTATACCTATCAAGGGAGATGGTCTATTTTGTTCTGTTTCGTATTATATTTCCAATAAAAATGATCGAAATCACATTAAAAAATTGTTACTAAAATTGTGAGGGTAATTTTAAAAGGATTTTGCCTTACAGATACAATTCTTATAGAGCAGTAATTAGTAACAATGAAGATTTAAGAAAACAAAATCAGCAGACAAGCCGTTAAGTCTTGACGGGAGCAACCTAGTATTGTATTGATACAAACATAAAGACACCTAAATAATGTATTTAGCTTTCACAAACAAAATAATAATTCTATAATGAGAGGATATACTTTTTTGTTATCTTTGGGCGATGTATATATATCATGTAATTGTATACTCTTGTGAAGTTTTATTTACATGCAAAAATTGCATTTAAATCTTTATCTTTATTAACCCCTTAACCTACAACTAACGTGTGAGACACGTGGTCTTGTATTCGGGCCAAAACCGATTATCACGGGCCTGGCCCGTAGTACATCGGTCGAACCATATGCAAATATTATGGGCATGGCCTGTGGTACAATGATTGGGCCAAATGTAAATATCACGGGCATGGCACGTGGTGCGACAGTAAAGCCTGTAGGGATTACTAATAAACCTTTTGTGGTATATCTACTTCAATTATTACATCTCTATATATATTTGTACTCTCTATCTATATATATGTGTGTATATTTGTAATTACTTATCAAATATGCCACAAATTTAAACCAGTTGTATCTTACACATTTATTTACATTCCGTAAGTCGTGCGCGTTTGGCACAACTTAGGACCGATTGGCCAAGCCGTGGAATGTCTCGAAGGCTGCTCGATCTTGTTTACGTTATGGACCCAGGCTGTTGAAACGTAAATCGTAGGTTAAGGGGTTAAGGCTACTTTCACAATCGAAATAAAGAAAATATCTATTTATGCATTGAATTATAATTTTACTGATCATAATTTATTTCTACATTTTATAATTTCAAATGTACTCTCCATGTTTGTTCTTTTACAAAGAGATTTTAGATGTGAAAAATCATTATGAGAATTTTTCAGTGCTGTCTATAGTATACTCGCACTCGAAACGTATTACATTAAAGTTTGAAAAGTTTCAACATGTTAAAATCTTTTAAAATCTTTTTGTGTTTAATTCATATTTCGCCATCTTAAAATGGGTCAAGCTAACGTTGATTCATAGTTGTCTGAAAAATAGACCTTAAATTTAGAATTTTATATGAAATAATTTCAAATCACTCTAGCACGGAAACCTTATTATAAAAATTCAAATTTAAAAGCGGTTTGTCAGCTTTTTGCACGTAAAATACCATCTTAATGAAAAAGCTTCATTCAAAAATTTTAAAATCTCATCTAAATGATATTCTTATTCGAATGAATTCAGCATTTTTTATAGCAAAATTTACATTTCCACCGATGCCTTTTCTTTGTGATTAACGTCTAATTTATATGCACCCTTTTGATTTTTTAACGTTCGGTGGAACCTTTAAAAGAATGTTATTGATGCCTCAGTTATGGGTGAAAAAGTTTTATATGTTTCTAGGAAAAAAATTTATGCGAAAAAATAAAGGTTGCTTTAGTTTATGTGTATAATTTTTAACATATCCCTAAAATATAGAACAGAGTAATTTTTTTCCTTGTAAGGTAATTTAACTACTTTCATTAAAGCATGATAATATGCTCATATAATATTCGTTTTAAATAGCTTTTAATCAGTTCCTATCTCAGATAAAAAAATTTGCTTAAATCCAACCTCGTCAAAAACTTTCACCATACTTTGAACATTTGTGCTATATTTCGCAGTCAATATTTTACATTTTAGAGTTGTTTCTGTAATTAAACTACTAACTAAAGAGGCAATAACCTATTGTAGTTTTCTTAAAGAAATTGTAAATGTAGCTGTTTCTATAATAGTTATTTTATCTTAAGCTATGTATATTGGTTCATTTTATGCAAATTCTCTCGGTTTTCTCACATCTAACATATCTCTTTTTTGTATCTTTTTTTCTTATTTTTTAAATTGCCCTTTGCGCATTTTCCATTCTCTTATAAAGCAAAAAAATTCCATTCCTATCCAGTAGAAATTCTAAATAATTCCCCTAAATATATTTTTTGCACCAATTTTATGAGACTATATTAGAAAAGCAACTGTTAGCAAATTTTATTATTGTTATTAGTACTTTAATTGCTGTGCGTATCAGTTAAAAAACATTACATAGCGCTGTATGAAACTATGTCACGATATTTTATTATTTAATTTTAAATTTCTACTTTATCTGTGTACTTATAAACAGTTTATCTCAGAATGCAAAAATACATCCGCTTTTATTCGCAGTACTTTTACAAGACCCCTCCCACCCCAAAAAAGTGTTATTAAATTTCGGTTAATGTCTTCTATCAGAATATTAATATAATTTTTGAAATAAGGATCGTTTACATCAGTAGCCTGATGACTGCCTTGTTTGGGGTGTTGCAAGTTACTGTTACGTGTATTTCCGTGATTATAAACCCGTGACTATACTATCATATTATTATAATCTTCGGCTTATTTAATCGTAGAATATTCTGCGATTAAATAAGATGCAAATTTATACTCGAAAATACTGTTGAAAATAACAAGCAGAATCCCCAAAATAGGCAGTCATGAACCGCTACTGATGTACTGATTCTAGTTCTACGATGTGAAATCTTTTTACGATTTTTCTTACAAAATGGAAAAACTTTCTAGGTTTTATTATTTTTCAAGTTAAATATGATAGAATCGACTGAGTTACGGGGTCGAAATTTTGAGGACGTTGATGCTAAATCCACATAACAAACTAATTTACATCTTCCCAAATATCTATTGATTGAAATCTTTCTTTTTTAATGAATTGCAATGATTCAAATTTTTTAATTCAAAAACCTATTTTTATTAGAAAATTTATTAATAAATTCATATTATTAGATAGAAGTTATAAATTATGACCTACATTAACTTTTACATCAAAAGAATCAGCATCGTCAAAGAACATAGCTATGTGCATTTACATCTCCTTCATATTATTAGTTTTAGTGATACGGATAAATATGGGTTTTTAACCGCTTAATGGATAGTTTCTTATTATCGGTTGCATCAAGAAAAACAGAAAATGACCAGAAAAATTGCATGAAATTTCCTTTTATAAAAATTTAGTTTACATTATATTTAAAATTTCTGTACACTTTTTGTGTTGATTAATTAATTGTTTCCGTTGCTTTTCACTGTAACATCTTAATTTTTTTTGTAAATTTCTGGATGAATCCCAAACACATTTTTTATAACTTTATGAAAATTTAAGAAAAGTGCATAGAAACGCAATTAACGCACGAAAAATTGATATTACCATTTGAAAAGGAAGGTTTATGCCATTTTTAATGGAATGTACAGTCGTGGGAAAAAAAAATAAACACCCCTACTAACTCTGCAACAAATTATTATAGAAGAAAGTTGCTGATACCAAATGATTGGAAATAAAGTCTATTTTTAAATGATGTATATAAAATTTGCTTAGAGGGCCATCTACATATCAAAACGAACCTAAACTTTGTTTTTTTCAATAGCAATACCCAGGATTGACACAATAAATTATACACTCTCCAATTAGCCTAAATCCAAATTTTCATTAAATTCGTACGATTAGTTTCCGAGAAATTAATTATTTTAAAAAGAGCCTATTTTAGGGGCTGTATCCAAATTAGTGTTCCGTACTCGATTGTTGAAATGCTACAGAACGATTATGTCACTTTTATTAATGTATTATTTCTTGACAATAGTGCCATTACACTCGCTTAATATGTTTCGACTGTTCTGAACCCAAATGTTTCAATAAAATGAGTAAAATATATTTTTTTCAAATTATTCTTTTCGGCTCATCATAGACGGCCTTAAACCATCATTTTGGCGTTTTTAAATCATAATTCAAAAACTACTTGGAATAAAAACTTGAAATTGAGAATTTGCATAAAGCAGGACATAATAAATATAAATTTATCAAAAAATTGTAGATTACTTTCATATTTTTCATATTCATTCATTATTTATATTTTTTTCGAATATTAATTTCATAATTCATATTCTAAAATTTTTTAAATTATGAATCCAATGTATTTATGTTTGGTTTTTTCAGTATTATAACCACACAAAAGAATATCACATTAGGATTATAATTTCAGGAGATATTAATAAAAATATGAAAATGTAATTTAACATTAGACGCTCTAAATTTTGAATGTTTATAATTATTAAACTTGTCATCCAAATGACTTGAAATTTCGTTTCTAAGCAGAGTTTGAACCGAAGATTTAAAATAAATTGTCAAAATTGGGTGTTGCCATTGAAAATAATAAAGTTTGATCTGATTTTGATTTGTAGATCCCCCCCCCCCCCCTAAGCAAATTTTATATGTATCATTTAAAAGTAGACTTTATTTCCAATCCTTTGGTGCCAGTAACTTTCTTCTATTATATTTAGTTGCAGAGTAAGTATGTTTACTTTTTTTCCCGCGACTGTACCTGTAAACCACGAACAAAAGTTCACATTTCAAATGTACTCTTGTCCATTGGCAAAAAGATGTCATTTTAAATACATAAGGGCTATCAAAATCAAAGCAACTTTATTTTTCTGAATGTTGCTGTAGCCTATTACTGTGGCCCAGGGGTAAGGGTTACGGATAACACTATTTTTATGCAGAATTTCCCTCCTTATTTAATCGAAGAATTCTTCAATTAAATATACACACCGTTCCTGGTTACGTATGTACCCATGGACGAAACATAGATTGTTAAAGTACAAATTTCTATAAGAATCAATCCTTATTATTTGGGTTATAACACATACCGATATACAACTATTAGAAGAGAAGGAAGACTGAGCTGAAGTAAGAGTAAAACAAAGTAGGGTAACATTTTTTTCTAGTCATCTCTCTCTATCCTGTTTCTGCTCTAATAATAGTAAGATAGCCCACAGAAGAAGGCATATTCTCTCATAAAATACAGCATTAAATGAAAGTTTTATACTTAAAGCGTGCATCCATTTTTACTATATTTTCCTATATAATATGTTTATACTCGTATATCCGAGTGTATCTATATGATAACAGCATTAAAAGAGTTGATACAGTTTGTTCTGATTGCAAGAGTAATAAGTTGTTCCAAATTCCCATACATAAACGATTAAAAAATTTTCGAAAAAATGGTGAGTTTTAGTTTCTATTCTGTTGTTAGAATTTCATACAGGATTGTCTATATGATAACAGCATTAAAAGGAGTTGATACAGTTTATTCTAATTGCAAGAGTAATAAGTTGTTTCAAAATCCCATACATAAACGATTAAAAATTTTTCGAAAAAATGGTGAGATTTACTTTTTATTCTGTTGTTGGAATTTCATACAGGATTGGCAAAAAATAAGTTACCCCCTTCAGAGGGTTCTGAAGTAAGATCTTCTGCTGTTGTTAGAATTTTATACAGGATCGGAGAAAATTAAGTTACCCACTTCAGAGGTAGTACGTTCTTCAGCTCCGAATCAGGCGTTATTTAACCTGTTCGGTCCTTCACGAGAGAAAAAATATATCGCCTTCATCTAGAACGAATATCTACTTATTTTCTAAATCCCTAACTAGAAATATAGATTTTCGAGTTATGCGAATAAGGTAAACAAATAAACTGAATAGACGAAATGATCGAGAATTTCTAGTCTATGGCTATCTAAATGATGAAACGATACATTATATTGTGAATCGTTTGGATTGCGAGAAATTATCGCTTGATTTCTAGAATTAATTCATAAACTAGAAAACTAGTTACTAAAATTCACTTCTTGTGTTCGCATTTATTGGCAGAGATTTTTAAATAAGTTTGACCACAATAATATAGGAAAACACCCTTGAATTTTGATAGGGATAACTAGAACTCTCTAGCAAAGGGAACTAGAATTTATAAGAATGACATGGAACTATTTTTTCTAGAGCCACAGTTTATTTTCTAGATGCCAGTGGCAGAATTTTCTTTTCAGTGTGGTGTCCTATTAAGAGGACATGTCTTTCATTAACTAGTATTTTATCTTAATTATTTTTGTTGATATGAGCATCTAATAGAGATAGCATAACTCTATACATTTATTATTATAACTTCATTTATCAGAATTTAGTAATAATAATAATAATAATAATAATAAATTTTTCTTAATTATCGTTAAACCGCTGGCGTTTCTTTTATTTCAAACATATGTTTTACTATTTAAGTTTCAACTAGGAGCTACTTTTCCGGACTAATAATTTCTGAAAAAACATTTAAAAAATACCAGTAAGCTTTTATGTTTGTTTAATCTTGTTGTAACACGACATTTTCCAAACGTCTTCAAATATTCTTCCTTAGATTACACTGGACAATAGTAGTTTTGTCCTAGAACTAAAATTAGTTGATTCTAGATCAGTTTTTGGCGCTGATTCCGAATATGCTTTCTGTTTATCTCTAGTTGGTCCAGGGTTTGAGAAGTTTGCATATTTAAATTTATGCAAATTTAAGCTTTTTTGTGCTATTTTATGCAAATTTTAGATATAATATATGTCATATCTAATTACGCTTTCTAGATAATAACAACTTGACTATTTGCTTCAGATAAATGTCACGATTTGTATATTCTTAACGTTTATTTATCAGTTATTAAGCCTAATTTGCATCTAGATTTTTTTCAAATCTGCAGTCTGTTTTCTTATGTCATGTCTAGTTTTTGAATAAGATGAATTTCTACTTTTGTACGGCATTAACACAGGTTTGATATAAGATGCTTTTTAGGGGTGTGTAATTCATTGACAAGAAGGTGAACAGGGTCAGATTCATATCAGAGACATAAACAAAAATTGATATAATCGAAAAAAAAATAATTAGTAGAATCTATCCTAACTAGTTGAAGTTTATCATACAAAGTATCTTAAAAAGCTATTTCTGGCGTTTTTGACCAAAAACTAAAATTTCACTTTTTTCAAAAACTGGACGTGATAGAAGAAAACAGATACACGATTTGAAATCAGCTCAAAAAACGGGTTTAGAAACATATTAGCGTACTCGTGCGGCAGAAATATTTGAACGTCAAGAAACATTATTAGAAAACCATGAAAAATATGCAAATTAGGTACAATATTTCACAGTCACATGCCAGTATAATCTCAGAAACAAAGTTTTTGTGAAGTAAACTAGGTAGTAATCGTAACATAAAACAAAAAACCCTGTCTGATTTTACTTTATACCTTAAATTTGCAAATAATTGTATAAAATTTACTAAATTTGCATAAATTGAAATATGGAAATATCTCTCAAACTTGACATGCTGGAGTAAATCTAAAACTAGATTCGGAATCAGCAGAAAAAACCGCATAAAAATAACTAATTTCTGTTTTAGGACAGAGTAAAAGATCAAATTTGTTGACCAGTGTTATTGTCATATGAAAAGTACGCAAAATAACTAAATTCGTTAGGTTTCAGTAAATAAGATATTCGTTAAAATTCAATAAACCTTAATTTTTTGTGATTTGAATAGCTACTTTTAATTTTAATAGCGTAAAAGCCATTTTTTTCCGAAAATTGAAAGAAAATTGAAAGAAAAGGGTTAAACTACATCAAATTCAAATGATTCGCCTTTATAAAAATATTGTAGTACAATAATATACCAATAAATGTATATCTTCCAACAATAAAAGAAAGCATTCATTGCCATATTTTTTGGACATTTGGCGAGACTCATTTTACTGAGCTACTTGAAATATGATTTTACAATTAGGCTAATTCCATGCGAACTTGTCATGTCTTTCACACAGCTGAAAATCGTTATGCTTGTTGGCCACCGTTATTTTTGAAAAGTTTGCTTCGCCTTATTCAATTGATGAGATATCTCCAATAAAATAAGTCACATTTTTCCGTTCTAAAATACTGGTAGCCAAAAATCATAGTATGTGACAGGCATGACAAGTACGCATGGAATTAGCCATTAAAGAACGTTGTTCTCAATGAAGCCAGACATACAGAACATTTATTGTAAACTTGTTAACCCTTTATGCTCTGGCGATACTTTTAAATACCAGTATAGAGAATTTAATATAAAATTTATTTAATCAGTCTATTAAGGGGGCACGGGACCAGTGTTGCCAGACTGGGGACTTTTTTAATTCAGATTATTTGACCGTCACCACTTTTTTAAAGTAGCATAATTCGCCTTATTTTTCAGAATTTTTAATCTATTTGTAAACTGGCCGAATATTTCTATTTCAAAAAAGCGGTGACAATCAGCAATCTGGGGACAAAAAAGTCCCCAATCTGGCAACACTGCACAGGACCTTTGAGTTTGTCAAAATAATCAAAAACACCGCCTTCTTCAAAGTACCAAAACACAAACAATACGCAATTAAGATCTTTTTCCCCCCTTCCTGCGTAAAGTATGTATCCTTAAGTACATTATCCAGAAAAAAATAATGTTTAAATTAATTTACATGCATCTCACTAATGCGTGATTAAGTGCTGCGCGCATGATAAAACTCTAAATTATGCATATAGAAAACAATTTTTGAACAAAATAGAATCATAATACACATACTTCTAATTTAAAACCAAAATATACGCAAAAAGTTTTGCTTAAAATTTAATTTTAGCACAAAATTAAAAAAAGTTCAAAAATCTCAATTTTTTTCTAGTTTTTCAAATGCAAAAAAATAAATAACTAAAATACGTGAATTTTGGGGGGTTTAGCCTGTAGACCATAAAGAAATGCATATTTGGTTAATTTTGTTTAATCTGTAGCTTACATAGTTTAAAAGTAACAGTACGCGCAATCTCCAGATTTACTTATCTAAGAAAACGCTTTTAAAAGTTTCAATATCTATGGACCTTCCATTATACTCACTATCTATAAATGATTATAACTCAAGGAATAATGCAGATTTTTTAATGCGGTTTTTTGCATATTGTTGAGAAATTTTAAAACGTTTAGAATTAAGCAAAAACCGAAAACTGATCTTTTGAAAGTATAACCCTTTAAGACCCGATGTATTTGTAAACAAAGCTAGTCATGCCTGTAGAAAGTAAAACATGGAATGCAATCGCTACTTGTTGATAAAAAATGATACCTTACTCTATCTTCAAACCAGAACTATCGTTCGATTCGTGTTTTTATTATATACGATTCAGAAACAAAAATTTAAATGAATGTCTAACCGTGCGGGTTGGGTCTTAAAGGGTTAAATGTCCTGTGTCCCTTTATAAAAATATATTTTACTATTCATACAAAATACTTTAATCACATTTACAAAGTACAGCGTAAGAGTCGAAGCTAAGTGGGTTTTTTTTAGTGGTTATTTTCTGAATAATTTACATAGGCATAGATTTTCGCTTATTAACAAATGGATATATGAAACATTTGCACATACAAAAACTTTTCAATTTACATATGGAATCACAATACATTTATTTACATGGTTTACGTGGTTTATTACACAACATTATGGTTTTATAAAAATTGCGAGATTTCCATAACAGTATTTTTTGTTAATTAATCTACCAATTTATTAATTAAATTTTAATGAAAAAACTTCTCTAAATTTCATATTATTATCGTATAAATTTTTTAATATATCTTCAGGCATAAGGAAGATAATTAATGAGGTGGAGCTTGATTTATAATTTGGGGCATAAAGGATTAAACATTTATGTAAAGGTATATTGGGCTTTAAAATTTATAAAATTACTGAATTCTTATTAGATTGTTACAGCGTCATCTTTCTAAAAATTTTCGTAAACAAAGGTTTTATGTAACAAATGATAAGCGCATCATTTGAGTTATTCGCATTTTACATTTCATCTCATCCCAGGGCCCTCTGAAAGTGGGTAAGTTATTTTTTGCTAAACCTGTACCTTGCAGTTCAATTCACACAATTAGAGATCGACCGAAAATTCGGTTTCGTTTTCGTTTTCAACACAAAATCTGAGTTTCCCCGAACGGCGGAAATTCGGCCGGGCCGAAAATTGACCGAAACTACCTGTATTCCAAAAGTCTGTTTTCTTTCTTCGGAAATTTTCAACATTACTCATTGATTTGAGCTGTATCGGCTCAAATGAGACACTCTTTATTTACTTTTGTGAACGTCACTGTTTATAACTATCAGTTATGAGTGACCCATGACATGAGTGCAAATTATAAAGCAAGAAATGCATATATGACAAAACTTTGCAGACGCTTTTCACGTGCTCATTAAAAACTGCAGACTTCACAGTAATACGAAACTTTTAGTTTGAAACCACAGAAGTGTTTCAAAAACTATTGGAAAAAGTTCTAATATGAGATAATAAATAAATAGTTCTATTATGTTCTAGTAACAGATGATCATTTACAAAATCGTTATAAAAGATAAATCGAGGTATGTACACTAATTCATTTTTAATTAGATGAAATTCGTATAATTATAAAATCATTTTGAGTCGTTGGTGAATTAATTACATTTTATTTTATATGAAAATAAAAGGGTTTTGGTTAGAGGCACAGAGCCAACTTGGGCCAGACGTATAATTAATTAATAATTATATATATTTATGTATGTATGTAATTACTTAAAAAGAAACTGCACATTTTCGTTTTCATTTTCGATCGAAAATAAGAAGATTACCGAAATTCGGTTTCGGTCTTTAAAACCTGTTTCGGTCGATTTTTATATACAATATTTTGGATAAGTCTAGATTTTTACTATAATGAGTGGTGGGTTGAGCGGTAGACCATTGTTTCAACTTTCAACCGAGTTAAAAGTTGCCTACCCCCAAACTAAAAAAAGACATCTCTTGGTAGATTGTTTTTTATTGTACGGCAATACATTTATTTTTAATTAATTAATTTTGATATAGAGAAAATATGGCTGGTCAAACTTTACGTGCAAATACAAAAAATAATAATTTACGGATTATTAAGGATTTTCAGAAAGACAACACTTTTTTAATTTTATTTAAAAAGAGTGGTTGTGTGCTTACTTTTAGAAACTTGCAATGTATGATTATTTGTTAATTCAATGCTCATTGTTAAATTAAAAAAAAAAAAAAAAAAAAAAAAAAAAGTTTGGATGGACGCAAAAATATGATTGGTATTAGGTATAAGGAGAGTTAGCTTTGAGAAAATCAACTATTGATTTCTGTCGTGTCTTAAAGCAGCTTCGAGAATTTGTCTCAAGTCACCGCCCACTGAATACTAGGCCTACACACTGACATAAAAATGGAGGCTGTCATAGACGGATTCTTTTTCACCGTTTATACTGTCCCTTGAGTTTTAACACTTTAATTTTAATGCATGACTTTTTATTTTGTTCGGAAAACATTATATTTGAGTCTATTTTTATTAATTATCCCCTAGAAAAAATACTGAAAAAAATTATTTATGTCTCTATTGGACATAATGTCATTATGTCACTCCTGAGTTATATCAAAATTGCTCAAAAAAAAAAAAATGATCCTTTTAAATTATATACTTACTTTAAAGTGTTTACACTGAACAATAACAACTATTGAACGATATAATAATTTTTATAATGATTTTAATAGTTTACACAATTAATAATTACTACCTTATAAAGGTAAGGAAAAATCCCCGACTTCCCGGGTTACAGAATATAGGTAAAAATCATCATAAATATTATTTCTGATGTTAACATCCTTTCTGTCTTTGACGTGCTAAAGGCACGGCGATGAATGGTGAATTTTTCGAACGGTTCTGCAAGCGGCTTTTGACATAGTATACTTATATATCGTTAAAACACGTTGTTTTAATAAAAAAAAAAGAGTTGCAGTTAATCAAAAAATAATGAAAAAACGTATCAGCAATTAATCTTAAAGACTGCGGCGAGAAAGCCTCGAACGCAAGTCTACTGTTATTTATTGATAATCCTAATAGATTTTTTACATTTAATATATATTTTTAAATGCCCACTTGCAATACTAAAAATCATATTTATATGAAAAATAATAATAATGCGTAATAAAATTTTGAAATGTATTAAAAGTGATATTTTCATATAGCATTCTCGTCAGGCGTTAATAGTCGAAGAAATCTCCAAAGAACGCTATTTACAATCAGACTTTTTGATTCTGCTAATTTCAATGGATTACGCGCGATAATCCGATTACATGTCTTAAATTTGTGTTTCATTTATAATTTATTCCCTTATTTATTGATTGATGAATGTTTTACTTTTGTTATGGAATTATAAGGTGGAATCAAATGATGAGCTATTTATATTAATTTAAGTGCAAATGGGTTTAACTTTCGTAATCATCTGCTCGCGGTAGAGATAGATTTTGAAAAAAAAAAATCATTCTTGAAAAATAGTTTAAAAACACTAAAAATTGAGTAAAGTACTATACAGTTTTCAAGCAACTTGTGATATACTTTTCAAACAAATTGCATTTGCAAGTAGATATTTTTCCCTATTCGACGGTGTAAAAATTGAAAATGTGCGGTATTTAGAAATATAAGAAATTGCAATATAATTTAAATTTAATCATGTGCTGTTACCACCGTGAAAATGACGCCAACGTTACGCACGGACACGTTTGTCCTTTATAATATAGATAGAGAAAAAACGCCAGTCGAGCACATTTCAAGCAGTATCAACAAAAGATGTTATAACCTCCTCGAAACAAAAATCGACATCACTACCTTAAATGCATGTTATCACATGTAAGTAACGCATAAGAGATCACCAAAAAACAAATAGAAAGCGCCTCACTTACACTATGCATTTAAGGGTTAATACCAGAAAAAAATCTAAAAGTTTTCCTTGCCTTATTTTTTTTAAAAATAAAATAAAGGCGAAGACATCTGTAAGTAAACGTCAGTGTCCAATTTCTAGGGACCTTTCAAACGCTGAAAATAAAACCGCCTACGACGTACGCCATTTTTGTGTCAGCGTGTAGACCTTGCATTCAGAGCGCGGTGTTCAAGATGCAAATCTGATTATAAACTTAGAGGCTAAAATATGTAATTAAAAAGACAATCTTAAAAATAATAAAATTAAAAAACTCTTTATGTTCACATATAAGCACTTATAATGTGATTTTTCTTTTAATTAGTGCTCACTGAGAAATAAAGAAAATCATTTTGTAAGTTTGGATACACAATTTGATTACTGTGCTTTTAGGCTCTTTCGTTGATATCTTAATCCAATAGTGGAGTATTTCTCTGTAAAGCAATTACTTAAAAATATAATATGAATTACATATAAGGGTGTTAGATTCGAGAAAATAAGATAATTACTGTGATGTCATAAAGCAGTTTCAAGATTTTGCCTCTAGCATAGTGCAACTCTCATCTTCATTAAATTAGTATCTAACAGAAATTATTAAAAGACAATCTTTTAGATTTTCTAAAGAATCTTTTATGCTTGTTTAAAATTACTTAAAATGTGATAAATTCTTAATTGCTGTTCATTGTTAAGTAAAAATCTTTTAATAAGCTTATATGTGCGATTTTATAAATAGGCGTTTATTTGTTTGCATTAACGATTTCATTTATTAAGATCATTAGTAGTTTATTTATACTTAAATCAAATGCTAGAAAATATGGTAAACATTGCTTTTAAATGTGTATTAGATTTTTAAAAATCAAATATTGATTATTGTCATATCACGAAACAGATTCAAGACCTTTAATAAAAATTTAAAAATGCATTCTGATGGTTAATTTAATTATTACATTTTTAAGCATTTATTTATTGCCTTAATACAATAGGAGTGAATTTATCTTCAAAACAATTCTTCAAAAATATGACAGGCATTTTATTTAAATGCGTATTAGATTATAAAAAAAAGTATTGATTACTGTTATGTCACGAGACAAATTATGATTTTTCCTGTAGCATCACCAAGTCCCATTTACTTTATTAAATTAGATGTCATGATAGAGACAATCATAATAAAGGCAATCTTTCTAATTTATTTTAAGAATTTTTTAGGCTTACTTATACACTATATGGCCAAAGGTGACCGGTCACTTGCGATTTTAGACGTTTTGTTAAATATCTAGAAAAATACATGAGGAAATAACCTAAAACTGCAGTTGTGTAAACAGCATAGTATGGGTCGTATATTTCCGTGAAAAGTTTTTCCCGAAACTTCATAGGAGACCGCCAACAAATTGAAAAAGAACGAATATCTTTTGGATAGCCCTATGAAAACTAATGTAGCAAAAGCGTGCAAGCTCGAGATTATTAATAAGTGGCTTATTGTAATACACTGTGTTCATTTGTATGAAGATAGCATGTATACTCGTAGATAAATTAAGATTTTTATAAAAACAGTCCCAAATTTTGCCAAGATTTTTATTTATAATTTGCAGAGTTCTTAATACAATAAAAAGTTCTTTTCAGAAACTATGACAAACAACATTGTACATAATACTTTGCAATCAGAATTAAAAAATAATAAAAATTCGATGATAAATGAGCAGGTTTACTAAAAACTGTTTCACTGCGCATGCGCGAATGCAAACAAAATGTAATGCGCATAATGTGTTAGCTAAGTATATAGAGCAACTTTTGTGAAAGTCTCAAAATCATAGCTTGAAAATTCTGAAATAATCGTCGATAGAATAAGCTCGAAATCCGTTGTTCCCAGAAACAAGCAAGAAGATCAGGGGTTGTATACAAATATAGTAGTACGTGCAATATTGTGTACGCTATCTTGGCACCAATCAACAGATATTTGATACAACCCCTGACCTTTTTGCTTGTTTTGGGGAACAATGGATTTCGAACTTATTCTGTCGACGATTATTTTCAGAATTTTCAAGTTATGATTTTGAGACTTTCACAAAAGTTGCTCTATATACAGTGGCGGTCAAAACTTTCCGGCCGATTAGTTTCTTTGATTTGTTTGACAGAACGTTTCAGCAAAGAAGAAACACGATTGCTCCAAAAGTTAGGAATAAGCAAAGTATCTCTGACCACGTGATCATTTTGTTTGGATACTGAAGATACTTGATGCAAAGGAGAGGAATTCTAAATTCGCGTGTGCAAAAGTTTCCGGCTATTTGTCATCCGTTAGTTTTTGATATCGGTTAAGTGTTTTTTTGGCCGTGTTTGTTAATTAATCAATCTGAATAGCGTATTTGAAATTCAAAAATGAAAAGTTGAACAATTTATTGTTCCTAAACGAGTGACTTGTTTGTCGCTAAAGGGACAATCATCTCGTAAGATTGCGGCGAAATTGTCGATCGGAAAATTTGCTGTGAACGATATTTTAAAAAAATATAAAGATGGTCATGGCCTTCGGAACTTTCCACGGTCCGGGGTAACCCGGAAAACGACTATTGTTGCGGACAGGATTATCAGGAGAAAAGCAGTTGATGAACCGCATAAAAATGCTGCTGCAATTCCCCGCGATTTACGGTGTTAAAATATTGCTGAAATAAGTCGGTCTACCGTGTCAAGACGCTTACGTGACGTAGGACTTTATGGAACAGTCGATGTCAAAAAACCTTTCATAAGTAAAAAAAATCTGAGGGTCCGACTGGCATTTGCCAAGGAATATAAAAACTGGTCAACTGAAAACTGGAAAAAAATACTATTTTCCGATGAATCGACATTCAATCTTTTTGGGAGTGATAACAGACACAACAATTGACGACCTAAAAACAAAAGATAAGATTCGAGACATGTTATTTCTACAATGAAGCATGGCGAGGACACGTTATGCTGTGGGGAACATTTTCTGTAAAATGTGCCTGTCCGTTATTTGAAATCCGCGGCAAGATGAATAGTGCAATGCATAAAGGTATCTTGAAAGATCATTTGCTGTCTTATTGGAGGAAAAATTGCGGTCGCAACTATTTGTTTCATCCTCATAACGACCAAAAGCATACATGCAAGCTCGTCAAGCAGTGGCTTTCGCACAAAAAATTCCGCTTTTGAAACGGACAGCCCAATCACCCGATCTGAATCCTATAGAAAATCTTTGAAACTAAGTTGAAAACGTGTGTGGAATTATAAATATTCCAATTCAGCAGCATTTTCACAAAAATTGCAAGAACCGTGGAAAACACTTAACATTGACGATCTACAACCGTTCATTGAATCGTTGCCACGTTGCTGCGCCGCAGTACTTATTGCTAAATGTATGAATACAAAATACTAATTGTAAATGTTGTTGATCACTGTTATTTTCTGTTATAACAACATTTTTTTCCAAACTTGCCAAGGTGGCCGGAAACTTTGAGAACATGCGTTTTCTTTTGCAATTAATTTTGTCAATTAAATTTATTAATATTTAATTTTTATTCCATAAATAAGTTTCTTTCTATTATGTCAATAAAGTGTATAAGTATCACTTTGAGATTCCTCTTCATATGGATATACTTACAAATTAACCAAAAATTTTACGCTCACTATGCACATTATATTTTGATTGCATTCGCGCATGCGCAGTGAAACATTTTTTAGTAAACTGCTCATTTTTCATCCAATTTTTATTATTTTTTAATTCTGATTACAGAGTATTCTGTACAATGTTGTTTGTCATATTTTCTGAAAAGAACTTTTTTTTTATATTAAGAACTCTGTAAATCATAAGCAAAAAACTTGGCGAAATTTGGGTCTGTTTTTTTTAAAGCCTTAATTTCTCTACGAGTATACCTGCTATCCTCATAAAAATGAACATAGTATATTATAATAAGCCACTTATTAATAATCTCGAGCTTGAACGCTTTTGTTACATTAGTTTTCACAGGGTTATCCAAAAGATATTCGTTCATTTTCAATTTGTTCACGGTCCCCTATGGGGTTTCGGGAAAACATCTTCGCGGAAATATATGACCTATACTATACTTTTGACACACCTGCAGCTTCAGGTTAATTACTCATGTGTTTTTCTAGCTATTTAACGAAACGTCCAAAATCGCAAGTGACCGGTCACCTTTGGCCATATAGTGTATGTACTCGTAATGTGAGTATTTCTTAAGTATTGTTCCTTGTAAAATAAAAATATAAAATTCATTCGGATTGATAATTTGATTATCGCGTTTATAAGCGTTTACATTAACGCCTTAATGCAATAGAAGTGTATCCCTCTAAATCAATTGCTCAAAAATAGGGTAGAAATTACATTTTAATACTAGAACGCCGGGAAATTTTATAAAAAGTTTTATAAAAATATTTAAACCAGAAAATTTATTTAAAATTATTTAAGTTAATTGTTTAACTTATTTCAGTGTAATTTATGTTTAACATATTTTATGAAGAAATTTCTGGTTTGAATCGACAATTAGTCAGGGGCGCCATTTCAGAAATTTCTTGGGGGGGGGGGGCAAAGATTTTTTTGAGAGAAGTTATATAGCTAAGGTTGGATCCGGGCGTCACCCCCCCCCCACCCCGAACGAGAAACGTAAACTGAGTCATGCTTACAAAAACAGTAAAAACTTTGAATACGGAAACTCAAGAACCTATGAAATATTTTGTTTTAAACAGGTTTCCATCTTAGCAGGTAAAACTTCAATATATTGAATATGAAAAATTTTCTTTTTAGACAGGATTCTATTATAGGTTCCATTTTTACAGGTATCTTCAAAGACTGTTAAACCATCCACTCTATAGTGTAGGTCTGAAAAGCGATGTATTACAGTAAAACTTCTGAAAACGAAGCCTGTCTATAACAGAATTCTTTCTCAAATGGGAAAAAAATCAAATTTCGATGAAAAAACATCATACAATTATACTTGCTAAGACAGAGACCTGCCTGAAATGGAACTTTTTTCTAGTCCCTTTCGACTTCTTTTTTTCAGGTTTTACTACAGGGGCGCCCATTTCAAGAGTTTTCTGGCGAAGGACAAGGAAAAATTTTCTTTGAGGAACAGGGAACGTGCAGAATTGCACAACGTAAAAAACGGCACAAATCTCGCAGAAAATGGGAAAAATCCAGTACAATAAAAAGAGCTCCGTGTGCTTTTGTCTCCATAACTTCTTTCACGAACATATGATTATTCTGCGAATTTTTTTTAATTTTCGTGAAAGTCTACGATTTTTTTCTTTGGAATTCCGCAAAATCAGTTCGTCAATAGGTCAGAAAAAAAACGCGAATTTTGAAAAAAAAAATCCCCAAATCGTCGCGGAAAAAATCGCTAATTTCTCCAAACGACCATGGAAAACATTGCTAATTTCATCAGAGATCGCGAAAAGAAATGCAGATTTCGCCAAATAATTGTACAAACTAAAATCTCGAATTTTGTAAAAGGAGGGCGAAAAAATCGCGAATTTCGTCAAAAGATTGCACAAAAATTCACAAAAACAATCGAGGGGAATTTCGTCAAACGATCGTGAAATAAGATACAAAATTTCGTGTAACTATCGCGCAAAAAGTTACAAATATTATTAGCCAGTGGTGGAGAAAAATAATCACGACTTTCAACAAATGATCGTGAAAAAGAATCGCGAATTTTGTCAAGAGATCACAGAAACAAATATGGAATTTCATCAGTTGATCGTGGAAAAAGATTTTAATTTCGACAAATGGTCGCGAGAAAAGAAAAACAATTCTGATCAGACAAACAATTCAGAAAAAAAATCGTGAATTTCGTAAAACGGTCGCGGAAAAAAATCGTAAATTTCGTCATTTGATCGCGAAAAAAGAATCATGAAATTCAATCAGTCATGAGATAATCAGCCCGCGAACGTCATGAATAGGTCACGAAATGTGCAACTTTTGTGATCAATAGCTATAAGAAAATTTTCATTAGTGATTTTTTGCAAGTAAAGGTAAGGTAAAGCGTTAATTGTTTCGGATTGCGTTTCCACTATTTTCAGGTGGGTTCTTGTTAATACTATTTTCAAAGAAATCCTGATTTTCCTGATGAAATTTCAGATGAAAAAGCTACATATTTGAACATTAATGAATAGTATATACATATCTTTATTTTTCTACATAAAGAGTAAAGTTTATTTTAAAGATATAATTGTAGACTCCTTTTAGAATAATTGTATTAAAATATGGATTAATTTTCTTTCATTTCGGGTGTTGGGTTGCCTTTTAATGAAATCTTTTTAGCGGTTTTCGTATTTACATGAAATTACAGTCCTGCGTCAGGATAGGTTGGCGCATTTTCTTCATTGCGAGTGAGTTACACTTTAAGGTTTTTGGATTGTGCTATATCTCTTTCGGTCGGAATCGGGATGGTTTTAACAAGGAAGTCCTGAATATTTTTCACATGAAAAACTATAGATTTGACTATTAATGGTGTCCTATAGTAATAACCCATGTGTTCATTTCTGTACATAAGGGATAAAATTATAAACTACTTTATTATAAACGTGTTAAAATATGGAGGAACTTTCTTTTACTTTGGAATTTGGTGGAAGTTTGTCGGTTTTGGGGTTGAAGAAATTGTTTTGTAGGGTGCGCGCAGACTCCATTCCTAGGCGTCGAAGAATTTTGAGAGTGTACCCTATATGATATGATTTAATACAGCAAATAATTAAAGAATTTGGGAACATTGCAATGATTACAGTAAATGTAATGTGACACTAATAATCCAAAAAAGTAAAAGAGTCGGATAATTAAGAACTTGAGTTATATTCGCCCCTTCAACAACCCCCCCCCCTAAAAAAACTATCTGAAAAAACCAACCCAACTATCTGAAAACCCCTGAATTTCTAGCCATGAGGGGGCTAGTTTTCCTGTGATCAAGTTGTACACAGCACAGTAGTAGTTGATAAAAGAAAATGTCCCATGCATTTTTAAATTAGCCAAAGTACGATATATGTCTCACCTTAAGTCTGTTCTTAACTGCTATGCTCAACAAGCGCAAAACATTCTGACACATTTACAAATTCATTTTTTAACAGAAAGATATGAAATTGGAAAGCCTGGCCATGGAAGCGATTTGGAATTGAACTTTTTTTTTCAATTTTTTGATCAATTAATTACTTATTGAGTTATAAGCGATTTCGATAGCGTGACAAACTCGTTTTTCATCCGCTCTTGGGTGATTTTTCTACTTTCGCGCGGAAATTAGGTTCAAAACGTCTTCTTTGACACTATTTCAAAAAGATCTATTGCATTTGGGAAAAAAATGGAAAAAACAGCTCGATGACGTATCTTCTGAACAACAACACCAGCTAGTTTCATGCATTTTCGAACAAAAATAAATTAAAACTCATGTCAGGAAGTTGCCCTTATGGATTTGAGAACAGCCTTAAGAAAGTTCGAATAGGAAGTATTTTTGATAATTATTAATTTATATGCATAAAGCATTTATTTCATGCATATGTTTTTATTACAATCAAATCTTATAAATTATTTTAGCGTTTGAGTAATTTTTAAATTTTTGTTTGAGTCTGACAATTGATGGTTGATAAATTTCCTGAAAAATCAAATTCCTTGGGGGGGGCTATTGCCCCCCCAGCCCCCCTCAAATGGCGCCCCTGCAATTAGTCCATTTGTCAGCGTCGAACTCACACCTTCTCGGCCCCACCTTCTAGTGTTAAGGAGTATTAAGCTGGAAAAATTCTTAGGTGGGCGGTCTTAACAGAACAAGTCTGAAATTGCAATTTTAGAAGAAAGTGAAAAAACTGTGTACGCCTGTTTTGGGTTTAACTGAGTACAGGTTATTTTGGCTAATATCAAAATATTTAACTTTGAGATTTGTTTTCATTGTGTAAAGTACTAATTGTTACTGTTTGGTTTTGTGCAGTGAGTACTGTAATATACAAACATAGCAACTCTTTATTTCTTGTACTGTTATGATCACTAGCTAAAGTAGATCGTTACCTTTCACCTTGACTTATACTCTTTTAACATCCCATAGGTATCATAGTTTCACTGTGAAGTGTGCAAATATACAGATTTGACGAAAAACTGATTTGTACTGTTAAGACCGCCCACTTAAGAGTGAAGGTCTTGATTACTGTGATGTCATGAAACATATTTAACCCCTTCGCGACGAGAGCACTTTGCATAATTTTTATTCTTTTACCACAGATTTTTCAAAACAGAAAACTTTCTGTAATTGAATTGCGAAAATGCTCTGATTAAATAAGGTAAACATTACAATAAAAAATAACTGGTGGGAATAATGAAGGGTTCTAAGCACCTTAAGTGGCACGTATACCGGTCGCTCGTCCCCAAGGGGTTAAGATCTGTTCTGTAACACCAATGGAGTTATGTATAAAGAGGAGGAGACATATCGTCGGTACCATGTCAAACTATCCAATGTGAAAACAGTATGCTACTTTTGTAAAATTCAGATTTCTTGATTGGTACCACTTTTCTGAAATGGTAAAGTTCCCCTTGTTAATTACCCCTTGTTGCCTTAATTAATAAGTCATTAAAAAAGGCGAATTTTACTATTTCAAAAAAGTGGTGCCAATCAAGAAATCTGAATTTAAAAAAAGTAGCCCATTGTTTTCACATTAGATAGTTTGACATGGTACCGACGATATAGTGTATTGCCTACGAGTTGAGTGAAGTAACTGAGGTGGTTGTCACAAGATGGCGGCTGATTTTTTACATCGGATCAACAGTTTCTCGCTACCGCCGGAGCAAACTTCCACCAGTAAACTTTGAATAGAAAATTTTGACTTATTTAAGTGGCTTTTTCGTGAAAAATTTCTCTCATAAATAGTGTTAAACTTTTTGTTTGTTTTTACTGGTGGTAGTTTTCCCAGGTATTATAATCTTTTTCACTGACACTGATATAGGTGGTTGCCTAGGTTGCCACAATATGGTGGAAAAGCTGACCCTGACTACCGACGAAGTAAATTTCCACCAGTAAAAATGAATAGCTGTTTTTGCTATTATTTATGACTGAAATTTTATATTAGTAACACGTTTAAATAAGGAGAAGTTTTCTGTTTAAATTCACTGGTGGTAGTTTGCCCCGGCGATAATCAACCCTAGTGAAAGCGGTTACAGTTAAAACTTCACTATTTTAAGGATATCGTCGGTACCATGTCAAACTATCCAATGTGAAAACAGTGGGCTACTTTTTTTTAATTCTGATTTCTTGATTGGCACCACTTTTCTGAAATGTTAAAATTCCCCTTGTTTTCGTTTTAATTAATGTGTCATTAAATCAGGTTAAATAAGGCAAATTTTATATATTTCAAAAAAGTGATGCCAATCAAGAAAGCCGAATTTTAAAAAATGCAGACCACTTTTTTCACATTGGATAGTTTGACTTGGTACCGACGATATGCCAGTTCCTCTTTTTTAATAGTTCCATGGTAACACCACGCAAGTCTCATTTGTTGTTTCAAATTAGACTGTCAAAAAGACAATCCTTCACGGCTGTATTATAGAATCTTAAACTTACTTATATGTACTTACAATGTTATTGTACGACAATTCTTACAATGTGTGCTTACAATATCGCACTTAAAATATTATTACTCTTTGTAAAATAAAAATATATTATGTATTAGGCTAGATAATTTTGTTATATGTTTAGGCGTTTACATTAACGTCTTAATGCAACAGGGGGCCGTTTTCTGTAAATCAATAGACATTACAATTTAAGGCGCATTAAATTCAAGAAATACTATTATGTCATTATATAGATTCAAATTCTTTTCTGTAACACCATCCAAGTCTAATTTCCTTTATTAAGTTAGAGATCAGATTGTCAAAAAGACAATCTTTCACAATTTTTTTTTGAAGAGTATATCTTATGCCAGACAGATAGTTTGATTATTATGTGTTGAGGCGTTTACATTAACATCTTAACCCCTTAACTGTTTCTCTTTTTTTTTTACACAATAAATTAAAAATAAGGAGTCGGAACCATTTTATTTTTCTACTAAAATATTTGATTTTGTACAATCGGAAAAGAGTATATCATTTAACAAACCAAAGATTACAGTTAAAATTAAGTGGTATCCAAAAGCTTTTAGTATCAAAGATAGCAAACACTTTTTGCCCGAGCGGCACTCGAGCAAAACAGTTAAGGGGTTAATGCAACAATGTAGTCATCACATTTTAGGGTGTAATAAATTTGAGAAAATGAGGTATTGATTCCTGTCATGTCATGAAACAGATTCAACATCTTTTCTGTAACATCATGCAAGACTCATTTACTTTTTCACATTAGAGGTCAGATTGTCAAAAAAAAATAATAATAACAATTTTTTTAGAATCTTTTTTAGGCTTATTTATAGGAACTAACTATGTAATTGAATATTGTACGTACATAGTTATTGTTAAAATGTGGGGAAGGATTGTATTTTGTGCCGATATATTAAGAAAGAGAAACAACGTATAAAGACACAAATAAAATATGTTTAAAAAGCATACAGCTGTTTCAAAATCTCTGAGGTTTCATCATCAGTGCTTAAAATTCCGTTCATTAGTAGTTAGTAGTAGTTCATTAGTAGTAGTTCATTCGTAGTATTCCGTTCAGTGCTTAAAATTCATTTCACCGTTGGCAGTAGAGCTGAAAGGTACGCCTTTCTGACTTTCTGCCCCTCCACCCCTTTTTTTACACAGTGTTTTAATTTTACTTTTTATTTTAAGCACTGACGATGAAACCTTAGAGGTTTTGAAACAGCTGTATGCTTTTTAAACATATTTTATTTGTGTCTTTATACGTTGTTTCTCTTTCTTAATAGTTATTTTTCATTGTAGAATAAATATATATAATGTGTTTTGATAGACAAGTTGATTATTATGTGTTTAGTGGCTTAAGTTAACGCTTTGATGCAATAGGAGTGTATTTCTCAGTAAATCAATAGACATTACATTTTAACGTCTATTATATTCGAGAAAGTAAGGTATTGATTACTGTCATATCATGAAAACAGATTCAAGATCTTTTCTGTAACATCATGCAAGTCTCATTTACTTCGTAAGGTCCCCTCCGGAGAACAATCTTGGGACTATTAGGACAGAGCAGAGGATTGTTAGTGAACACAGATGGATGAAGCTGAAAGAAAAACTTAAAGCCATAAATCAAAAGAGCGAAGAACTCTTAGAGATGGAGTGGAAAGGTTTTACCATCATCACTTCGCTGAGTGATTTATGAATGAGAGATCCTGCGTTTTTTACTTAGTAAATCGCAGAGTCATTTTATTTTCCAGAATCGTTTTTTCGGTACGCTGAAGTACATTGCGATCAATACTTACAGGTTCCCAAACAATTTATAGGTTTTGGCTAAATTGAATGATAGAAAAAGTGAAACACCAAAAACTGACGTTCAAGAACTATCATTCTTTTAAATTTAACAATATAACAAAGGCTATATTTCACATCGACAGATACCGATCATTAAAAATATGTAAGGAGTATTTTCTCTAAGATGTCATTAATGGGGGTTAAATAAGTTAAATTGTAGGAATGTTTAAGTGGAGTTGAAGTTGAGTTGAAGTTGGAGCGGTACATTTAAGCCTGTAACGTGTATAAAAAAGTAGGGGTGTCCCAAAAAAACTGGAACGTGCTTTAATTTTTTCCCAGCTGGAGATCAAAAGATGAAAAATGTTCAAAATAAGTTGGGAAATAAGATTATATTAATGAAATAGTCCTCCCATTTATTATCTAAAGTCGAATTTTTTTTAACTTTTACACGACTTTTTAGAAAACGACGCTTTTAGAGAAAATTAATTCAGTTAGAAAAAAAAATATTTTTACTGCAAATAGATCACGGCGGATAGGCATAAAAATTATAGGTGCAGATTCCCCAAATTTTTAAGGAGCCAGTGGCTCCTAAACTCCAAAAATCCAGTCACCACTTTAACTCCTAACCAAAATCTAATGGTTACATTGTGAAACAAACTCAAAAAACAATAGTATTTATATGGAAAAAACTTAACAAAAAACTCAGGAATTCAAAATGAAAAATAGTTTAATTAATAAATACACATGTACAACAAAACACAGACTAATTACTACAACTGTGTATATTTAATTTAATGCTAAAATTCTTGAAAGTTTGATATTAAAAAAGTATTATATAAAACTGGAAAATCAGAAAATAAAGTTGGACAAGATACAATTGAATAACAAAACATGTATATGCTAAGCAGTCATGATAATGGGAAATATTAGGAAAACTTTATTTCTTATTTTGATTTTGTCATATAAAAGTATAAGTATAAAAAATTTTAGGAATATGTAAGAATCCTTTACACTATAAAAATCTCACACTTGCAGAAAACATTTACAGAGCAGGAATATACCTCGCGTTAAGTATTTTTTCGTGCGAGTTTCTTTTTCTTTTTGTTCTTTTTTCTTCAGAGTTCGGAATCCTCTATCCTCGCGACTCCATGTTCCAAAGCCCTTAAATAGTCTCCATAGCATGGGGAACTTTGGACTGTCTCGTGAGCTGATCTGCAGTAAAGGTGTTTTTATTTCAACTCTGGATTTCGGACGAAACCTTCGAAGAAATGCTTGCTTTCGCTGGTGTCCAAAGAAGAAGCTTTACCATTAGCGCGCTCATGTGCCGAGCTTCGCAGCTGCTAAGCGTTTTAGTGGAGCGGACATGCGCAGAATTATATTCGAACATAATGTTCGGAAAGAAAGCAGTACTTCACAGGGGCAGCGTTCCCGACGGCAACTGAGATCCCAAAGATTCTCTGAATTTTTATCAAGGTCATATTTGATCTCGGCCAGTGAAAAGAGCAGGTGCTTTTCTATTTGCAAAAGAAAAATATCCAAATTTCGCGACGGGGATCGAGATAAATGGAAATTTATTTCTAGCGACTAAGACACTGAAAGTTAGTCGCCAGAACAAAAAATTTAGTCGCCACGTGGCGACTGGTGACCGTAAATCTGCACCTATAATAAAAATACTCATAAGATACATGTATCTTTACAATTGAAGGAGTTACGCTTAATTAAAAATGTAGTTTATCTTAAATAAAAAATAATCATAGATTAAGGACCAAGATGGGACATTTACGGCAAAATGTGTAATGACAACAGTACTAGCGTCGCTATCGGCAAGGGGGAAGAACTAACAAACCTCCGAAATTTACCTATGTTGAAGAAATATGTTTATCCTCTATGGTTTGAATATCTATTCGTTCCTAAAACGAAGAAGGTGTCAGACGATATTCTATTCATGCTTTCTTTATTTATTTAGCTGCTTTTTTTTTTTTTTTTACCGTACTTGTATTGTTCATTTTTAACTTACGAAATGATAATTACACTAATAATATAAAAGAAAGCCGCCAGAAAATTCTGTTAAGAATGCAAATATGTAAGTTTATAAGATTAAATTGTAAAAAATCAAATTCAGGTATTGTGTCAATTTATTCATATCGAATAAAATTTTATTGAGTGTAATGTCAGTACCTCTATTTATTTTTAACTTTTAGATTTATACAATTCTAAAAATTTGTCGAAAGGAATTTTTCCCTATCTGTAATATTATTATTATTATTTCTTATATGTTAATATTATAAACATATTTGAATTGATTGTACGTTATTTACATTAAAAACAATATTTTTATTTTATCTGTAAGGAAGTGAAAATACATAAATTTTAAAAGATTATTGTAACGATTGTTTAATACGTTAAACTTTATAAATTTATAAAACACGGGCTATAAAAATTTTCCTACCAAAGGGGAATAATTATGAAATTTTCTGGGACTTGTAGAGTTCAACATTTCGTATATTTTTATATTACACCATTGCTTTTGATATATAGCATTCAAGACGAAATTTTTACCTAGTATTCGTTGCACTTAAAACCGTTCACTAATCATGTAAGAAAAAAAAAAAAAAAAAAAAAAAAAAAAACATGTAAGGTAGATACTCAATAATAAGCATAGTACAAGGATGGGGAGTTTCTTCCCCATTGTCACTAAGGGCGCTACGATCGCAATCGCATTACCATTACACTCTATGGGAATATCCGATCTTGGATGTTAATCTATGAAAATAATCGATACTTGCAATAATATTAGAAGCGAACAACTTCAAACTATTTACAGGAGTAATGTAAATATTAGAGATGAGAAAATCAGTCTGCAAATTCTGTGTGAATTGCTTTTGTTTTTCAATTTGAAACTACTTTACATGACTTCTGCCTATAATGCTTTATTTTCATGTATTTATGATGCATTTTTGTTTAATTGTTAACTTATTTTTTATCTAAAGAACGCCATCATCAAATTCTAAATGGTTCTTGCTTGTACCGATGAAATTTTTAAATGGTAGAGAACAGTGGAGTAAGTCAGCTTTTTAGGTGCGTTCTTAATTTTAATAAAAAGCACCTATAGTCGTTGTCTGGTCCGTCCGTCTGTCCGCACATAACAGCGCAAAAACTACCCAACCGAATGGTTTGAAATTTAATATATATAATCGTTGCAGAATTTTGGCGAGTCATTTCAAATTTTATGAAAATTTAATCAAAACTTAAAGATATATTAATAAAAGATTTCACTATTCCATTAAATCATATCATAGGTACTTAATTCAATGATGTCCCATGATAGGTAATTATTCTTGGTTGCCATGGTGATTAGATCATATTTAAAATGGAGTCATTATTTCCAAAATACTGAATTTAATATATACAGGGTGTTTCATAAAAGATGAGCAAATTTTTTTGATGTAATAGTACGCATCCAAACAAACAACTTTCATTTAAGAATACATGGCCGGAATTAAAGCTCAAAGGTGCTAGAGGGCGCCAAAGGTGATGTTGTTATACGAAAGAAAAACACACAAAAAAAGATTAAGTGACAAAAGCAAGGTGAGAAACCGCTCTCCGTAGAATCTTTGAGCCTCTGAGCCATTTCCACTTCCAATCCCGTAGATAAAATCAGTGTTGCCAGATTGGGGATATTTTTAATTCAGAATTTTTTACTGTCACTACTTTTTTTAAACAGTACAATTTGTCTTATTTTTCAGAATTTTTAATCTATTTTTAAATATGCCGAATATTTCTATTTCAAAAAAGCGGTGACAATCAACAATCTGGGGACAAAAAAGTCCCCAATCTGGCAACACTGGATAAAATGCATATTAGTATTTTCCCTATAAGTGAAGGACAACATCTTCCGATGCGTTCCTACCGCCATTGACAGTTGCACACTCGGGTCGGCGGCTTTTATGTATTTAACATTTGTATGGACAAAGTTTCCAAATGCGTCAGCACCTTTGCGTTTTATTTCCGACAATGCATTCTTTGATGAAAGTTGTTTGTTTGGATGTGTACTATCACCTCTTAAAGTATAGCCCATCTTTTATGAAACACCCTGTATAATCATAATAAATTTTGTATTCATGCATTTTTGCATAAGAGTGCAACAGTTATTGCATCAAGATATGAATATTTATAAAACTAGTTATAGTACGCACACCTCATTTGCCACGTTTGACGTATAATTTACGACTTGTTCCTTTTAATATGATTTAGTTAATTATAAGGATATGGATATGCAGCTTTTGTAACGATCTTGTTGGAGGAAATAGAAAGAATTCAAATAGACCAATTCTGTTTTATAGGGGTCATGTAAAAACTTAAAACGTGTAACATTTTAGAAATAAATAGGAGGACTATTTCATTAACATAATCTTATTTCCTACCTTATTTTGAACATTTTTCCAATATCTGCTGCCTACTTATTTTCGTTAAGTAAAAAATTAAAACGCGTTTAAAAATTTTTGAATCACCCTGCATTTGCAGATATTATTTATGAAAATAAAATGGCGTATGCTTTTCAAAAATATTCCCTCCATTCCTAAATTATAATGTCATTTTCTCCTATTTGTTATTATCGAAATAAACATAAAAATGTTTTGACAAACGAAAATAAATGTGAAAATATTTTGATAAAAATTAATCCAAAATCTTAGATTTAAAATGAAATAATTTAATAATAATAATAATAATACGAGATATGAAAATAAATTGGCACATACACATAAAAATATTTCATACAAGCTTATTTATGGGGTAATGTAAAATGTATACAAACATGAAGATAAACATCAAAAGGCTTTGCTCAAATTTTATTACAATTTTTTATAGAAAAATCGAAACATAAACTTTACTTTTAAAAAGTTTTATGAAAAGTATTATAATATTTTCCATTTGATGTATTAGCCATGCTTTAAACCAAGTTGTGGATAACTTTATAAACAAAAATGTGAAATAAACAAAATCTACGATCGAATCTAAACGTATAAGGGAAAGTAGTGTAATGACGCTCAGAAGGGCAATCACGCTCACCCATATCTATAAACAGAATAGAATTGAAAACGTGCGATCGGTACCGGCACCTAGCGAACTTCATCGTAAGTTCCCAGTAAGGATATAGTGACCGTCGGAAGGAAAGTATTTTTGTGCCCTCACGTTATTAGTTTGCAGGTGTTTTACTATAAAATTCTACAACACCTAACTTGAAGGTAAATGTACACTCTTATTTTCAAATATTAATTTACTCATTATGTCTACAAAATATATACATTTAGCTGTACTTTCATACTTTTACTTATTTTTGTAGTGCGTAGTTACGCCAATTATAATGCATTAAAACCCAACATGACGATAACATTTAATGGCACTCGCGTGGAATTCCAAAAGAAGTGTTGGCAGTGGGCAACTTTTTTTAAATTCAAATTTATTGATTAACACCACTTTTTTGAAATGGTAAAATTCCCCTGTTTTAGCTTTAATTAATATGTCATTAAACAAGGAGAATTTTACGATTTCAAAAAAGTGGTAAGAAAATAAAAACCTAAATTAAAAAAAAAAATAGCCCACTATATGTGTAACACAATATGTGTGCACAGTATGTGTAAAGTGGTCGCAAAAAGTCTGCAGTGGTGTGAACAGCCCACACAACTACATATATGACTTTTGTCTTACTTAATTGTTGTATTCAAACTCTGAGCGCAATTACCCTACCATGTCGGGCATTACCGCTCAATCGATGGTTATTTAAATAAAACGATAAAAAAAATTCCTTCAACTTTTATGCAAATTAGTTCATTGCAAACTGTTATTTATGCTTTGGAGTTATACTTCGTTAATAAAATATTGATTTTTTTTTTAATTAAATTTGACGAGCTATTCATGTTTTCCCTTAAGTGAGCGCCTTTCAGCTACTTTCCACTACTTAAAACATAATCTATTATTATAAAATATAGTCACTAAAAAATTTTTTAATGTAATTCCAAAAACCTATAAAACGCAAAATGAATATGAAATTATTATAAAAGAATAAAAAAAATGAGAAAAAAAAATCCAGAATTAGAAAGTTATCCCGAAGAAGAAATCTCATTCTAATTACATTAACCTATTTGCATCACAGGCGTATATCTACGTTTATTTCAGAAATTCCTCTTTCATTAGAAATTCTGAATCTACACCGGAAATTCGGAAAGAATAAATTTTGCTTTATGTAATCACGTCTTTATGCAATTATTACTATTTATTTATTTATTATTATTACTTTTTTTTAACTTTGTGTAATAACTTTGTCATTAAATAAAGAAAAAGTTATAATTTAGAATTTCTAAAAAAAAGTAATTCCTGAAATGCACGAGATGGATGTAAATAGACTAACTAGGACTGCCGGAAGTGAGCAACTCCAGACTATTGCAAAGGGCATAGCCGGATAAGCATTGGAAACATGCATTTCAATCAAATTTCCTGATTTTTTTTCCAGATGTGGCTACATATCTGAGAATATATTTCCCCTATTATCACCCTATAAATACTGATATTTAATGAGATAAAAATGTTTTTTCGATTTTTTCAAAAACTGAGGCGCAGAATTTCATGCCATTAACTGAGGATACATAGATACCAAAGATGCATAACTGGTAATTTTTGTATAATTTTCTGTTTATAAAAACTGTGTAAAATAGCGAAATAAAAATTAAAAAAAATAAAAATCATAATTTATGGTTATCGGAAAATCGCCATTTACTTGTAAAAAATTCTCCAATGTGCCCGTATATTCTATATAAATGCCGAAAGTTTGCGTTGGGTACTACATATAAATATTTACAAAAATGTATATTAAAATTATTGAAATTCATTCTAAGGCGTTATTTAGGGCGAAGCTATTTAACTTCGACATCCGTAAAATTTTTGGAACACAGTCAGCAGACAATATGTCAACTGATGTATTTTAGATTCCATTAAGCAAATAAGCAATATTTTTCATTATCATGTTCATTTTGATATCGACAGTGTTGAGAATGTTGCTCATGTGTTCATTAAAATTTAAAATTTAAAATACAGAAATTCTGCAATTGTTTATTCCAAAAATTCCTCGGGTGTGGAAGTTGAGTAGCTCCACCCAAAATAACGCCTTAACCCCTTAACGGTCGCATTAAATTACGGTTTAAAAATTCAAATTGCTTATTATCACCACTTTTTTGAAAAAGAAATATTGACCTTCTTTAATGACAGCTAAAATGATACCATAATAAAGCCAATTACACTATTTTATAAAACTGGTGGGAATCAAACAAATCTGAATAATCTGAATAAAAGACACAGCCCGTGAATATGACGGGAGCGAGAATTAAGGGGTTAAGATGAATTTCAATAATTTTAATATACATTTTTGTAAATATTTACATGTAGTACCCAACGCAAACTTTCGGCATTTATGTAGAATATACGGGCACATATGGGGAATTTTTTACAAGAATTTTCGGATAACCATAAGAAATGATTTTTATTTTTTTAAATTTTTATTTTGCTATTTCACACAATTTTTATAAACAGAAAATTATACAAAAATTACCAGTTATGCATCTTTGGTATCTATACATCCTCAATTAATGGCATGAAATTCCCTGCAGCAGTTTTTGAGAAAATCCGTTTTTTAAAAAATCGAAAAAACATTTTTATCACATTAAATATCAATATTGATAGGGTGATAATAGTGGAAATATATTGTAAGATATGTAGCTACGTCTGGGAAAAAAATCAGGAAATTTGATTAAAAGGCATGTTTCCTATGCTTATCCGGCTACGCCCTTTCTGGAAAACAGATATTACACCAAATATTGCATACTTGTTTTGGTAGAATTCAGTTTAGAGTCATTTGTGCACGGACGTCGGTGAATTGAATGCTACCAAAACAGGTATGCAATACTTGGCGAGTTCTAAAAGTTATTTTATATAGAGTCAATCGGTGTAAATAGGAGACACCCAAAAAATAGAGCTTGTGTGAGACATACCAAAAAAAAAAAAAAGAATACTAAATTTTATAGCAATAAAATTGGCTTTGTAATTATTTTGTAAGCAAAGCTTCATTTTATTTATATCCATTACATATACGCTCAAAAGTTAAAGAAAACTATCCCGAAAATATACATTTCATAACCTTACTTTTTTGATGAGAAAACTTTTCTGTCAGACTTCAAAATGCTTTTGTACAAGACGTAAGCAAAATCATAGGTCAATGATTCCAATTGGTATTTATTCAGCAAGGAATGGCGAGTCGTTTTAGCCTTTAAAGTTTGGAATATGATTAACGTTGTTAGATTTATAAACCAACAAACTCAGGAGTCTAATGTGAGACAATGTATAGGGCTAATGTGAGACAGTGTATGGGCTTAACATGAGACAGTATATGAGGCTAATATGAGAGAGTATTTGGGCCTATGATAATATTCTATCATATAACTTAAAAGATCTACCACAACTAAAAACAGAATGTGTTAACCCATTAACCGCCAAAACTATAAGGTTGAAATTTTCAACTTTTCAGCTGAACGTTGTTTGCCACCACAAACTCTGAAAGATAATTTTCGCTTTATGCGATCATAAAATTTTGTCTTTAACCTTTTCGCTGAGCAGTCCGAGATATACTCGGGCATGCATTTTTCCGTCTAATTAATACTATTTGGTTATTCCCACCAGTTATTTTTTAGCGAAAACTTTGTCTGATGTAATCAGGACATTTTCCCTGATTACGATAGTCAAAAATTTCTGTTTTAAAGAACCGGTGATGAAAGATTTAAAATTCTGTAAAAGACGCTCATTGCGAAGAATTACTTACGCAGCAAGAGGGTTAACCCTTTGAGGGGCAAGCAATTGTGTTTGCGTAATGTTGAATTCACACCGGAATTTTAAAAAAAGAATTACTTCAAAAAGAAGAAAAGCAATTTTTTGCCCCTTTTTTTTCCACCAACGTTTAAAAAGTAAAATTTAATTAAAAGTTTCCGGTACGAATCTGCATTAAAAATAGTTGGGCTATAATATATCCCACCGCCCCTCAAGGGGTTAACCACTTCACTGGTTTGCCCGTACACCGTACGTGCAGGAAGAGTTTGCTTGTTTCGTTACTAAAAGTTTCTCTACACCACTCATTTTAAACTGCAATATTAGCTTTATTTACTGGCAGAAATATGTTGATTATGTAAGGTAAATATTTTAGTAGAGTAAAAGTTGTGTATGGCCGCTATTTTTGGTTTGCTGTGTCAAAGAAATTAACCACTTAAGGGTTTAAGTAAGGCTTATTTTTTAATTAAAAAATAGTGGTGGGTATGTAAATAACTTAAATATGTGCATCTATTTTGACCGCTGCGTGAACGCAACACCAGCGGGTAATGGGTTATTAGGGTTAGTTAACCCATTAGCCGCCAAAACTATATGGTTGAAATTTTTAAATTTTTACCTGAACGATGTTTGCCACCACAAACTCTGAAAGATAATTTTCGCTTTATATGATCTTAAAGTTTTATGTCTTTAAGTAGGGACAATTTTTTAATTAATAAATAGTGGTGGGTATGTAAATAAATTAAATATGTGCAATTATTTTGACCGTTGCGTGAACGCAACACAAGCGGGTAATGAGTTAATCTTTTATTGTATTTTTGCTTTAATATGCGAGATATGTTTTTTTTTTTTTTAAGCTTAATGCATATTCTACTATGTTTGTTATTCTTCTATGGGATTTAATCGACTGACATGAAATGCTAGCTAGTTGATTTAAATGCTTAGTTTTACACAAGAAAAGGATTAGATTACCCAAGCAGCCATATATTCATTTTTTTTCTTTTTATCATTTACATTTTAAGATAATTATAGTATTACTAATTACAAAAATACATTAGTAACATTTCTTTAATAAAATCTGTAAGGCTGCTACAACTACTGTCTAAAATAGTTCTGCCTTTGCCTGAAACTACATTCAAAAACACAAAAAAAACTTACTTCTTTTCTAGCTATGTAAGTTTTAATGAACAACTAATTAACAGTCAAGATCGTAGAATATATTTTTTATTTTTTATTTCTAATATCAAGTTTTATACCATTTTAAATTTACTACTAAGTCTTCATAAAAACATAGTTTAAGTGTTGTAGTTTATTTCCTTAGTTTTTTACCCCAAATTATCATTTAATAATTTAGGGAAAGGGTTCATAATTATTGTAGTGGGTTTTGATGAGTGTTCTGGTGATTCGTGAAAGATTTCTTGACGTTCAGTCAAAGTGAAAGATAAAAACACTCTAAATAATACAGCTGAAACATTTGACCCAGGTCAGCATTGAGAAAAAAACTCTCAGTTCTTTAGTGCTTACAACAACTTAAAGATAAAGGTGTCATACTTTAGTCCCATAGCATTCTCATATTGACCCCATTCAGTGGACTAACATGAAAGTTTATTTTTTTTTTTTTACCTTTAGTTTTATGACAAAAAATATAGAGGGAGACTAGAGAGGTTGACCCACTTTTTACAAAATGATTTTTTATTTTTTAAATATTGAACGTAGAATAAAGTTTTATACATCATTTTATTCGTTATACAATCAGTTATTAAAATAAAATTGCTACATAAGTGTAACATATAAGAAATTTGAAAAACGATTGATTTTAATCATGAAAAAATAATGGCTCAAGGCTCCCCACATATGGGAGGCTTGACCCACTTTGTTTTATATTGCAATATTTGTGAAGATAAATAAAATCAATTTTAAAAAATCAAAATAACGTTATTCTACATGCTTTAATTATTATAAAAAAATATATTTTTTAATATGATGCTTAAACAAGCCTGTTGAGACGCAATCGCAAGTCAGAGGAAACAAATTTTTGGTTTAAACAGTAATTTGTCTGAGCAGGTATAATTGTACAGCAGGGAAAATGAAATTTTAACATTTGAGACAGTATTCCGCTCGAGATATGTTCCGTTTTCATAGTGTTTCATGTTATTATGTCCGGATTTAGGAGCCACTGTCCCGCTTTTTTTTTGTCTCCTTGTCCTATTTTTTGTAACATTCGAACTGACAACTCTAGTTGCCACATAGTTTGGCTTCATCTCACTGTATTCACCCTGGTAAAATTTGTCTACATACCTTCCTAAAGTTTTTCGATCGATGCTATGTTCTTTTGCAGCCACATGAACACTTAACTTATCATTAACATGATTAAAATCTTTAAGGGACAAACTACATTCTGTACTAAAATATTAAAATAAATGACTGGCACCGGAATTTACAAACAGATTTATTTGGAAATAAGAAACAGGCTATATTTCGCATACGTATTAAATGGAAAAGATTTTAGCAAAATTCTGGTGCCATTGTGACGTTTCGGAATTAAAATTAAGTGGTTTTATAAACATACCACCGCCCCTGAAAGGTTTAGACTGCTGCTTTCATCCTGTCTAGTTCTTTCTATCTTTTTCACTGTTTCTATTTAACTATTGTAAGTAATATTTAACCCTAGATCTACCGGGAATTTTATTCAAGTTTTAATAAAACGTTCTACACCAGAATTTTTATTTAAAACTATTTAACTTATTTATTTACCTTATTTTTGTCTGGTTTATATACTTAGTTTATTTTAAAGAAATTTCTGGTTTGAATGAATATTTTGTATGTACCTGTCGGGTCCAATGGACCCGTCTGGTAGACGGAGGGTTAAATGGAAAATTGTTCCTATCAATTTCCCATTTTCTAGCAATTTTTCACATTTTCCTTAGTCAGTTTTAAACATTTTGTTTTCCATCTCACCATTTTACTGCAGCTTTACAGAATAAATTTACATTCTTTTATATATATAACCATTAACTTTTCATTATGCACAGTGTATATTAAAAATATTTCCAAAACCACTTAACCCTCCGTCTACCAGACGGGTCCAATGGACCCGATGGGTACATTCGAAATATTTATTCTAACCAGAAATTTCTTTAAAATAAACTAAATATGTAAACCAGACAATAATGAGTTAAGTAAATAAGTTCAATAGTTTTAAATAAGAATTCTGATGTGTAATATTTTTATAAAACTTGAGTAAAATTTTCGGTAGTTCTAGGGTTAATTAAGGGAGCTTTGAGCATCTGGTCAACCCTCCCTCACATTGACTGGGTCAAGCCTCCCTACATAGACCTTTTCTAAAGAATAGCACATTGTTATATTAAGCCTAACTTACTGTACAATCTTTATGCCTGGAATGAAATCTCGGTATTTCTGCATTACCTTAAACCTACTTACTTAAATTTCTATGATATATTTTATCTGAAAAAAGCTTACAAAATATTTCTAAAAAACATAACTTTTAAGTTCAAAACGCTTCACAATTGATTTTTTCTACACCTATTTCGATTACCTCTATGAAACGAAGACTGTTGTTTGAGCATTCCACTTGCTTTGGTTGACACCTATTGATAAAACTCTGAAATTCTTTTAAATATGAAAATTGATGTGTGGGTCAAGCCTCCCGTATGGTCAACCGTCCCTAGTCTCCCCTATATATATTTTTATTCATAATCAGATAAAAGAAAGAAAAACGCAAATTGCAGTATTTTTTTTTTCGGTCTACAGTTAACAGATCACAAGTAACTGGAAAATTTTAGAATGATATATATTATTTCATATTATGAACCTAGTTTCCCCCTACCTCTAATTTGGACCCCCAGGGGGAAGTTGAAGATTATTCTTCTGAAATAGTAGTAATCGGAGGGAAGTGTTAGACAGCCCTGCTGTATAACATATTTAAGCTTTCACTTAAAATTTTTGCACGGGTGACATGACGTACTTTCGTGCACGGTAATTACGCTTTTACAAATGCAAGATATTTCATAACAGTAATAAAAAAACATGTGATGAGCGCAGTTTACGCAGCAGTAGTAGAAACTCATTATTAATTTCTGTGCCATTTGTGAGGACAGTTTCGGAAAAATCACCTTTGTCGAAAAGTTTGCGAAAGTGCGCATTAATATTAGTCCGATTGGCCCTCTTTATTCTGTATGGCGTCAAATAGCGCCGAATAGCAGAAACTATGTCGACATTTAACCGATCTCAAAAGTTATTTCCTTTAATTACTTGATCTCAAAAATTATTTCATTTAGGTACTTAACCCTTTAGCCGGCGGTGTCTACAAAAAAGAACACATAATTTTAAGAGTACTGGCACCAAGATTATTTAATTAAAATTTATAAAAAAGTGGCTTATTGCAATAAACTGTGTTCATTTTTATGAGAATAGCATGTATACTCGTAGAGAAATTAAAGTTTTTATAAAAAGAGTCCCAAATTTTGCTAAGTTTTTTGCTCATAATGTGTTGAGCTCTTAATATAAAAAGAGTTCTTTTCAGAAAATATGGCAAACAACATTGTACACAATATCCTGCAATCAGAATTTAAAAATAATAAAAATTGGATGAAAAAAGAGCAGGTTTACTAAAAAAATTTTCACTGCGCATGCGCGAACGCAATCAAAATATAATTTGCATAATGTGTTAGCTAAATGTATAGAGCAACTTTTGTGAAAGTCTCAAAAACATAGTTTGCAGAGTCTGAAAATTATCGTTGATAGAATAAGTTCAAAATCCGTTATTCACAAAAGGAAGCAAAAAGATGAGGGTCTGTAACCAAATACTGTAGTATGTGCAATATTGTGTATGCTATATTGGCACTAATCAATGTATCAGATAGATTTGAAAGAAATTCATGCTTGAAAATTATTTTAAAAACAATAAAAATTCGTAAATTGCGATACAGATTTGAAACAAATTGAGATATAGTTTTCAAACTAATTCCAATTAAAAGTACACTTTGTTCCCTATTCGACATCTTAAAAAATGAAAATGCTCAGCATTTATAAGTTAAAATATATTTATATATAAGTTATAGACGGTGAACCGGCAACTCAGGCACATGGTTCGTACGGATACCGTTATTTCTCCAGGTAACTACCAGTATATTTTCATAGAAAAAAGAAATCTAGGTTAAACGCGCAAAATTTCGCTTTCTTTTAAGAAGAGATTTTCTATAAGATAATACTGGTGCCGAAAAATTTTCTGGTCTGTAAAATTCAATGAGGCATACGAAACATAAGACAACCACCTCCTCGAGTTGGAGGCTGAAATTCCAGAATTAGCTAAAACTCGATTCCCATATTAAAACGCAATCGGTCTGCCAAGTCATATCTTGGTGGAAAACGCCTAAAAACCCGATTTTACCGGTTGATTCGTAGGTATATCATTGTGTTTATCTTCTCCCAGTCCGCCATGTTTTCATACCTTTGGGTGCAGGAAAACGCAATGGTAAACCTACGAGTCGACCGCTAAAATCGGGTTTTTAGATGTTTTCCACCAAGATATGACTTGGCAGACCGATTGCGTTTTAATATGTGAATCGAGTTTTAGCTAATTCTGGAATTTCAGCCTCCATCTTGATGAGGTGGTTGTCTGTGCTATAAATCTATTATAGGCCGGTCTATTAATAAAAGTTAAATTTAATCGTCTGCTGTTGCCACAAGTCAGAATCACGTCAGCGTTACGCACGGACACGTTTGTCCTTTATAATATAGATATGCAGAGATACCGTGTTCAAAAGCTGTCCTATTCAGATACGTACGTAAAATCGGAAACTTGAAACAAACATGTTTTAGATGCATTAGTACATTATAGCTAAGACAGCGTATTTCCTTTTCAACTAAAACAGCTCATAAATACTGACTAATAATTCTTTTCACATAGATTTTAATTTGCTTATTTTTTATATAACTTGAAACAAACATGTTTTAGATGCATTAGTACATTATAGCAAAGACAGCGTATTTCCTTTTCAACTAAAACAGCTCATAAATACTGACTAATAATTCTTTTCGCACAGATTTTCATATGCTTATTTTTTATATAGATTTTGATTACATATTTCGATAAATTTTTAGGATCAGCAAATTTTGGCAGAAGTGGAAATACTGTATCTACGTCCGCTGAAACTGGGATGCCTTGTTTGCATAACGGCAGAATTTACCAAGACGGGGATGAATTTGCATCAAATGCCACTGGTCTTCAAGCGCAAAAACCAAACCAGTGTATTCATTGCATGTGTCAAGTAAGTTTAACAATTAGTAAACCAATTTGTCTGCCATAAAAAAAGTACCAACTGGACCAGTATTATTTTGTATTGTTATAGAAGGGGATACATATAAAACAGAAAAGTGTATTGATTTCAAAATTGTATTGTTGTATGTTATCGTATGGTCGTGCAAGTTAATTATGAGATTATTTTAAGCTGTATCAAAAACATTTAGCGTGTTATTCAATGAATCACGATATTCTAAGGAATCCTCAATAAAATTAGGGTGAAACCCCCAGTTATTGATACTTAACCCTTTCAGGGGCAAAGTACTTTTGTTGCTAAAATGTTAAAATGATTGAATGACACCGGTATTTATGAACAAATTTATATAAAACTAAGTAAAATCTTTTCTTCGCGTACCACATTATATAAAGCAAAATTTAATTCCTAAATTTTGGCGCCAATGTTGCATTGGGATTTAAAATTAAGTGGTATATGTAATATACTGGTGCCCTTCAAGGGGTAAACCAGTATCTGACACTTCAGCAAAAATCTAACTCAAATAAGTATTTTTTCGTAAAATTCTGCAAAATAATGTCATCCAGTGGTAACTCAGACACTTATTTTTATTTTGGAGTTAATTTATTCACCACTAGTCGGTCAGAAACAAATTCAAGGAGGAAGAAAATTTTGAGAACGCATAAACTGCTATTTTGTGACAACCATCTTCTTTGTAAAATTAAGGTAGTGTTTTTGTTTTATATCTATTTGTAATGCAACCATCCTAAATTTTTCTTAAAGTTATATTTGTAGAAATTAGTTAACACGTTCACTGCCGCAAAAAGTAAGAATTTTCAAATTTCTTCTTAAAAGTCGTTTGCCACCACAAATTCTGAAAGATGAATTTCGCTTTAGTAATACAGCGAAATTTCTGCCAATAAATAAGGCAATTTTTTTATTTTAAAATAATGGTGAGAAAGTAATAAATTAAAGCCACGAATATTAAAGCTACGAGTATACTCGTAGCGTGGCAGTCAACGTGTTAAAAGATGCTTATGATATATCAGGGCCATGATTTATAGTTTATAGTTATATAATTTAACTTCATGGGGGGGGGGGGGGTGCCAGTTATTGGTTCTAGAAATTTATTTCTCCAGTTTTTGACAGAGGCTTAAGTTAACGGCTATATTAAAGAAAGTTTAAATCTATTGTTTGAACTGTTTAAAAAACATAAATTAAATTTATCTTGTAGAAAATACCATTAAAATTTAAGTTGTTCTACAGTGTCTGAGACAACATGTGAGTTACTGGTTCATGAATGTCAGTTACAGCATATCTGCATTACGGAAAATTTAAAACGTAAAAAAATGACACATGCATCTGTGGTATGATATCATATATAAATAAGGTTTAACCACTTGAGGGACACCGGTATATACCCTCATAGCATGCATGGTCACAGTGACGTCATTGTGACGTCACTGTAAGTCACTGTGGTCACGTCACATCTGTGACCAAAATGCCACCACTCAGTGATGTCACATTGTGACTGAGATATGAACTTCTTATTAAACTTTAAACAATTATAAAAATTCTTCAAAACATGTTACTTATTGTAAAATTTTATTTTTCCGGCAATTAAAAAAATATTGTAACGTCACTGTTATGTCACTGCATGTAACGTACGTCACGTCATATATGTGACAAAAAAACCACCATATTGTAAATCACAGTGTGACAAAAATATTAACTTCAAAAATTTTTGAAAATGAAGAGAAATATTTAAAACATGCCCTCGTTACAGCGGCATAAGGAATGAATATTAGTGGACAGCAAATAGTAAATTCGGACACGAAAAGAAGGGGGAGGGGAGAAAAAGAAAAATGCACGGTACAAGTATCAACAAACTAGATTTCTATGCTATATTTTATCAATTTGATATCTAAGAAGTGAAAGTATACTTTTTTCATGATTTCAATTTTATCTAGCATTGCAATTTAATATAATAATACATCACGGATTGTTATTATTATAAAAGTATTTCTCAGAAAAATGCTATGTGCTGGAGCAATTTGAAACATATTTAGAATTAGAAATATTAAATCTATACACTTTACATATTTAGTTTGCAGGGAGGAAATTTTTTAACTTTTTTGGCGACCACTGGTCGAAACACTTCTGTGGTTTCAAACTAAACATTTTCTATTACAGTTAAGTCTGCAGATTTTAATGAGCACGCAGAAAGAATCTTCAGAGTTTAGTCATATATGCATTTATTGCTTTATAATTTGCATTCAAGTCATATTTTTTTCCTGTTAATCTATTTTTAGTAACCGTTTTTTTTTTTAATTTTACTTCTTTCAGCCTTTTTAAATAAAATTAGCCTTTTCCGAAAAAAAAAAAATATATATACAAAATATATACAAAATTTATGCAAAACACATGATATAATTAATTTTTCGCATTTCCAATTTGTGTTTTAGAGGTATGACTTTTAAAAAAGTTATTTTACAAATTGTTTTATTCTGCAGAAAATTAACATGAAAAGATTGACAGATTGACAAAGAAAAATTTTTTATCCTCGAAAACATTTTTTTTATTTATTAAGAAGATATTTTTTATTTATTACGCATGAAACAAACTTTACTTAAAAAAAGGGGGGTGGTATTATTACCATTAAAATTTTTTTTACAGATTTTAAAAATTTAAGCAGTGTTTTATCTAATAAACTTCCGTTTTCAAATGAATTTTTTTGAAAGTGATAAAAAAGAAATGGTAAAATGCATTGGAAAATTCTTCAAATAGAAAATTTTAATTACAGACTAACTCATAAAACTATTCCGCCTGAAAGTTAGGACTGCAAATAAACAGTAAAATCAGCTGCTGGAGATCGTCTGCGTCGGATATAACCGCAACCGCAGGGTAAACAGAGAACTTTTTGTAATACACGCGGGAAAAGAACATGACCAAGTCTACAATGTCAGCTTTTGTTTTTGCTTTTTTAAATGTAAGAGAAAGACGTCTGCCATTTTCGGGCAAAAATACTCGGATATTATTAATTTACAGCAAAAAAAGGTAAGTCTTATTTAATTTAAATTTTTTATTTCTGTTTGTATATTACGATTATGAATTAAATAGTTTTATGTTATACATATAGAAAGTGACTGATCTGGAATTGTTTTGAAGCAAAATTTTCCTAATCGACACTATTTTGTAAAATGTGTTAATCGGCCATCGCTCAAAAAAAAAAAAAAAAAAAAAAAAAAAGAAAGAAATTCATGTCTACATTCATAGTGGGATGAATATAAACATTAATTTGCAGTTACTTGGGATTGAGACAGTGATGTGGAATTTTTTTCGGCTTCTTATTTTTTTCCTGATTACTAACACTCATTTAACAGTATTTATCGTCATTATTGTTTTGGAGTTAAATATTATATTCGAATAGTATGACATTACGAAACTGTTTCAGTTTAGAAATTAACATTATAGTGCGAAAATGTCTTTTTACATATTATAATAGCGTAACTTTTGAAAGATTTTTTTTTTTTTTTTTTTTGCTAATAATATTTTAAATTATTATTTAAAATCCTGAATCTTCATACCAATGTTTTCAGATTTAACATTTGCCAAAATTATAAAATAATAGGAATTCCTTATAACATATGGAAAGATTTTTGAGAAATTGCTAAATCTAATAATGCATTTAATTCATCTATTGTAGTTAGTTGTTGTTTAATAGTACAATTAAAAATACTAATTATTATTTTTAGTGTTTTTCAAATTGGTATATTTATTTATTTATTTTTAATTGTATGTAAGCATTTTTTTTCTATTTGCGATTTTAATCAAACATTTAATTATAGACATTCAGAATCAGTTATTAAATTTTCTTCGATTGTAAACTCATTTTCTACGTTTTCGATACACATAAATATTGGCATTAAAGGTGTATTCGAAAAAATATTTTTCCACCTTCAACAGCTCGATATTTTCTGAGACATTTTCAGACTCATTTTTAAAAGTAAAAACATGAAACTTGCTGAGGTGATTTTTGAAGAGATGTTTAAGAGGCCGTGTGATTTCATTTTCCCCTCAATTCATTAGAATTTAAGTTTTAAATAATTATTTTCTCAGTTAGACCTTTTTTTTTTCATTCCCAGATCTTTCGCTGTGAAAAATTCGGTTCAAAACGCCTACTTTGACAGCATTTTTTTGTAATATTTTCTGCATTTATCAAAAAATCGAGAAGCACGGCACATTAGGTAGTTTCTAAATAAGAGAATTTTTCAGTTTGATGCGTTTGAAAACAAAAAGGAATTTAAAAATGAATCAGAAAATAAGCAGTTTGGAAACCTAAAAGCCTTTACACCCTTAAAAAATAAAATATTATATTTAAGCATTGAAATAAAGTGTTTTTCATGCCTGATAGGAAGCTTATAGATTAAACTGCTTAGTATATGTTTTTTAAAGTTCATTATTTTACTTTTATATTTCCTTTCAATCATTTATTTTACTTTTATATTTCCTTTTTAACACCTTTCAACAAAGTTGAAAAGTGTTTATGACTTTGGTTTGTCTAGCCGTCTGTCCGCGCTCTAACTCTCGTAAATATACTCGGATTGCTCTGAAATTTTTAGATGTTATTGACCTTTACCATAGCACGGTCCCTATGTGTAACGACGTTTGTAGCATGTTTAGTTCATTTACAGGTACAGTCAAAAGTATTCCGTTACATTACGGCCTATGGGAAAAAATCGTTTCAAAGGTTTTTTCATGATTTTACACGTTTTCATACAGAAAAAAATTGATATGCATTTATGAAACGTACTAAAATATGCATTCTGAAGAATACGAGATGCAAAGAATAGTTATTGTTCATTTACAGGGCTAAAAAAAAATTCCAATACATAATGATATAGCGGTGGAGGGAATTGTTTGCTGCGTACTTTAATTATGTTAATCTATTTCATATATAATGAAAATGATATACGTCGCTGAGGTTTACATACTATAAATTTTTCATGTAGAATATGAAGTGTATATAGCATTTACAGGCACACATAATATAGTTCAGATACTATATAGTATCCGAAGTACTGTTCATTTGTGATGATTGCTGGAAAAGCATTTTAATTATGATATGCGCTTTTATGATTCACTATATTTATGCATAGTATATGGTGTATATAAATGCTATAATTCATATACAGGGCTACACAAAAGTATTCGCAAGGATTACTGGGTATGAGCGCAAGTTACTTAAAGGTGGTTTTTAAATGAGTTGTGCATTTTTACGCTGAACTGAATTTAATTTACTGTTGTATAATATAGATAAAATGGTATACAGGGTCATGCAAAGAATTGGATACATGGCCGTCTATAAATTATAATTTCTGGAAATGTGATTTCAGCTGTTTTAAGTGTGTTTTAGTTTGAATTAAATTTTAACTAAACGGTGGCGTGTAATGAAGGTTCTAGGTCAACTACAGGGTTGTACAAAAGTATTAAAGTATGTTTCCATATATTAGTATAAATTGCTGAAAGAGAGTTTCAACCTGTTATGCGTTTTCTTGCTAAACTAAATTATCCCATTATATAATATATATATCAACCTACAGATCAAATACAGGGCTGTTCAAAAGAATTGGAAAACCTATTTAGCTATGGACAGTAACTGCGGAAATGAGTTTTTCAAATGTTTTATGCGTTTTCTAAAATGTTTACTTAGTTCTCTTATTTACCTTATTTCCCTAAATAACGAAGTTTTTTTAAAGCATTCGGGAAGTGTTGGAAAGTGTTTTATAATCTATGCTTAACGCATGATTTTTCTTACTTGTTTTTTCTATTTCCCAGATCAGTCTTTTCCTATAGAACATACCAAATCTATTTAAGCTCATATTCACAAAATACAATTTACACGGAAATAAAAAATTTAAATAAATATGGCTTACGTCGTATTTAATAAAGCAAAGATTAATCACAACCACAACACCTTAAAATCTTATACATTCTTAATATCAAGCTTGAACTCAAGATCAAGCTTAGAACTTAATAAAAAAAGATGTCAGTTGACAAACATTGTTTTTTAAGTGGAAAAATTAAAACTATTTTAGAAGAATAGGACTCCAAAATAGCTATATTTTGCTAAAAAGTACGGTAAAAAGATACGATTTTATATCTCAAACAAAACTTTATTTTAAATTTGTCCATTTTAAAATTCATCACAATATTAATACTTGGAAATTTTTCCACAAAGAAATATTCGGTTTGCATACAATATTTCAAATGAAAATCAAATTTCAAATTAATTGCTTAAAAGGCGCAAAGGCCAACCTAGTGAAAAGAGTCCATGCCGAGACTCGAACCCGTGCCATCAGCATAGCGCACTAACATTCTACAGACTAAACCACATGGAACGACACTCAGCCTGAAAAATTTCTCGCTATTACATGCTGGCAAGGCTACAAAAGCAGCATAAGATGGGATATTTATCGTGAGCCACCGACATGGGGCGAACACGAAACTTAATTAAATTCAGCATCGATTGAAACTATATTAAGACTTCGAAATTTTTCCAGAGAGAAACATTCGCCTTGCATACAATATTTCAAATGAAAATCAAATTTCAAATTAAAATTGACTTTTAAGCATGTAATTTGAAATTTGATTTTCATTTGAAATATTGTATGCAAGGCGAATGGTTCTCCCTGTAAAAATTTCCAAGTATTAATATAGATTCAATCGATGCTAGATTGAATTAAGTTTCCTGTTTATTCCATGTCGGTGGCTCACGATAAATATCCCATCTTGTGCTGCTTTTGTAGCCTTGCCAACATGTAATTGTGTGAAATTTTCCATGCTGGGTATCGTTCCGTGTGGTTTAGTCGGTAGAATGTCAGTGCGTTATATTGATGGCCTGGGTTCGAGTCCCGGCATGGAATCATTTTCACTAGGTTGGCCTTTGCGCCTTTTAAGAAATTAATTTGGAATTTGATTTTCATTTGAAATCATCAGAGTGTTTATGACAAGTTCGTCACAAATGACACATATTTCACAAATTGGTCACAATGTGACTTCAAAGCATTGTCGCTTTCGTCACATGTTCGTCACAAAATTAATACCAAAGTAGTCACAAATGTCACACTTTTCACAAATTAGTCACACTGTGACTTCCCAGAGTGGTCACAATGTGACGTCACAAACGACCTCTAAAACGGCCATAACGACCTCGCATTCTAGTCACTATGACGTCACATCGACGTCACGTGACGTCACATCGACGGTCACAAAGTCACAGTGTGACTTCACAACGACGTCGCCGTGACGTCACCATGCCTTACGGGTATTATATACCACTTACAATTAATGAAGTTTTACACCGGAAAAAATTTATTAAATTTTACTTTTCTAACTTTGGTGGAAAAAAGCCGTAAAACTGCTTGTACTTCTTTTGAAACAGAATCTTTCAAAGATTCCGGTAGGAATTCAGCATTTCACAAACGTAATTGCTTGCCCCTCAAGGGGTTAAGTATTTTGTTTTAATAATAAAGATTAAAATATTTTCAAAGCATAAATGCTTTGAAATATAAAATAACTTTTAAAAAAATTATTTGCAAATAAGGTGTCAAACACTGGTTCCCTTTGGGTCAGTTATGGGGTGATTTTTAAAATAGGATTAGTGTCAGTTACTGGAGTTATAATTCATATTTATGAAAAAAAAAATTAATGTATAATTGGATACAATGTATAATTTTTGAAAATTTTGTCAACAATAATTTTTTAATGTATCTCTACTATTCTTTCAAAAATAAAGATAAGTATAAAATTTTAAAGCTTTGTAATATTGATTTGAACAAGAAAGAATCTTTAAGGTGTCAGTTACCGTGTGTGTTTCATCCTTACACATAATTTTCTTTACACATTTTTCACAACAGTTCATAATTGTTGCGTATCCGATGACCAGTAGCGACTTTAGTATCCACACCACACTGGGGAAATTTTGTTTTCAGTGCCGTTAGGGGCTATGCATGTATAACGTTATCATTTTAGGGGGGAGGGGAGGTCTGGCAAATGATATCGTTAGATATCCCTAGGGGAGGGTGTTCGTCTTTTGATATCGTTATCATTTTTGATCCAACCAAAATGTTCTCTTTTTATTTATAACTCAGCCTTTACATCAAAATAGAATGTTATCTTTTTTTACTCTGTTATCTATTTTTATGAAAATACAAAGTTATTATTAAAATCATTAAATGATTATAAAATTATTTAATTCCAAATTTCCTATTTCTTCTGTCATATGTGTATGCATATATAATTCGCTGTTCGAGAAACCATATGTGAAGTATGTTTCAAATGATACCTGTGTTTGCTAGTAAATAAAGGAGAAAGAATGTTGTCCACCTGTTTTGGTGATAAGACGCTCTGTCTACCCCCTCCCCCCTGTGCGGGGGCAAGTGCAAGAAAACATTATTACTGTTGAATGTATTATGTAACAAAAAGCTATTATAAAATACTTTTAAATAGTAAATATTTCTTTTAAGTGTTATTTGATAAAAAGTTATTTCATATATAAAGTGATATTTTATTGAGTTCTCTTCATTTGAATCAATAAAGTATGCGAAAAATAAATGTAACCCTATTTGTATGTCACTCCAAGCAAAAGAAAAAAAATTCACAAATGAAAAGAATTTTTAGATATTGATAACGATATAATTACGGGGGGGGGGGGGGGTCGACGGATGATAACGTATGATATCGTAAGGGGGGGAGGGGGTCCAAAATTGTCAAAAAAGTGATAACGTTATATATGCACAGCCCCTTACGAATGTTATCAATTAAGTTTTAACCCAATATTTTGTGCATTTTCTGATTCATTAGTTATTAGCGCCGACACTTCCGATGCCTGTACCTAAAACATTTTGTCAAATGTTAGTCTGAATATAAAAATAAGTTTGTTTCTTCAGTATTATAACATGCTACTGACATCATTGCGTCTACATATGAAGCTGATCAATTGTATTGCGTGAAATACAAATGTTACTTAACCCTCCAGCCGCGGGCGACTTTTTCATTGGTTTGCTTTCTTTAAATTAAGATTGTTTGATTCCCACCACTTTTTTGAAGTAGAAATAGTCACTTTATTTAATTACAGATTAAATAATGCGCGAATAAGCCGAATTATACGCTTTTAAAAAATTGGTGGGAATCAAGCAATCTGAATTTTTAAAAAGTAGCCCACTGGAACGCGAAAATGGCGTTTCCCGCGGCTGGAGGGTTAATAAGATTACGATACACGAAATCCCTTGAATACAAATCTAAGAGAATATTTCGACAGTTAGGGTTTGTTGCTACGCGATAAATGAGACATCAAAGAATACCGCAACAAATGGATATTTGCCAACCATTCTGGTTTTTTCCCAATACAATTTTCAAACCTTAATTATCGGTTCTTCTTAAACTTTGCGATTAAATAAGCCGAAAATTACTATTCAGAAATAGTGATGACAAAAAGCGGAATACTTCGGAGCTATGCAAATGCTGTGTTTAAGCCACAGGCTGTCTAAAAAGAAAGCTCGGAATTTAAAATGCAGTAATTCATTAAGTATAAATAATATAAAGATGAAATAAATGATACGTTTATAAGGTGGCTCAGAAAGTTTGTATATAATTAATTTAAAAATAGTGTAAATTTCAGCAGTAGATGGCGCTGTGCTGTCTCAACCTGTAATAATGTTTTAATTAACGTGTCACATTGGATTGAAAGTCACTCAATTTTTACTTTTCAATCTGTTTAGGAATTGAAATGTGATAAATAAGGTTAGCATTTTGAAGTTAAATTGAGCATTCTTACAGTTTCAGACATTTCAGTGTCAACTACTTTTTAAATCATTCTATAAAACATTTATGATCTATTCTATAAACGTGACCTTTGTTTTATCTCTATATTTATAATAGTTAATGAATTATTGGCAAAAAAAAAAAAAAAATGAGTGTGCATTACGGGTCACCCGTATTTATTTTTTAGATCATTTTGTCAGTATAGTTTCTATTGTTTTTTACATATTTATCTAGACTGGACTGGTTCTTTGCCGCTTAAGAACGTGCACCCCTGTTCAGTGTATGGCAACGGACACAAGAAATTGCTGCCCAACTTGTAGAGGTAAGATTTTCAATAGTGTCAAGGAAATTTCTTTTTTCTTCAAAATTTCAGAAATTAAAATTTTCGTAGAGATATTAAGCCTGTGAATATAAAGTGTGCAAAATAGTATATTTAAAATAAAAAAATATAATCATCTATAAAAATAGATGATACGCTGTAATAAGAATCAGATGCAAAGCCCTGATAAAAGATGTGCGACACCGCAATCTATATTTACATTACACTCAGAAGTCACACTGAGTATATTTACATCACACTTCAGTCTTTTAGGTACTATAGCTGTTGTCCAGTGTTGCCAGATTGGGTACTTTTTTGTTCCCAGATTGTTGATTGTCACTGCTTTTTTTAAATAGAAATACTTAGACTATTTAAAAATAGATTAAAAATTCTGAAAAATAAGGCGAATTATACTATTTGGAAAAAAAGGTGGTAAAAGTCAAATAAACTGAATTAAAAAAGTCCCCAATCTGGCAACACTGCTGTTGTCTCGAATGATCTTTATCACATAAACGTTGAACACACAGAAATCTTTTTACAAATTCATTCTTTTTACCTATGTCTTCTTAACCCATTCGGGACCATGGGTGCATATAATGAAGTTATGAATAAGAAGGAGGAGACATATAGTGTACAGTCTATCAGTTGCGAGTGAAGTAACTGAGATGGTTGTCACAAGATGGCGGCTGCTTTTATAAAATCGGATCTACAGTTTCAAAATATCGCCAGGGAAATCTTCCCACCACTATAATTGAATAGAAAAATTTGTCTTATTTAAGCGTCTTATCCGTGGAAATATTTTCGCACAAATATTTTCTGGTGTCAGTTTGGCAGGTAAAACAGTCAGATTGCATCACCGGTTGTCACAATATGGCAGAAACGAAGGACCTGATTACCGGAAAAACACCAGTTAAATTTAAAATATTTTTCTGCCATTATTTATGACTGAAATTTTGCATTAATAACGCCTTTAAATACGGAGAAAATTTCTGTATAAGTTTACTAGTGGAAGCTTCGACGGGAGGTAATCAGTCCTCGCGAAAGCGGTTACAGTTGAAGCTTCACTATTTTCAGGATATGTCAGTTCCTTTATATTAATAGCTCCATGGTACATATATATAGTGGTGCCAACTTAGATGGGCCCATGGGCCGCGAGCCCACCCAATTTCAATTTACTTAATTCGTAATTTAATTTTTTTATTATTTAATCGCTGAAATGAAATTTGGTTTTCTTAACTTTCTAAAAATTTTTTTGCTTGAAAAATAGTAAAGTCATCATCAATTAGAATTACAGGAGCATTGAAAAACGCCTTCAGTGGGTGTATTAGTAAAATTTCTCACGAAAACAAATGTCCTGCAGATTTTGTTTTGATGTATCATCTGCTTTGATGTCTTAAATTGATAAAGCTATTAGGTGACTAAAATGCATGCTTTTCTTGACATTTATTTTTTTGTACTTTCAATAGTTAGCAATTTCAATGTTATTTAAAATAAATATTAATGTACAGTAGAGCGCCGATTATCCAAACACGTCGGAACGGACCCTAGTTGGGATAAGCAAAAGTTCGGATAAACGGACAGACAATTTAAGGGATGTTCCTAAGTACATTAAAACCTTCACACATTATCCAGGTCTAGGACTAGCAGCACCAGTTAATGGTGCTGTCAGTGGTAGTTTAAAAATTATTTTTTTTTTGTCTTTTTATTTTATTTTTTTACTTTTTTATCATTTAAAATTTTCTTTTACTCTTTTTATAACTTTCCAGAGATTATAATTTAAGCAAAAACGCTTTCGGTTGTTGCCTGCTTTAAAGAATACATTCTTTAAATGGTCCGACACCTCGAATTCTTCTTAAATACATTATTTTAATAGGATCAGCGTTCATCTGCCGTTCGAGCCATTTCATAGCTGTTTCCAAACATTCAAAGGCTTCGTTATGTGAAGGACCTGGGTCATTTTCAGACCATCCGTTTTCATTTTCTTCAATTTCACCCCCTTTTCCCAAGCCTTTTATTCTCTTGTTACTGCTCCCAACGATAGACTAATCCGGGATTCGATTTCGGTAGCTAAATCTGAAAGGAAAAATATGAGAGAAATAGGGTGTTTGGATAATTGGAAGTTCGGTTTAAAATAATTTTTTAGAGAAATAGGCTGTTCGGATAATTGGAAGTTCGGTTAATTGGAGTTCGGATAATCGGCGCTCTACTGTATTTATAAGGAAGAACTATGGAACTATGAAAAAAGAGAAACTGACATATACTCAAAATGATGAAGCCTCAACTGTAACCGGTTTCGTAGTGACTCATTACCACTGGGTCAAACTTGAACCAGTAAATTTGAATAGAATTCTTCTCCTTATTTAAACGCCTTATTACTGTAAGATTTCAGTCATAATTATGGCCCAAAACAAATACTTATTATTACTGGTGGAAGTTTACTTCGGCAGTAGTCAGGACCTGCGTTTCCGCCATATGGTGGCAACCTAGACAACCTCCTGTCAGTATCAGTGAAAGATATTATAATGTCCTGGCCAACTTCCATCAGTAAAAACGAATAGAAACTTTTACCGTATTTGTGTGAGAAATTTTGCATGAATAAGCCGCTAAAATAAGGTTACATTTTCTTTTTTAAATTTATTGGTGGAAGTATGCTTTGCCGGTAATCAGAAACTGTTCATCCGATGTAAAAAAGTAGCCGCCATCTTGTGACAACCTCCTCAGTTACTTCACTCGCAACTGGTAGACTCTACACTATATGCCTCCTCCTCTCATAACTCCATTGGAAGAACTTATAAGAATATAATTTAATAAAATTATTTATAAAATTATAATTAAATTACAATCATTTAAAAATTTGCTTAGGAAAAAAAAAATTAATTTCGAATTATCTTTATAGTAGGAGAGCTGTTGAACATTTTTGAGTAGGTATTTGAGGCACCCTGAAAATTTGTGCAGCACTTCTTTTGTAATGCCTGAATGCAAAATCGAATGTCTGGCTGAAGGATCGTGGCCCAAAACCTGTGCCAGACACGTGTCAAGTGTCATTTTTTGACACTACCCCAAAAAAGTATTTGAGGCACGCTGAGATTGAAACAGAATAATATTTATACTTAGAAAAAAATATTTTGAAAATGGCAGACACTTTAGTCGGCCCAAAAACTGTGCCAGACACGTGTCAAGTGCCATTTTTTCACTACCCAAAAAAGGTATTTCAGGTACGCTGAGATTGAGGCACAATAATATTTATGCTTAGAAAAAAATATTTTGAAAATGACAGACACTTTAGTCGGCACAAAAACCGTGCCAGACACGTGTCAAGTGCCATTTTTTGTCTGGCACAGGTTTTGGGCCACGATCCTTCAGCCAGACATTCGATTTTGTATTCAGGCATTACAAAAGAAGTGTTGCACAAATTTTCAGGGTGCCTCAAATACCTTCCCTAAAATGTTTAACAGCTCTTGGACTATTAGTCATTCACTCTTCCCCCTCTATCCACACACATACACACCAAGGGAAAGAATATGTATGTGTTATTATACTCAAAAATTTTTGAGCCTACACAATATTTTTAAAAAGTTGGCGCTACTGTATATATGCAACTTCAAAAAGAGCATACAGAGCAATTTGTTTTCGGCACCAGTAAAAAAGAAAAGTAATATTTGTTTTCTTTAATTAGAGCATTTTCGTGAGTATTTAAGTAAATTTAACTTTTAAAAAAAATGGTGCCAACCGAAGAAAATTTGTGTAAAAGCCACCCGGTCCCGAAGGGGTTAATCTTTTTTTCAAAATCCACACACAAAATGGCAACTTTGTTACATACTCTCCACGAAGACAGTCGGGAACGTCACACTATATGTGTGCAATGGCTTCACCGTATGGTCGAACCCTTTGCAATACTCTTACGCTATCTGCTTTGCAACCTATTTCTGTCACAAAATATCGTAAAGGGATAATACATTTATATATACAAATTGATTCTGAATAACGTCTACTATCAATTGATATTTACATTACTTATATGTATATATCTCCATATTAAAATTAATACAAAATTTAAATGTTTCGAAACTAAATTCCTAATCTGACACAGTAAGAAATTCTATAAAGCTGAATACAATTGGGGCAGCGACAACTGTTGCAAAATAGCATGCAAAACGGCAAGCACTGAGGTATCATTTTTATAGGGAACTACTGAAACGATTTTAATATATTTTTTAATAGTTTTAGCATTAGCCAAACCATAAATTGATCGTTCTGTATGAAAATAAAAGTACAATAGTTACGCTATTTCGAAATCAAAAATAGCCTAGGCTTTTTTAATTAACGTAACTATTGCATTTTTTAATCAAACTATTAATTTATGATTTAGCTATTGGTAAAACTGTTTTTAAAATATATTGAAGTTTTGAAATTTCTTCAGTAGTTCCCGAGAAAAGGGTACGTCAGTGTCAGCTGTTTTACCTACAGGGTTGCCAGTTTGGCCTCCATTTTTATTCAGAAAAACCGAATTCGTGCCAGAAATTAAAATCAGTTTTATTTTTGTTGTTGTTGTTTTATTTAATGATAGAAATTTTGTGATTACATAAAGTAAAGATTCTTCCTTCAAAATTTCCGGTGTGAATTTGAAATTTCTAATTAAAAATGGAGGTCAAACTGGCAACTCTGTTTGCATGCGATTTTGCAACCCTTAACAGGTCGTTCTTATTCAGTATTATCAGTTATTTTTATAAGGCTGTTTCCTGGGAATTCCCAAATTGATCTAGTGAATGATCATAAAAGTTAACGACAAAATAAATAATAGTTTTTAAATTAATAAACGATATTTAACTTATGTGGTTACAAATATAAATAGGTGCCACGTGTAATATTAAGTTTTGAGAAACATATTTAGTTTCTCTTTAAGTCTTTAAAGCGATTGCTTTCATTTAAAATGCTGTTTGTGTTAGTTTTAATAACCTTTAAATACTTATGCGAATTTGTAAAGTCTTTATATATTCAATGAAGTTCAAAGAACTTGCCGTGTTTAATATAAATAGAAATCTATTCTCTACCGCGGCCACTTGAGTTGTTATAATTAGAAATAAAAGGCATTACTTTGGCTGACATATTACTAAATACATTTTAAACACCTGCAAAACAGATTTTGTAAGCTACCTTTGGGGGGCTAATTAGGTGCAATTTTCGTTATTAATATCGCAGTTGTTTTATATTGTCCTTATCACGCACGCAAAGCATAATTACACTAAAGGAATGTTATTACCGCGAATATTCACACAAATCATGATAAGTAATGCAAAAATTTCTATCTTTAGCTACAACCTAATCTATTATACGTTATTTTGAGGAATGAAATTTTATACGTTATTTTAGTTAATACTGGGAAACTGGACCGATATTTCAAAGTTTTAGCCAAGTATTCTTCTATAAAAACAAATTACCATTAAGTAATATAGGCAATATGATGGATTATTGTGCACTGTAAAAAAAATATCCGTATATATGCAGGTGATTTTATGAGAAATTTCTATTTTTAAAGTTAAACTTTCTATTTGGAGAGGAAATCGTAAATTTACCCGGGATAAACGGAAATTTTTCTTTCTATCCTTACTTGTTGAATGTTAAAAACGGAAATGTTCATGATGTAGCGGACCGAACATTCATCATATAATGGCGAGTACCGTGGTTCGAATCGAGAGGAATGGAAAGCGATAAAAATCGGGAGTAGTAATATGCAATACATATACCTGTTCCACATAAATATGCATCACTATATTTAATTTTTATTATTTTTTTATAAATATTGCGCTGTTTCTCACATTTATTTTAAAAATTGAAATTTACCGTTTTGAATAGCGGAAAATATCTGTCTTGTATACGGGGAATACCAAAACGGAAGTTTTGTGAAGAAAAAAAACGGAGTTTTGACACCAACTTTGGTCCCAGTACATTTTCTGTTTTCTTACGAAATTTTTTTACAGTGTAAATGATTGATTAAAATTGCACTATTTCATCTCAAAAGTAATTTTTTTCCTGGTTGAAATTTTGGCGTCCTTGAACTTCTTTATTTAATCATTGGTAACAATTTTTGAACAGGTAATTTCAAAACGATCAAATACGGAAGATGACATATAAAAATAGATACAACTCTTTCAAAATTCTCTCACCTTAATAACGAGGGGGCTTAAGTAAGTAGTACCATTACCGTCTCAGTAATCAAGGCCTCCGGACTGATTTCGTGACGTACCAAATGAAGATTAACCTCTTGAAAGGCAAGCAATTGCGTTTGTGTAATGCTTACTTCCCACCGGAAATTTAGAAAAATTTTATTTTAAAGTAAGGAAAAGCAATTTTACGACTTTTCTCCACTAAAGTCAGAAAATTAAAATTTCCTAAAATTTTTCTGGTGCAAATCCTGATTAATCGTAGGTGGGATAAAATATATTCCACCCCCCCCTCAAGTGGTTAAGGGGCGGCGGTATATATTATATACCACCTACGATTAATCAGGATGTGCGCCAGAAAAATTTTAGGAAATTTTAGTTTTCTGACTTTAGTGGAGAAAAGTCGTAAAATTGCTTTTCCTTATTTTGAAATAAAAAATTTCTAAATTTCCGGTGTGAATTAAGCATTACACAAACGCAATTGCTTGCCCTTCAAGGGGTTAATCTTCATTTGGTACATCACGAAATCAGTCCGGAGGCCTTGAGTATTGAGACGGTAATGGTAGTACCCGCCGACTTCTTTCCTACTTTGGTCTTCTGAAGTTCCTACCTAGATATAAAACATATCGAATGAAATTTAGACTGATATGCATAAACAAAAAAGTTACAGCTTATTGAATTCTAAAGTATTTCTGGGCTTCTATAAGTAAGCCAAACATTTTTTCACCGAAATCATCTTCTAGCTCTTATATCTAGCTCTAGCCATATGTCATATGGCTCTACGTTAGTATTCTTTAATTAAGCCTGCTGTCCAAATATAAGTAACAAAATATTGATTATTTTGCTAAGTCAAAACTAGTTAGTTTAGAAGAAATTGAATTACTATCTCCAATTTAAGCAAAGTCGTATAATTTTCCCATCTATTTCATTTTCGTCAAATTTACAGTAGTTAAAACCTAAATATTACACTAGCCCATGCACTAACCCAAAATACCTAGATGTGACAATGCATTTTATGCACGTCAGTTCATCTTCATTTTATTAATTTAACTGTAATAAGTTTTTTTTTAAATGCTTGAAACTGCATCATAACAAAAAAAAGGAATCATTTAACCATTTATCGGGTAATGCGCAGTGCTGTAGTTGGATGGGAACGCGTGGGAACGCCGTTCCCAGAAATATTTGGTTTGTTACTGTAATATATAAATATACATACACGAGCACAATTTTTTTTCAAGCGAAACGATAATTTATGCTTAGTTTTAAGAAGATCTGTTTCACTTATATTCATAAGCTGTGTAGATACAATATACTATAAAAACTGGAATATAATAATTATAACTGTTAATTGAAAAAAGTTGGCCTTTGGCTAAATGTTTTAAACTGGCTTTTGGCTTAGCAAAATTCCGGTAGCGTCAATATCTACTCTATGAAAAGGTGAGTTCCCACAAATATTTTTTTCCAACTACAGCACTGGGTAATGGTAATATACTTACCACTTATTTTTTATTGAAAACTGATCAATTCGCACCGGAATTTTTAGTAAAATATTTTGTTTTTATAATGCACGTGATGAAATAGCCGCATTTATTTTGAAATAAATTTGTTCGTACCATTCTTGTGGCAATGAACCTTTTCAACATTTGAGCCACAGAATTTACTTGCCCTGTAAAGGGTTAAAGCACTTGTAACTTTGACAATAAATAAACAAGAACTTAGAAGTGAATGACTAATACAACATTAATTTCATAAAAATAATGTTTATTACAATATAGTCCACACAAAAATTTCCTAACCTAACATTTTATACTTAAAAATTCTTGAAACGCTGTAATTGTTCCTGGAAATTAACAATTGGGGTAATACATAACTGCCAACCGTCCGGTTTTTGTCAAGTCAAATAGATATAATTTGAACCGGGAAAATTACTTAAGGAATTTTTCATATTTTTGCGTGATTATTTAATACATTCTTTTATTTTGTAAAATTTCTGGTTTCACTGGATTTGAAAAAAAAATAAAAAAATGAAACGCGGTAGGTTAACAGGTATGCCTTTAACCCTTTGGTGCGCAGCTTTGCATATATGCAAACAACAGTGTTTTAGAATTTAATAGATTTTTTTTATTCGTATATACCCAATTCACACCAGAAAATTAAAATAATAATAACTGCTTTAATTCATAACAGACATTCCGTATTTAAATAAAACGAAATTAAACACTGAAACTTTCTGGTGTAAAGTCAGATTCTCCGAACTACGTAATTTCTAGAACGTATTCTGTCATGGGAATTAAAAGTTTAAAAGTTAAGCTTTATAAAATAAATAAGTATATAAAATAAGGTATTTGGAGACATACTTATTAAAATATTTATTAATTTGCAATATTTTAATAAAACAGCCGTCGTAAGTAAAAACTACTGTCGTGCGTAAAACAGCCGCACGACAGTAGTTTTTACTTATATTGCAGACGTGCAACAGAAGAAAAGATTGACGTATTATATGAAAAATGTATCTCTGATTTTTTTTTTCATTATTTTTCCTGTGTAATAAACCTTTCAGAGAATTATATATAATTTTTTTGAAACAAAATAAAAAATCGCGCATTTAAGGGTTAATTTTATTCAGTTCATCTGTTTTATCCCACCGGTCTGATCACTTCCAACTTTTGGGACCACTCGTTACTACTGTGCTTACTTTGATTTCTCTATCTTAATAGTAATAACAATACGTGAAGAAATTCATCCTCACCCTCAACCATTACATAGATTCTAAACTTAATATCATTAGTCACGTGAATCAGCATTTTATCTGATAAGCTAGAATGACTTCTCGCAGAAGTTTATCATTTCACTTTACCATGAATTGAATAGTGAGGAATATTATATTTCCTATAGGCCTGTCATGATGTCAGGCGACCAGCTTTAACATCCTCAACAGCTTATTTAGTTTTTAGGGCTTTTAAGAATCTTCTTTGGGCATTTTGTTAGCTAGAAATTACATCGGAGAAAAAGTAAAAAATAAAATGGAATTATATTAAATAATCCACTTTCCATTTATATCGATAACAACCATAATAAAAATATATTTTAAAAATTAAATGAAATATAAGTACAGACAATAATTCTGACCATTTATCTTGAGCCCCATGTTTCTAGGAAAATTTGGAAAAACAAATTTTGCGGTGCCACTTATCCCTTAGATTCGAAACATGATCCATTGATCATATTTCTTTTTTCTATGCTCAACCCTTTCGCGGGCGGTGCCCTTAAAAAAAGCCTCTAGGACACCTAATTTTTATTTTACTGGCACCCAGAATATTTAATTAAAATTTTCATTTTATAATCTTGAAAATAAGCAAGTTCACATTTTCTAATAAATTCGTTCATAAATTCTGTTGTCAGTCCATCGTTTCATCAGTTTATAAACAGAATTACTCCGCGCCGGAAAAGGTTAAGAAAAAGGTTTTTTGTAAAGACATGAATTTTCATAATTTGATCATTTGAAGTACATAATTAAGTACTCGGCGAATATACTAATATATCACTATTGAGAAATTCCTAAATATATTAATTTAATCAATTTCAATTATTCACAATTTTTGCTTTTAAACATCGCTTTAATATAATATATGAAAATATCACATAAACGCACCTTAGTACATTTTCTGAAAGCCTCTCTGCATCTCAAAGATCAAATTCGCAAAAAAAAGAAAAAAAAATGGTAATCTTAATTTCGGGATTATTCTCCACATTTAAAGAATATGGGGAAGTTCGATAACTAACGTTTGTATATTGCATTGGGAAATTTTCCTAGAAGAAACACTTCAAATGCGTTTGTTTCACGTTTTGTTTCTGAAATACGGATGTTTGATTTATGTCACATTTATATACGATTCTTGACTTAGGATTTTAGGTACAAGAACTTTGTCGCATTTACGTGTCACCACATTTAAGAATATTGACCTTATAATTAAACACAAAAATACGAGGGTTATCACTTATCAATCATTTTATGATATTAACACACATTATACCTTGTTTGTTATTTATATGTGTAGCAAATAATGTGAAATTTACAATATATCTGTATAAGTAGCAGTTTTATATCGAAAATCAGGAATATAAGGATAATCCAACGATGGAAATCTAAACGTTAGAAAGGAATCAACAGTGATTATGTTCAACAATCAACGGCAAAGCCCGTATGTTAAGCTAGTATAGGGTCGACCATGGCGACGGAAGTTGGAGACTTCCTTGGCGCGTTGGGTGACAATTTTGGTCGCTACCTTTCATTTCGCGAAAATAACGAAAATATCAATTTCCCAATTTTTTGTATGCTATATATTCAGAACCCCCTAGTATAGTCTGGCAAAATTACGTAAAGATCCGATGATTATAAATAAGTAAAAAGGCTTTTTACTGCATTAATTTCTCTTTAAATGATTTAGAATTCCAATCTTTAAATTCGTTTTTCTCAGTTTATGATGTTTCAATATATCAGTAAGATCAAAATGTAAAACTTCAACATATATTTCTCAATGTACTTGATATTTTATTGACCTTTCTTATGGTGTGGTTTATGAAACTAAGAATCTGATTTTCAACAATATAAATTGTTTAATTTTTTTTTAATTAAAATGTGAAGGAAAATAGTCTTTTTTGCTCTATTTTTACCATTTGTCATGAAATGTTATTTCCTTTTCTTAAAATAATTAGCTTTTTCGAAATCTCGTCCTTTTAAATATAGAGCACAGTCGTAAAAAAAAAGTATGAAAAAAATGCTACAAAAGGTCAAAGATTGCAGAAGTGCGGTTTTAAAATTTTCTTTCATTTTCTTTAGAAAAATAAAATTCTTAAATTTTACTATAAAAGTTGCATTTTTTATTGATTAACCCCTTAATTCTCGCTCCCGTCATATTCACGGGCTGTGTCTTTTACTCAGATTGTTTGATTCCCACCAGTTTTATAAAATAGTGAAATTGACTATATTTTAGTGTCGTTTTACCTGTCATTAAATAAGGTGAATATTTCTTTTTCATAAAAGTGGTGCCAATAAGCAATTTGAATTTTAAAACCGTAATTTAATTCGAGCGTTAAGGGGTTAAATCCCTCTTCTTAGTAAAACCATTTAATAATATCTCAAAAAGGTACTATAAAATATTCAAATAAAAAATATTTCGAAGGGTATCGAGTACCCTTAGTGGGTTAAGTTATATATGAATCATTATGCAGTAATCTAGAAACATTTTTCTGAAATTCAAACTGTAAAATTTAAACTGAAATTCAAACTACTGTTCTTATTCATCGTATTTCACAATTTAATCAGAAACATGTAACATTTTATAGTCGAATATTAACTTTAATCTTAACGTTGCATTTTTCTATGCAACCGAAACTGTACCAGATATATATTTTTTATTGTTTTAAAACGGTAAAGTCTGTAAATAATCTAAACATCTAAATATGTACAGTAGACTCCCTCAAATCCATAACCCTAAAATCCATAAACGGCTGAAATCCGCACATTATCGCAGATGTAAACAATGAAACTTACAGTTCAGATGTAGGGGCAAAATTACAGAATTTTTCAGTTTTATATCATTCCGTTTGTATTTTAATATGTAATTAATTCTCTATATTATGACTGAGCTCATGGTTTTTCATGAAGGAAGTACAATTTATTTCTGAAAAAAAAAATAATATATTACTGATATCTTTGCTAATCACAATCTTTTTATCAAATCTTTTTATGTATTAATCGAGATATTTTGGTTATTAAGACTGGCTAAACCTGAAATAAAACTTCCTTCAGGACTCGCACCGTTCCTAAACTTTTCGCACTTTGCTACCAGTATTTTAAAAAAGAACTATTCATGGTAGATTTCTTGAACACCTATAATGGAATTATACAACAAAGATTATCGTTTTAAATTAGTGGTAGTAAAATGAGAAAATTTTAGGAATGCTGCGAGCCCTGTTCCTTACTTTATGATTTTGATGTGAATTAATAGGTTGCCATTATGAGGCAAGTTTCATTCAATAATTCAAGGAAAATGTATCTTATCATTATTATGGATATTTAATTATACATTTTTAATTATTTACCTGACCTTTACTTCTATTAATTTAATCATTTTTTAAATGATCTTACTTCTTATCATTTTAGTTTATTACTTTATTTAATTATTTTAATATTTTACTATATTGCAAGGATTCTTTATAAATTTCATTGCATTATTACATTCAAATTACCGATTAAAAAGTGTAAACAAAGCAATGACCAGAAATCCGCAAAATTCTAAAATCCGCAGAACCTCTGGTCCCATGCTGTGTGGATTTGAGGGAGTCTACTATATTTTTTTTTATTTTGTTAGTTGTAGCAACGTCCATAATGAATTAAAATTTCACAAATTTGATAATTTCCTTTTGTCTAGTGAAGTTGTGCGAAATTCTAAAAAATAAAATAAATAAATAAAAATAAAAATCGGAAACGTGCATTAATCTCTTAAACCTGCAAAATAAAACTTTTTTCTGCATCTTTTTAGGGGTTATAAAGCTTTTCAGTACATTGAGTTCAGAAATTTTGAGCATTTTTCTCAATCACCTGAGTTTTTTTCCACAAAATGAGGATAAACATCCTGGAAAATTACACAGAAGGTCTAGTGGAGTCAAAAACTAATGAAAAAACATATAAAAATAAGTCGTATCTTACATTTTATCAATCTATAACGTTTGAATTGCTGCAATAATGTCAAAAATCATTATAGCAAGGTTCGTATGCTCCTACATTTTTTGTAGAAGATATACACTACTACGAGGGTGGTTCAATAACTATAGTCCCGAGTGTGTATAAAATATTTGTACTGCGATGGTTGATGTGGAATATTGAAGCCTAATGTCTTAGAATGCCTATATGCCCAATTTCAGAACTTTAGCTGCTATATTAACCCGGGAATGCTTGCGCATATCCAGTATACGTACAATTTATACTTTGTTACCAATAAATTCAAACAAAAATCGTTATTTTAGTAAGCTGTTGACATTGCTCACAAATTATGCGATAAGATAATTTGAAGATTACTTTTCGAAAATTACTGGTGAGAAATGTAATAACCGTACCCACCCTGGGTATGACATACCCTGCGCGTGTGATCCCGGGTTAACATATTTTTTTCGTTCTTGGTGTGGGAGGTCGCAAGTAGCTTGAAAGGGGGGCGGGGTTGGGGGAGGTGACAGTGAATGAGACGTGGCTACTGTCGTTTGGACTTGGGATCATAGTGATGTAGCCACGTCTCATCCACTGTCACAAATCTATCACAGAACTACTTCAGGTCTGGCCCCATAAGATCCAAACCAGCCTTTTCCCCCAACCTCCCCCCTTTTAAGGTAGGTGCCACCTCTCACACCGAAAATATTAAAAAATATATGTTAATAGAGCAGCTGCGGTTCTGAAATTGAGCATATATGCATCTAAGACATTAGGCTTTAATATTTCACATCAACCATCGCATAGGTGCCAAGTTGCCACTAATCCTCCGTAATATGTGGATTAATTTAACCCTGGTTTAATGCATTTCGTACCAGAATTTTTTTTTCAGAGATGAAATTAAATAAGTTCCACGTAGAAAACTGGAATTAAATAAATAAAGATTCATCAAATAATTTTTCTGGTTCGAAACTTTGTTAAACTGGGTTAAACTAATCCTCGCATTACGGAAGATTTGTGCAAACTTGGCACCTCTGCCATCGCAGTACAAAAATTTTATACACACTCGGGACAATAATTATAGAAACACCGTCGTATTTTCGAAGAATAAACTTCAGTTTCTTTAATACTAGAAAATTATTACTTAAGTTTACTATTCGGAAATAGTAGTACTGGAAATATAGCTGTGCACAAACCTTGTATAATGTCTCATTTTCGACTCAAAGCCCCGTTTACTTTTTCTCTGGTGCACTGCTTTGGGTCACTTTTCATCCAGCAACCAGCAGGTGACTTTTATCATGTTGCTTGATGCCTGATATCTTTATGACAAAATTTATAATTTGCCCATTAGAAATTCTTGTCTTTAAGACTAATTTTATAATTTACCAGCTATATAGATATTCTCGATTTGCGTCAAAACTGCATGTTAGATTGAATTTTTTGAGTACTTTTTCCAAAATTAGCATTTAAAAAACACAAGCTACACCTTCCACTTTGGAGAAAATAAATCAACGCATATCTGTATCATTAGGTTATGTTATTCCGAACACGTGGAGAAAAGCTATTTAGATAGTACCTATTTTTTCTCGAATAAAAAATAATTAACTTGAAGTAATTCTCTTGGCTAACACCGAAAATATTACTCAGTCGGCTCTGAATTCTGGTGTAAGAAAAATGATCAACAAACAAAAGAAATAAAACAAATGATGATTACAGGATGATTCAAAAATATATTTACACTTTCGCAATGACGTAACTGCGTTACACACTACCCCTCCACTGGTGGCTACTATTAGTGCTTAGATCTTTGGCTACTAGAAAAGAGGTGGCGGGTTCGAATCCCTATTTAGACATGGGTGTGCGTAGTCCGTGTCGTATTTCACTTTAAACAGCGTTTCCGTTTAGTTTATCCGTCGTGTGCAAAAAATGACCGTAGCACCATAACCAACCAAATAACCATTATAAACTGTTAGGGGAAACTTATCAATGAAAAACATAATCTTTCAGAGTTTTCTGTACATAAAACGTGCATTATTTTCTGCCTCAAGTCGCACACATCCAATAAAGTTCTTCAGATGGTTGGGTTCCTTTGTATATGCCTGGACAAAACGATTTTTGCACCGAATTACAGAAATTGTCTTGTAGAAGTTTATTTTCACATAACACACTTTTTATTTGCATCATCATCGTATTTCTATGAGATTCAGTAACAAATTTAAATGAAAGGTGGCAGCTCAAAGTTACTCTTGATATTACGATGGTATGCACCAGGGATTCCATTTTTCCTCTATTTTTATTTTGAAATTTCAAATTCATACCGGAAAATTTGAAAAAAGAATCTTTACAGTAAGTAATCACAAAATGTCTGTCATTAAATAAAGCAAAAAACACTATTTTTAGTTTCTGGCACGAGTTCGGATTTTCTGAATAAAAGTGGAGGCCAAACTGGCGACTCTGGTATGCACTTATGAGAAAATTACAAGCCACGTAGAATACTGTATGAAAATTTGAAAGTTGGTCTTTCGATTCATTTATAGTATTGGTACGATATAAAATATTTCAAGGTCATTCAGAATGTGTAATTTTATTAAAATGAAAAGAAAGTTTTAATCACTCAGATAAACTTATTATTAACACGTTGTTTGCGGGACACGTAAAAATACGTTTTTTGTGGGTTGGAGACAGAAATTATTACTGGCACCGGAAACTTTGTACGGACGAAAAAAGAAGGTGCAATCCAAGCATGCTTGCTTCTTATCGGTTGTGAGCAGGTTTTAATTTGCAGTGGCATTTGTGAACGTAAGTTTAGTGCTCATTTTCGAAAAATTACCCGCATGCAATGCGTTAATAGATTATAACCTACATTTTAAATATCTGTTTCGGATATTGAAGTTACTGTATAATTATGTTGAGTTTTATGTGTACTGCTAATCAAATGTTCGTCGTTACTCACGTAGACGATTATTTTAGTCGTTTAGAATAAATTTCCCTCCCTGATAAAATTCCAAGAAATGAAATTGCTCATCAATATTTTTGAAATTTTTTGAACTAGTTCATTACGTTAAAGCCGGAGCAATGACGTCCCATAAAATTCTATCATGAATGCAAAATTAAGGAATTGCTTATTAGATATAAATATTTGTGAAAGATAGATATTTGTAAATTTGTTTCTTAGAGTAAACTCGTTGGGAATGGTGCATCATTTGTTTCTATACTATCAGAAACTTATAACCAATTGACTAAAGTTTTCGCTTTCTGCTACATTAAATGAGAAGTGGATTTTCAACTAAAAATGGAATGAAGTAGAAAAAAAATTGACAATGTGGACTTATCTAAGACTTTCGTTTGATATTCTTAATGATGATATAAATTGTGTTATAGGTTTTAGAAACGATAAAACTATGAAAAAAGCGAAAATTTCAAAATAAAAATGTAGTTTTGTCCTTCAGTTCTGCTTTTCAATATAACTGACATTTTTCTACTACCATAGGCAAAATTTTAAATAAGAAAATACTTTAAATACTTACTCCTAAAATTTATAACATATTCTTAAAAAATTTTAGAGGGAATCAAATTATTCTCTAAAATTCTAATACTGCAGATACTACTCTAATACCGTTTCACCTATATTGCTTTTTTTTTTTCAGATGAAGAAGCAAGTGACGAAGAAAGGCTCTCCAATCCTGTTCTTGTGACGATTATGGTGTCGGATGGTCAGTCAACAAGCGGAGGTATGCCATGCCACATAGCAAATGAGTAAAAGCAAAATTAGTTATTTTATGTTTCTCATTTTTATGGTCCTTATTTCAGCTTCATATCATTTTGCATTATGTTTATATAGCGCATGACAGAAATCTGCATGATCCCTTTCAGTCTGGTGAGTATTATTTGATTTTAATAGCCATTTTACATCTAATTTTATTTTTATTTCCATTATTTTTCATTTTCTTTTGTCAGAATTTTAAGCGATACTTTATTAAAAATATATAATTTAAGTTTGCTTTAAAATATATTTTTTTTCTTACGCTTTTGCATGCTATGAGATTATAAATGCAGAATAAAGCATGTTTATTTTGATTTAAAGTATGGTAAGTGCATTTTTGGAACAACTACGTACTTAAAATTTAGGATACACTTTTGGAAGTCATTTTACTATAATGTAGATTGTGGTAAGTCAAACGTAAAACAGTATTTTGTTAAATATACACTGAAACAAACGTTACATTCCGAGGTATAATTTTAAAACCCTGATACAATCTGATCTCTAACAATCCTTTTCAAGCATTGCATGGGTTGTGTGTGCATTTGGAGAGCTTTAATTAATAAAGTTCAATACTTAAAAATTTTTTAATGATTTTTACTTTTTAAAAGGAATATTGTTATTCTTTTTTTTTTTTCAAAATAATTATCTTATCTCAAGAGAATAATTCGGGCAGATTTTTTTTCTTGTAATACTGTCGATGAACATGCTCTTAACACTGACAGTAATTAATAAATTTGCCAAACATATAGTATGGTGTTAATTGGCTAAATCATCAGCATAATAATGCGTATTTATCAGATGTTCAACGCAGATATTTCATTGGCCCAGTCGACTGCATGGCGTACATTAAGGCAGTAGTGAGTGCTCCAATGAAGTCTATTCCCTTTAGCGTCAAATCCAATATCTGTATCGGACACAGAGATAATCGAAGATTGGTCTGAAGACAACGTAGCTAACGCCATCGACTAATCTTCAGCATTGGAGACCATCATACCGTCTCTATTCTAGCAGTAATGATTTGAGATGACATAATGTAAGCATATCGCTTTAATTTTCGTTTCTGATACACTGACAACGCCACGTTATATTGATTTGATACTGGAGCTAGAGTTTGGTTATTCCTGCGGGTGTCTAAGATGTTTTTCGACGCAACAACGTCATACCTTATGCTGTTGAAAACAGCATTCCTGGATTTAAAATGTCACCATGGCTCGTTGTACATCTGGTCTTGTCTGGAATCGAACAAAACTATCATTGTTTGTCAATTATACAGAACCATCTGCCATGTGTAAATGACTAACGTCCAAAAGAACATGCGAGATGGCAAAACATTTAAGCAATAATTAATCACCAGAGACGTAACCAGACGGGAAACGATGTGGAGCCCCCCCCCCACCCCCCTAGTAATATCTTGATCCCCTCTAGACTTCATAATCTTTCAATACTAATACCATCTATATTACATTTAATTTTTTTAACCCTTTGCAATCAAAAGTTTTATGACGGAGGAGGGATGGAACTTGCCCTCTACTTCCGCCTATATCATTAAATTAGAGGGAAAAACAAACTGCGCCTCATCAAAAAATTACAAAACCTTCTCTGGCATTGTCGACTGGTTACGGCCCTGTACTAACCTCGTTCTTCGTCTTTCAAGGTATGTAAAGGAGTGTTCTGCGCATGGCGATTATATTCCATACCGAATAAATAGATATGATTTGATTACATTAAATCCAAATTTTATAATTTCGTATGATAAAGATTATCGATCCTGTTAAACTCACATTCCCACAAATTATCCATCTTAGTTATGCAATTTCTATGTTAAGCACTGAATATTTTCAAAAGCAAAAAGTTCCAGACTCTAAGAATATATTTGTCTGTTTATGATATAACGATCATACTGAAATGGGATAAAAATAAAAATTATGAAAGCGAATTTAACTTCGGGTGAAACGTTTTTTGCTATTCTCATAATTTCTATAAATAAAAGAATGTCCGCAAACGAAAGATGAATGGAGTTACAAATTCCAGTATATAGGCGAGTATATCACATTAAACGAGATATCGATTAAATAAAATGATAAATTCCAGAAAGGTAGGTTGATCACTATCATAAGTGAAATATTTAGTTTCGCTCTTTTTCTCCGAGCGACTGAATTAGTTACGAGTTAAATTGGTCGTAGATAAAAATATTTCTTAGTATAATTTTATTTTAAGAAATACCTAAGACGAAGGAATTTATAAGAAGTTTTATCATCAAGATTCATTTATTGATCTAATTCAACTATGGTCTCTGCAGCTTGGAAAAAAATGGGCAGTTTAACTAAATAAATAACTCTTTTTAATTTTTAGCTGTTTCTTTCAACTTTGATTTTATATTAATTATTTATTTATTTTTAGTCCATTTCCTTCGTTTTTGCCTTTTTGCTCTATCTGGTTCTTTTTTGTTTGATTAAACCGTACTGTCTGCAACTTGGAAAATCTCATTCAGTTTAACTACATAGCCTTTTCATTTTCTATCTATTTCTTAAACTTTGATTATAATCTAATTATTTATTTATTTTCCATTTTACTTTTTCTTTTTTCCTTTGTTTCAGTCTTTTTTTCCCTTTCATTGTCTTTCCGTTCCATCTGCCTGCTAGTGTAAACTTATGATTGTTTGTTATCGTCTGCTTTCCAGTTGGCTGTTCTTTCCAACCTTTTGTTTTCTTTTTCTATTTTCTTTGTCTTGAGATTTGCTCCTGCTTTAAGAGTGGTTGCACGTTTTTTTGTGACTGATGAAGAAAGACCAAGTATTTTCGAAATGCTTCGGTTTTTTTTTATGTTTTATGAGGATTTTTTTTCCTCCAAATAATAAGTTCAACAATGACATAAATTCTGAATCAAATAACAATCTGGTGATTGTAGAGTGCTTGAAAAATTCAGGAGGAACCCTGTATAATAAATATTCTTTTAATATTCGCAACGCATGCATAAATTTACTGTCTTGTATGGAATCAAAAGTCGTCTCTGGCTTCTAAATTCGATACCTCTTCAAACAAATGTTCTCCCAATATATCAATAGACTTTCTAGCATTAACAATTCCGCCAATTATTGCCAATTTACTTGTTCTACATAAACCCATAGATCTGCAAACCAAAATAGTACAAACACCATGTTTCATTTATGGAATCCCATTTCAAAATTGCATGGCAATAGTATTATTTCCTCGTAATTGGATTTAGATCATCGACGTCGCTTAATCTTTACTCTCGTGAGTGAATAATACTTTCTTTAACCATTAAATGCAGGACTTTTTATTTTGTTTCGAAAAAATTATAGTAGTAGTATATGATTCTCAGAAAGCTGTATTACACGAAAAAAATAATGAAAAGAATCAGAGATACATTTTCTTATAATATGTCAACATTTTCTTATATTGCACATTTGTAAAACAAGTCAAAACTAAAATGTTGCAAATTTGTAAATATTTTAATAAGTATGAATCTAAATACCTTATTTTATACAATTTTTTATTTTGTAAAACTTAATCCTTAACACTAGAACCGCAAGGGCGGTCATTTTGACTGTTTTGAAACATTCATTCCGTACCAATATTTTTCTATTTAGAGTATAACTTTCAGTTTCCGTGACTTTTCCTATAATTCGAAAAGCTATGATATAGCAGTGATAAATTTTCCAGTCAGCCAAAATTTATGAAGTAGTGCAGTAGTATACCTGGAACCGCCGAAACGGCCAAAATGACCGCCGTCAATTTGAATGCACATTTTATCTAGTAGATGTCGCAACAGTCCATACTTCATACAACAATACTTCAACAAAGATTACAACATTACCACGGATAACTTTTTTACTTCACTGCCCCTTGCAGAAAAGCTAAAGTCACTAAAAATAAGCATTGTTGGCAAAGTCAATCGAGGATGAAAAACAAAATTCCTTAGCCCATAAAATCTGAAAAAAAGTCTTTGTACAGTAGCGAAATTCTTGCCAAAGATGATATTGCGTTGAGCTTACCAAGGGAAGAAAAATAAATATGTTTTAATTCTACATTTCCGACATCCATCAGTTACATTTGAAACTGGTGATAAACACTTACCAGGAACTGTAAAGTTCTATAATTCTTCAAAATTTGGCGTCGACGTGCTCGACCAAATGGCACGGAAGAATTCTACAGAAGCTAGTTCTAGACGATGACCTCTACAAGTGTTTTATAATTTTCTTGACCTAGCGGGCATCAATTCTGAAAAACACAGTCAAAAAAGGTGTTAAATACCAGTATTTTGTTAAAGAGAAATCGGTTTTCTTTAATCCCTTTATATTATTGGTTGTATTTTCTAGAAGGAAATACTGGTAGTTTCCTCTTTTATTGACTGATTTTCCCTGACCGCTCGCCACTCGGAATATTGTATTGCTCAGGGGATAAATATAAATGTTTGTTTTCACCAAGTTTATTCTTGTTTTTAGCAATTTCGATTTCTCGTGAAAAATATTTTTTACTATAAAAATATGGAACATATGTCATAAATTCCCGGAGCCGCCATCTTGGAAATTTTCTTGGCGTGAAAACCCCTTTTCCGCCAAGTGGTAAATGTCGTCAAGCACCGGTTTATACGCATGTTAAGCTTAATGAAAATAAAATGTAAATAATAAACAAAACTCATTAACGTGGCAATCACTAAACGTCGTATGAGCGCTACGCGCTAATTAACCGAAAAAAAATCACTGGATTCAGAAGTTCTTGCTATGTAGCAATCTCAAAATTCAGCAGTTCTCGCTGTGTAGCAATCTCAAAATGTACAAAACTCGTAAGGCAACAAAATATACATAAAATTATCAACATACCTTAACAGACATCTGCTTTCTTGAAAGCTCAAGCACGAAATAACCTGCTAACATCACCAGCATTTTCTAAAATAGGCTTATGAATACGCACTGACGCACTGTAAACAAACTTCCTTTATTCTTCAAAATTTCCTCATATTTATTAATTACTTCAGCAAGAGCGTTTAAACGGACTACAGATCCCATATTCAATCAAATACATCCAATAAATTTAACATAAAAATAATTGACAGAAACATACAACACGATATCACAAGCAAAAACGCCCTTCTCGCGTACTCGCAACACAATCTCGAATGAAAAACGGGATTGCCAGGACACGTCACGCAAGAACACACACGTCACACGGGGTTCCACATAGCGATAAAGATCGCCATCATAAGATCGCCAAGAAACTCAAAACATCGAAGATGAAGGCCATCTGGGAATATACGGCATCTAAGCCAAAAATATTCTTAAAAAATAAAAAATATAAATAATATATATATATAATATATTTATAACATAATAAAATATAATAAAAATTATGAAATATATATTATTATACGGGCAATGATGGTAATAATAGTAATAAACAATACTAAGTGTAAAAAATGGCAAGTAAACAATAGTTCAGCACGGTAATCCACATCGGTCAAAATGACCGCTTTGGCGTTATAGGTATTCGTTTTTGCCGGTGGTTCTATTGTTAGTCATGAATTATGCTTTTAATTTTTTTTTTTTTTTTTTTTTTTTTTTTTTTTTTTTTTGTCTTAGATTAAAGATTAGACACCCGAAATTTTAAGATAGATTTTTAACTTTATTTAGTAGCATATTTTTGTAATTTTTAGAGGGTTAATATTTCTATATAAATATAGTGGGTGCTAAGAGTTAAATAAAAAGTGATGCAGATATGCATCGCTATGCATTTAAGGGTTAAAATTTATAAAGGTTTATAGATAAATTTCTTTGCAAACTTTAATTTTTTTTTACCGGTTGTTTCACTAATAATGGATAAATGCAGGGTGATTCAAAACTTATCATTCAAATTTCGTGTGGAGGTAGGAAATACATCAGAAAACCGATTTCACATTGGAAACTATGTCCGCAAACGTAATCTGCATGAACAAAATGAACAATGGAGTTATGAATAAAGAAGAGGAGACATATAGTGTATTGTCTACAAGCTACGAGTGAAGCAACTGAGGAGGTTGTCACAAGATGGCAGCTGCTTTTTCTAAATTGAATCTACAGTTTCTGAATGCCGCCGAGACAAACTTCTCACCAGCAAAACTGAATAGAAAAATTTTCCTTATCTAGGCGTCTTATTCATGGAAATATTTTCTCTCAAATGCGGTAAAACTTCTATTTATTTTTACTGGTGTCAGTTTGACTGGTAAAACAGTCAGTTTGTTTCACCGGTTGTCACAATATGGCGGAAACAAAGGGTGTGACTACTGCAAAAGCAAACTTACATCAGCAAAATTGAAAATATGTTTCTGCTATTATTTATAGCTGAAATTTTGCACTAATAAGGCCTTTTACGGAAAAAATTTCTATATAAATTTACTGGTGGAAGTTTAATCAGCCATTGCAAAAGCAGTTACAGTTGAAGCTTCAATATTTTAAGAATATGTCAGTTCCTCTTTATTAATAGTCCCATGAAATGGACAGTAAAGTGAACAAAAACCATCAAATACAGAAACTCGCAACAATTGTTTCGGGTCGAAATAACGAACAAAACTGGTAAGCACGATCCAAGGCACGATCCAAGATTTGATCCAAGGCACGATCCAAGCTTTGATCCAAGGAACATAACTAAAGTGTCAAAAGTGGGTGTTACTATTTAAAAAATTAAAGTAGGTGTATTTTAATACGAAGATGGCATGGAACTATTAATAAAAAGGAACTGATATATCCTTAAAATAGTGAAGCTTCAACTGTAACCGGTTTCGCAAGCGCTGATTTCCTCCGGTCGAAGCTTATGCCAGTAAGTTTATATAGAAATTTTGACTGAATTTAAAGGCGTTATTAATGCAAATTTTCAGTCATAAATAATAGCAGAAAAAGATTTTAATTTTAACTGGTGTAAGTTTACTTTTGCGGTAGTCTGATGTTTCCTTTTCTGCCATATTGTGACAACCGGTGAGGCAATCTGACTGTTTTACCTGTTAAACTCAAACTGACACTAGAAATTATTTGTGAGAAAATATTTCCATGAATAACACGCTTAAATAAGACAAAATTTTCTACTCAATTATACTGGAGTGCGGTATTATACCCCGGCGGTATTTTGAAACTGCAGAACCGATTTTTAAAAAGCACCCGCCATCTTGTGACAACCTCCTCAGTTATTTCACTGGCAACTGGTAGACAGTACACTATACCTCTCCTCCTCTTTATTCATAATTCCATTGAAGATGGCCGCTATTTCCAAAAAGTGTATTATATTTGAAAGCAGGGTTCTCGCTGCCGTTCGCCATTGCGCCAAATTGCTTCATTTGGCGAGTAAGCGAACAATCAGATTCGCCAAATTGCGAGTGCTCAATTTCTGCTCTTTTTAAGTGTTTGCCCCTACTGTCCAGATTCTTATCCGCCTTACTGAACGATTGATGTCATTTTTCATGTTCAATCGCACCGGGCCATTTAAATTACTCTATTTATAAAGATGCTGAGTCAACACCAATTCAGTCTAGTAATGGCTAAGGATGCAGAAAGGATTATGCGATAGGTATTTTCCTGTTGTCAGTTGATCACTATCAATGCACCGGCATCGCGCCGGTAAAAACACAAACAAAATTAATTGCATCAAGCGCCAAATAGAGAAAAGTTTTGCTGGAATGCGACTTTGAAATTAGCCATTCATTGTACTATTTATTAGTTGTGTGCAAAGTGTCAGTGGCGGGTCAGTTTTTCCTATCTGTTAGAGTAGAAATCCCATAGCAATTTTTAGTATACCTTTTCATAACGGTAAATCAACGATCGTTGCTGTTAGATAGATTTTGTATGAAATACTACCTATTACGTTCTCCCCTATGTTGAAATTTCTGAAACAATTTTGCAGATTTACACCAATCATGACCCCTAGAACCCAAAACCACCCTCAGTAAAAAACTTTATCTATCTATCTATCTATCTATCTATATATATATATATATATATATATCACTTTTTCTAGACACGATAACTTCCACAATTCTGCACAAATTTCTTCCAAACTGATACATGAAATCAAGGGGCATAAAATCTCGGTCAAGTTCGTTAATGGGCAAAATCGGACCAAGGGGATGGAAATAGGGAGGGTTTTGTGAAAACAGAAAAAACCCCATAACTTCTTAATTTTTGTACATATCACATCAGTTTAAAGTTTTTATTACTTCTAAAAATAGGGGCCAAAAATTTATGTATCACAGATTTTTGCTAAAATTAAAAATGGGATCAAGGGGCGTAAAAAATAGGATTTTTGGAAGAAAAAAATTCATAACTTCGTCAATTCTCAAGATATCAAATCCAATTAATTTTATTATGAATCTCCTTAATATTATCTACAACTTTTATACTGACAAGTTTTCGATAGGACCAATTTGTACTGAAAAAAAAAATTAGAAGAAAAGAGATTCCGTCAATTCACAAGATATAAAATCCCCATGAATTTATCATATATCTTCTTAATATTGTCTACAACATTTATATAGACAAGTTTTTGATAGAACCAATTCTTACAGCAAAAAAAAAAAAAAAATAAATAAATAAATGAATAAATAAATAAAAATACATAGTGGTTGAAGAAAAAATCTCATTAAGGGTGTATTCAAATCCAAACTGCTTATTTTCTGACTCATTTTTAAATTAATTTTTTGCACTTAAACGCATCCAATTGGTAGATTATCTCATTCAGAAACAATATAATGTACTGTAATGATCGATTTTTTGATAGAGGCAGAATATATTTCAAAAAATGATGTCAAAGTGGACATTTTGAACAGAATTTCCCGAAGCGATTGTGTTAGAAGTGAAAAATATTGTCCTGCTGAGAAAATAATTGTTTATAAATCAAGTTTTAATTAATTGAACGAAAAATAAAAACACAGGTCGCTTATAAATCTTTTCAAAAATCACGTCAGCAAGTTTCATATTTTTTCTATTAAAAATGAATCTGAAAATGTGCCAGAAAATTTCGAGTTGATGAGCATGGAAAAGTATTTTTTTTTTTTTTAATACCGCGTTAACATGATTCTGATAATACCACCTATTATATTAAAATGAAATAAAAACTCGTCAAAAGTGGCCAGATAAAATTGTTGCAAGTGGTTCATCTCTAATCATGACTTTTTGTTGGTGAAATTAGTATACTTAACTTCGAAATCTACCTCCGCCTGTAGGCCGAGACGGCAGGGATTTTTTAAATTTTCATTCAGATTGCTAAAAAAATGTCTGAAACATTTACACATTTAGGAGGCATTCAGAATGTACTTATTTTTAATAGATTCTGTAGCGGATAGTCGAATTTCTATTTTATAAGCAATTATTAAAAATTAGATTGTTTTAGAACCTATTGAAAAAAATAGATACAATAATTGTTTAACCCTCTCGCTGCGCAACCCGAGAAATACTCGGGCATGCATTTTCCCGTCTAATTAATACTATTTGGCTACTCCCACCAGTTATTTTTAGTGAAAACTTTGTCTGATTTAATCAGCACATTTTCCCGAATTACCGTAGTCAAAAATTTTTGCTTTAAAGAACCGGCGATAAAAGATTAAAAATTCTGTAAAAGACGCTCATCGCGAAGAATTGCTTACGCAGCGAGAAGGTTAAAGACAGATTGTTCAGAGTTTTAAGCCGAATCTTTTTTTGCTAACATTTTTTTTAATTTGGCTACTATATTTTATTTCTTATTCGCCAAATCGCGAATGCTGGTCAAAACCAAGCGAGAGCACTGTTTGGAAAGGTAAACACAATTTCCTGTCGAACGGTAAATCTTCCATCTCTCTGAGACAATTTAGTGATAAAATATTATGCAATAGTGCTTTTTTTTTTTTTTTTTTTTTTTTTTTTTTTTTTTTTTGTCAAGACTGCACATCAAATTATATACAGTAAAATTCCGAGTTACGTAACTAACTTCCAAGTTACGTAATTTCAGTGCTTCACCCACTCTTTCCACATGGCACGCGTCAAGTAATTGCGATTTTGTACCCACGCATTTCATTTTCAGTCTCTCGAATGTTTATAAATGCCTAATTATTTATTTTTCATTAGCTTGCTATTCATCTGTTATAACACTTCACTTGGAGGACCGAAGTCTATGTGATTCATGAAATTCTTCTAGAGGAAAAAAACTTTAACCCTTCGCGTAAGATAGAATTATGTATGAGTGCGGTTTTTTCAAACAACTGACTGCAATGGAATTAAACAAGTGAAAATTAAATTTAAAAAATCAAAAAAGCCGACTGCATAAAAAGCGAACTAATCAATTATTCCTCATCAATCTGAAACTATTTTTTATATTACTTCTACCTATTAGTTTTTATTTACTTGTATCGATGGCTTTTAAGTTGTGTTTAATTGTTAGTTCCTATCTATAAACATTGTTTTGATGAGGCCTATAGATGTCTATGAAGGTTAGAATTGCAGTAAAGCTAGAGATCCTACCTACGCAACTTCCAGGTTGTGTAATATTTAAACGGAGCTTCTGACTGTAAAATAGTCAATGAAACATCGTCTTCATTTTGAAAGACCTATCCAATGATATGCCGCTCAATAGGGTACGTAAAAATATTTTTTCGTCTCTACCGCCATTTTGTATTTTACAGCCACCATTTTGAATTTATAAAAACAACGGTTAAGACGAATCGATAGAGACTTCATTCATTAAAATCCATCCAGCCGTTGGGATGTTTCGAGGGTATAAAGAAATCCACATACCCAGATACGCGTGAAACACATAACCCTTCTTGGCAGTCGGGTAATAATGAATGTATCAAAAATATTTATAATTTTATTGAACCTGATTAACGAAGTAACAAACTATCATAAACATTTTAGAATAGTAATTAAGCTCATAAGACCAATGTCAGACGGGCGTCTTTTTTGCTGCTTTTTGCTTAAGTATTATCCATTCACAATGCTATAGCATTGTGAATGGATAATAATATTAAAATGGAAGAATAATATTAAAAGAAAATCCAAGGTGGTTAATGCACACTGTAAAAAAAAAAAAAAATCCGTTAAAATACGGAAATTGTACTGGCAATCGAGACGACAGTACAATTTCCATATTTTAACGGAATTTTTTTTACAGTGCACATCCTAGTGCTCAACAAGTGCAAAACGTTTTGACACACTTACAAATTCCCTTTTTAAAGGAAAGACATAAAATTGGAAAGCCTGACATGGAAGCGATTTTGAATCGAGCTGTGTTTTCTATTTTTTGATAAATAAATTACATATTGAGTTATAAGCGATTTTGATCATGTGACAAAGACGTTTTTCACCCGTACTTGAGTGGTTATTCTTCTTTCGCGCTGAAATTCTGTTCAAAACGCCCATTTTGACACTATTTTCTGAAAGATCCTTTGCGTTTGCAAAAAAAACGGAAAACACAGTTCGATTACATAGTTTCTGAACAACATCTGCTAATTTCGTGCATTTCCGAAAAAAAATAAATTAAAACTTATGTCATAAAGTTGCCCTTTTGGATTTGAGCTTTAAGACTGCGCATACTTTTACAGTTTTAAATTTTGTGCGAAATTTGAGTTTCTAAAGTTGAGTTCTTAGTGTACCAGGAAGTTTTTCCTTCGTATCGAACATTTTCATAATTTTATCAATCAAAACAATTACGAAATTATTAGAAGTATATAATGTTGTGAAACAGTAACATATTCAAATTGAAAAAAAAAAAAAAAAGATGAGAAGTGTTTAGAAACTTTGAACTCTCTTATTGTGTGCAATTGAAATTACTTTTCAGGAGCACAAATCATCCTTTGCTGCACTCAAAACACAGTTGAAATTGGTAACGTGCTTCGCACCATCATGCTATGAAATTCGCGCTCTCTTATCGCCGGCTTTCTCTTACACTGCTATAACCTACCGGCTCGATTTTGATACTTTCCAATCCTAAAATACGGAACAATTTTTTTATATTTTCTCTGTCTACATCAGTATAGACCGACATGAGAGGTTTCCAACAACTCAACTGCTGACCGCAGAGCTATTAGCAATTTTATAGAATTAACTTTACCTTATTTAATCGCAGTTAGTTAATTTAAATTCTGTTATAAGACTTAGATGAAGAGATAGACTTTAAGATAAAGATTACTCTACAAATTTACTGGCAGCTCTTCGGCTCGCGGTTGTGTCGTTGGAAACTCTTTATCTACATACAGGGTGTATCTGAAATGCTTCAACGAACTTAGAGGGATGATATTACTCATGAAGACGAACACAAAATGCATTGGAACATGGGGTCGCAAATGACATTTAAGGGATGAAAATCGAGAAAATGCGTCTGGAAATGGACAAACTGAAATAAGAAAATAAACACTCTAGAAAATCATTTATTGCACTGAATAGACACAACACCGCTCGTGATGTCCAGAGAAAACAAATATTTTACAACAATTGTTCAAAGTTTCGACATTATTACATAATGTACATCTACGGAGGAACGACTGGTGGACACGCTCAAATTTGCATACGTGTATTCCTGCTGACAGATTTATTTGGATTTCTTCCAAGTTTTTTGTTACCTCTTTCTGACCGGATATTCACAAAGTGAAAGAAAAACCAGCTTCGTGCTACTAGCCAGTTCTGCAGAAAAGAAACATGCGAGATTTCGATATTTTTATTAGTTTTGCGATTTTCACCCTTTAAGCGTCATTTGTGACCGCATGTTCCATTGCATTTTTTGTTCGTCTTGATGAGTACTATCATCCCCCTAAGCTTGTTGAAGCATTTCAGATACACCCTGTATATTACTATTCACACCTTTATGAACAACTTTAATATAATACAAGCGGTTTAAGAATTTTTGCCTCTACAATATTCATATCACACGGCTCTCACGTTTTTAGCGGGTATGGTTTATAATAGTCACTTATGTATATATTTTTTATTATTTTTTTCTGCTACTATTTCTAAACAATAATATGCATGGTAAATTTCTAGTAGGAATCTGCCATGGAGATTATTGTTTGGAAACAGTGGTACACAAAGAATAAGCGCCTGCGGCAATCCTTTCCCCGCGATTTTCACTTGACTCATAATAGCGGACGAACTTGAGGCTCCTGTCCCTGCAGGCGAAGACACTCGCGGGCTAATGCTAAACCTATGGGGAGGCTATTTTCTAATATCGCGTTTGCATTTCGATATTTTTCAATATTTTCTTGTATTGGATAGCTGAGGTCCATCTCTACATCGCTCCTTTTATACTTTTTCGATTTTGCTTGCAGATATTTTTTTTATAAAGTTACTTTCACTTTCGAAACCGATTCCGAAAATAAAAGCGCCCTTCTAAAAAATATCTGCAACCAAAATCGAAAAAGTAAAAAAAAAAAAAAAAAAAAGAGCGATATAGAGATGGACCTCAGTTATCCAATGCAAAAAATATCATTTAAAAATATCGAAATGCAAACGAGATATTAGAAAATAATCTCCCCATAGATTTAGTATTAGCTCGGAAATGTCTTCGCCTGCAGGGACAGGAGCCTTAATAATCCGCAGAAATCGCGGAGGGTTAAATTCGGTATTGAAACGTAACATTGTTTGGATTCTGAAGAGAATATGTAAGCCTGTGGAATAACTCAGAATTATAAGGGATTGTCGACATTCAAATTAAAAACCCTTTCTTTACATTTTAAAGTACTATATAAAAGTACTGGTATATAAAGTACTAGGACAGATTGCGGTCTGTGTCACACGCGAGCAAGTGAATGCAGTGTTCAGAAACAAAATAATAAAGACAAAAGCCATATTGATGCTAAAGGGGGTACCTTTAAACATTGTTTAAAGGTACGAAAGGAAATGATTATTTACCACCTGAATTCTATGTTGAAACGTGTCTGTTAATAAATATATAATTGCACAGTCACTTTCCGAACACCCTGTATAAAATATAACTGATCAATGTGAAGGAATGTTTTCCTTCCATCTACAGATTGGCAAAAAATATGCTTTATTTTAGTTATAGTTTTTTCATCCCATAAATGCAGATATTTGTATGTTTTTAAATAGATATTAAACTAAGGTAATAAACTTTAAAATGTTCTGAGTGTCAATCATTTAATATCATGTGGGAACAGAATTAAAAAAAAAAAAAAAAATACCACCGAAGGTCATAACCCTCCCAGTTCCCTTAATCTGCCCAAGTTAAATCTGTTGTGTTTATAATTTAATTTTAACACCAGGTAGCAATCTGAAAAAAATTTAAAGAAATTAGCCACCCTTACCCCTCTTTGTAAATTTCCCTGCTCTGTTGTAACCCAAATTGGACTTTTATGGGAATCTGCACCCCGACTGACGTGATTTTCGACTTACATTATCTATTCCGGCTCCTTCTATTACATTACTTTAGGGTATCATTTATTACGTAGCTCCTTTTCCGAATGGTCTAAATTTCGCTGTTCAGCAAAAAATAGCTTTGTAAAACACACTTTTGGATTTTAGTTGTCCATTAAGAACCCAAATTCATAAAAACTTTTAGGAAACTAAAATGTTTTCCGAGAGAGTAATAAATCAGAAGAGACATTAAATCATTTTGTCATCATTTTCAAAAAGGACATTCATCACAGCCAATTCCTTTTGGCCAGCAAATACCGTACTAAACAGTCTTTAAGAATAAGAAAAAATCTGTTAAATTCACGATTAATTGATTTTAAGAAAATAAATTAATGACAAGTTTACTCATATTTCTTTATCAGCTATTATTTTTATTTATTTTTGCGGACAATTCACTAACTCTACACAATTTAATGATGCTATCATCATTAAATGTTTCAAAATGTAACAACAAATACAAATGAATCATTAAATGTACATTAAATGTTACATTAAATGTTACATTAAAGGTTATATTAAATGTTTAACTTAATATATTAGGAATAATATTAGGAATTAATATTAGGAATATTTTTATTATACAGTTAGTTTCGAAACTTTTTTATTAGAAATGAACTATGTTCAGAAATGTGCAATTATCACAAATCGCCTGGCATAGGATTTTTAGTACAATAATAAAATTCTCTGTAACAATGAACACGCAAATACTTTATATTAGCTATTATTTCTAACATCTTATCCTTGATTATACTGTTAAAAAATGAAAAAAGAATTTTAAATTATCTATCTACAAAATATTAGAAATTCTGAAATGGCCTTAACCTTATGCCAGTGTTGCTACAGGGAGGCCTCAAAAGGACTGGCTGTTTTTAAAATTCGATATACAGTCAGTTTCGAAACTTTTTGATTAGAAATGGACCATGTTTTGAAATGTGTAATTATCACAAATATCTTGGCATTTGATTTTCAGCACAATAATAAAATTCCCTATAACAATGAACACATAAATATTTTATATTAACTATCATTTCTAACTTCTTATCCTTGATTATACTGTTAAAAAATAAAAAAAGAATTTTAAAATATCCATCTAAAAAATATTAGAAATTCTGAAGTGGACTTAACCCTATGCCAATGTTGCTACAGGGAGTCCTCAAAATGAGTGCTATTTTAAAAATTCAATGAAAAACAAACGGTCACAGTTATTGAAGTTGATTTTGCAAGAGATTAATGCGTGAACTCGGGGATTTCCTTACAACGTGTTCCTAATTTTGTGTAGAACAGTGACAGCACTGAGACTAACGTATAAAAATAGATCCAACTTCACCAAGTTTTTATCGTTCACTTTGTTTAGCTGTTGATACGGTAAAAAAAAATAGTTTGCGTTTCGAAACTACCAGGTTAATTTGAGCATTATATAGCTTAAGAAAGTGTAATGCCATCTATCGGAGATATCTGGAATTAAAACGAGGAAGCATATGAATAAATTGCTTAATTCACGCATTACTCTCTTTATTCGGTAAGAATATTTTCTACAGCTGCTACCGTTTATTTGTTAATATATATCTTCGACAATCCATGCAGCACACGTAGGTGTCAGGCACTAAGAATTCTCGAGCATTTGAACACCTTCTGTGAAATCGCATCCTGTGTCTGCAAGTAGCTGCACTGTTATGTTTCCCCTAATAAAGCATTTTACACCAGGGTTGCCAATTTGGCCTCCGTTTTCTTTCAAGTTCATAAACAGAAATTAATAACAGGATTTTTTGCTTTATTTAATGAGAGACATTTCGTGAGTGCATAAAGTAGAAATTCTTCTTTCGGAACTTCCAGTAAGAATTTGAAATTTCGGAATAAAGATAAAGGCCAAACTGGCCCTGTTTTACACTGCTCTATGCATTGCAATAGTGATGTGCATTTGTGTGCTTTTTATAGCCTATGGATGAAGTTTCGGATCATGTTTTCCTATATGAGTATGGTTCGTAGATCGCGCTGTACTTAGTCATTACGTGAAATTTTGAGACACTTTCAATACAATCAGAAAACTAATGTATCTGTTGTACGCTTTTTCACCAAGTCCACTTTTTCGTTACCTGCAATAACAATGTGTTCTGAAAGGAAAATAGGAGAAGAAAGAAAGAAAATGCTAAACCATTTATTTGAAAGTGCTCAAAGTCTCCAAATAACATGAAATTGTAAATAAACTTATATTGAAACGAGTGTTACATCTTCTTAAAGTCAACATAAATGGAAATTATAATTATGTTTCAAAATAATAATAGAACTTCTTTTATTTATGTTGCACATATACTGTATCATGGTCTACTTTGTTGCAATGAGCTCCTCAAAAAATTAATGAATATTGTAGCCAACAGCTAGCAGTATAGTTACCATAAATCACAGGTTAACCAACAATAGCTCCAGTTTTTAAATTATAAAATATAATTACAGATAAAAATTTCGCATTTACTGTGTCTTAAAAAGTTGTTGAAAAACAGCCGACTGATTTTGTTCTTTGAAAAATATATAGGATGAAAGCCCCAGTAACTGAAGCCTTAAGAATTATTTCTTGTTCAAATCACTATTACAAAGTTTAAAATATACAGGATGCTTCACTACCAGACCGACAAACTTTCAGGATGTGTAGGCGGTACAGAGACAACTCGGAATCACATAACAATGCAGGGTTGAAAATGCCGTAGTTGCGAGCTATGGTGCAAAGAAGCAGAGAAAAAGAACAGAAAGAGCAACACATTAATGGGGCAGAAAACATTTTATTGAAAGGTTGTACTACACAGGGTGTTCGAAATTACTACCAGAAGTCGCCAGGCAGGCTTGTCAGCGGCCCCCTGTTCCTTCAGTTGAAAACCTCGCCACTCGAATATCTGTAGCTGCCGGGAGGATAAGCGACATGCCAGGAATCTTCCAGAACGTAAAGAACTCCAGGCGGCGCCGCTGTCCTAGCCTGCCTGCTGATTTCTGGTCGTAATTTCGAACACCTTCTGTTGTACAACCTTTCAATAAAATGTTTTCTGTCCCATTAATGTGTTGCTGTTTCTGTTCTTTTTCTCTGCTTCTTTGAACCATAGCTCGCAACTACGGCATTTTCGACCCTGCATTACTATGTGATTCCGAGTCGTCTCCGTGCCCCCTAAACTTCCTGCAAGTTTGTCGGTCTGGTAGCGAAACAGCCTGTATTTTATACTTATCTTTGTTTTTCAAATTATTGTAGAGATACATTATTAAATTATTGTTGACAAAATTTTGAAAAGTTATACTTTTTATTACTAAAAATTAATTTTTCTCATAAATGTGCGGTCAATAACTCCAGTAGCTGCTGCATCCCTATTTTGAAAAATTAATAAATGCTACACATAAGTTAGAACAGTTAAGACAAATAAGTTGCCACTAGATGACATTACTTTGCAGAATTTTATAAGAAAATGGTTATTTGTGTTACATTTTTGCTGAAGTGTCAGTTATTGGTTAGGTGTCAATAACTGGGGATTTCACCCTAACTCATGATGGCTGTATAAAGAGGATCTTTTAAGGAACTCACAGGTAAGTATTCATAAGGTCGGTGCTAGTTTTATTTTAAAAGTAAAGGCATGTGATCACGGCAGTTTATTCCGATGTTAATTGTTAGTCTCTGTGAAACGGTTAATTATGATGGTAATTTTGTCTTTAAAAGCCTGATAATTAGTTTTAAGAGGGGATAAAAGAAGATATTCAGTGACATCTAAACTTCTTTTGTTACTTTGATGTGATTTACAAGGTGCGTACACTCCTTAGAATTTCTAAGGATTGTAGCACCACTATTTAAAATTAGAAATCTTTGCATAATACTTTTTATTCAGATTAAAAATATTTCTGCGATTAACCCTTTCGGGTCCGATTTTTTTTTTTCAATTTTGAGGAAAAAAAAACTTTTATGTTCATAATGTTAATAGTAGCTATCCAAACAGATTTACTGAAGTTTAGCGAATAGGTCATTGTGTGAAATCTAACGAATGTAGTTATTTTGCATACTATTTAATTCATATTCATATAACAATAGGCTAAGGAAGAGTTTTTAGAGACGTTTGGAAAATATCGTATTTCAAAAGGGTTGGGTTGGGTTGATTGTTGACGGCCGATTATCTACTCGAGGGATATAGGCCCGAGGGGGAGTGCCCTTCGTGGGGGTCTTTCTAAAGGAACCTAACCCGTATTTACGCATGGAAAATCCAAGGCTTCGAAGAAAACCACGAAAACTCCGAAACGGTTAGGCCGACGGGCGCGATTGGGTTCGAACCCAGCACCTCCCGTCTACCAGCTTCGAAAGCAGAACCTCTCAGCCACTGGTGGGGCTCGTATTTCAAAAGGATTTAACAGCTATTACAACTTTCAAATATTTTTTGCGTTGCATCACACATGATTCGTTCAGAAATGTAACCTATATTTTAAACTTTAAGAGTGATAGATGCTTAAAATAAAAGAATTGAAAATTATGCAAAGAGAATTAAGCAAATTTTTATTATTACTATTATTACTAAGTGCCAAAACAGAAATTAAGTCATATAAGAAAATAGACATATACTACCATTACTACATGTAGATAGTAAAAAAAGTAATTGGTTACACAAAATAATACTCAATGAAAAGACATGTACTGTTAATAGTACGCCAGACCCGAACGGGTTAATCAGCAAATTTATATTATTTTTACGCGATTAAATAATGCGAAAAATTCTATTATATGTGATAGAACTGTACAATCTGTAGCTTCATTTACTTAGATATTTTGTACTCACATAATATATTTTTTTGTATTTTCTTCTGCAGATTGCAAAGCGGCTGGTGTGACATACAGCCATGGATCTTCTTGGCATCCAATAATCGGACCTTTTGGCCCCATGGATTGCGTATTCTGCAAATGCCAAGTAAGCATAATGAATTTTTTTACAGGATTTAATCGCAAAGTTGTACACATAAGGAAAAATATTCAAGTTATGATGAATAACAAATTACAATAAGCGATAACCATTTAATGATTAGGATATAAAAAACTATTTCTTTTAATTTATTTATTTATTTTCAGTTTGGTAAAATTGAATGCAGCCGTTTGAACTGCCCTCCTGTACAAAAACTACCATGCTCAAAGCCCATTCAAGTACCTGGTCATTGTTGCCCACAATGTACTGGAGAAGGTAAGTTAATTTATTGAAATAAATGAAACACATATGAATGAAATTGATAGGCTATTTGTTTTATTTTTTAAGGGTGGGATAAAGAAGCATTTTTTTAATTTTCATTTTCATTTAGAAGGTGGTTTTGAGACTTTTAACTGCTATAGCTATATACATTTTGCTCAGCCTTGCTTTTTCTAGCACGCTGTTCCTTTTTCAATATCTTGCCCTGAAGAAGAATCTCGCTAGTAGATTCGAAACAGCTGTTTGCTGCTTTTCATGTATTTTTTGTGCATTTTTAAACGTTGGTTTTTCTGCTTTTTAATACTATAGCTGTTGTCTCGAATAACCTTTATTACATAATTTATGACTGACACGTACAAGTCTTGTTTTCTTTTAGATAAAACTTCTTAAACATTTTCCGAAATTCATACACAAGATAACAAACAGTCTTGTTACAGATGCTTCACATGACGACATGAATACAGCATACACTATGTGTGTGCAATGGAGTCACCGAGATTCAAACCCGACACCGCCCCCGTGACAGGTGAACGAACTTACTCAAGATACAATTGTAGACAAAATTAAAACAACGATATTTTCAAATACATTTTGCCGCCCTCTGCAGTTGCGAACCCCTATAGAAAACAGCTGATATTGGAGTACTTCTTATGTGGAGGGAATACTGAAGCGATTTATTTTTTTAATTTTTAGACCACGATATGCTATTTCTTTCAGACAACGATTAAAGTGTCGTCACAAAAAAATAACGTTACACCTAAGCATAAGCCACACATAAAACGAAGCAGGTGTATCGTTTTACGGTTAAAAACTGATAATCTACTGAATTTTTCTTAAACTTTCTAAACATCGCACATTTTCAACTTTTACACCGTCGTATAGGGAAAAAAGCACTTTTAAATGAAATTTGTTTTAAAACTACATCTCAATTTGTTTTTGAGATATTAATTTTTTGTAGTTTTTAATGCTATTTCAGTAATGGTGGCAACTGAAGTACTGCATTTCTGAAGAAAGTAAAGGGAAAATAGTAGATTACTATATCTCTTTTTTTTTTTTTTTGCCATTTCTCACAACAACTTCAAAAAAAAGTGTGATTAAAATACGTGCTATGCCAGGAATATCGTCTTCTATAAAAATGTATTTTAAAGAATATTTGTGACTTATTTTTGCCGCATTTACTTAATTCCTATCAAAAAGCTGAAAGAATGCAATTTTATTAATCCGTGTGTAATAACATTTTCCGAATTTGAAAAAAATATAAATGAACGATTTCTGATAAAACATGGGGCTATTATAAACTATATTTAATTTTCAGTGTCCATATTAATGTTACAAACAAATGAAGGCATACAGTGAGCAAAAAAGTATTTGCACGCAGAAGATTTTTTTTGCATAAGTAACCATAGAAAGCAAATTTGATACTATTCTCTTAATTATTCATTTATTTAAATAAGAAGAAAATAAAAATAACTATCCATTTTCCTTAAACAGTAATATTACACATTTTAAAAAATAAATTAATATTTTCTTATACCTAAAAAGTATTTGCACAAGAAGCATTGACTGTTAAAAAAGGCATTAAATGTGAACATTATGCAAATGTTTAGCATATCAGTCCCGCAGTACATTAGCCCCGCACTTTAAAGTCACGTAATATATTAACTGGAGCAGGGATTCTGGGGAGTTTTTGTTCTAATGGCTCCGAAAACGTGTGAACTGTCTGTTGCTACCCGTGAGAAGATTATATTTCTTCACAATTCTGGATTAAGTTACCGAGGCATAGGTAAAAAATTAAATCTAAACTTTTCTAGTGTTCGTTATGTAATTAAGAAGAAAAAAGAAACTGGTTCGACAATAAATAAGCCGCGAACTGGGCGTCCAAGAAAGCTAATTACCAGGTAAAGGAGACTCATCATAAAAGAATCTTCAAAAAACCCTTTTCTAAGTGCTCGAGAATTGGCTGTTGATGTCGCTTCAACGTCTGGAACAATAGTTACAGCACAATCAATTAGAAATATTCTTCATGATGCAAATATTCGAGGAAGAGCCCCTCGAAAAAAACCATTTATTAGTGAAACAAATAGGGTGAAAAGACTTGAATTTGCAAAAGCTTATGTCAGCAAACCACTAGAGTTTTGGAAAACTGTTATTTTTTCCGGTGACAGCAAGTTCAATATTTTTGGCTCAGATGGTAAGAAAACTGTATGGCGAAAGCCAAATACTTCTCTTCAAATTAAAAACTTGAAACCAACTGTAAAACATGGCGGTGGTCATGTAATGATTTGGGGATGCATGTCTTTTAACGGAGTTGGCGAAATGACCTTTATTGAAAGCAATATAAATGCTAAACAATATATTAATATATTGCGAAATCATTTATCTAATAGTGTTCTGAAATTAGGAATTCCTAATTAATAATATTTCCAACAGGATAACTATCCGAAACACACTGCATATATTACGAGGTTATGGTTGCTTTATAATGTAAAAAATCAATTGAAAACGCCACCACAATCACCAGACCTCAATCCGATTGAAAATTTATGGCATATTTTGGATGTGAAAATAAGGAAAAAGAAAATTTCTAACAAATCAGAACTTAAGCAAGCTCTTAGGGAAGAATGGCTACAAATCAGCAGCGAAACATGTCACAAATTAATAGAATCAATGCCCAGACGATTACAAGCTGTAATTGAAGCAAAGGGCATGCATACTAAATATTAGCACAGTTTTTAACTTATAAATAATTCCTCTAGTTCTATTTTTATTGCTAGTGTGCAAATATTTTTTTGGCAGAACAAATGCTACTTTTTTCTGTTTTCATATTTTAAATATAATTATTAAGTCAGATATTAAATATGTTTATTTGTTTTGTAAAAGTGTTGGTATTTTTAATTCTTAGTTGCTTTTAATTTATTTATACATATGCTACAACAAATTTACCTGGTGTGCAAATACTTTTTTCGCTCACTGTATGTGTCATTATGTACCCGATTTCTTTTGTCGAGTTTCTTGAATGACGGCATCGCATTCTGCTGAGTTTGTGTATTATTCCGCGATAGTGACGTCATGTGCATACTTTTCTATAGCTGTTGTTCAAGATTGGATCGTAAATGTAGAATTCTTCAGCGGATGCAAATGACGTCGTTTTATATCAAATAAGCGCGGGTTTTAAGTCTTAAAACTGAAATACGTGTTGTACTATCTGTATTTATATATTTTTTTCATCGGGGGGCGACACTAAATTCTGAAAAAGCAGAATTCCTGTTTTGTTTTTGTTTTTTGTTTTTTTTTGGGGGGGGGGGACATTATTATTAGCTATATTTCGATCGTTTTGTTTTCTGAAATATTAAAATCAGAATAATGTGGACTATTTTTTTTTTCTATTCGTACCACTTTTTGAAAACTAATCTTTGCCATAAATTTATATTAGGATATATTCAAGAAAAATCTACCTGAGAATAACACTTTTGAAAAGTAATAGTACTATTGAAGATAAAAATAATCGTCGGCCTGGTTCGTAATCAAATGGTTAATTAACCCATTTTTTTCTAGTAGTTAGAAAAAACATCGTGTTCTTAAGACGTTTTTTCTCTTATGAAAATAAATGTTTGCATCAAAAAAATATTTTTTAAAGAAAAACTAGAACATTCGTTTTAAGAAACTAAAATATTTCTGATTTACAGACGCGATTTTGCATAGCTAAAAATATGTGATTTTTTATTTTTTTACTCTGCAAAAAATGCAACGTGCCTTTACAAGCAAAGTAGTTTGAAACATCTACTAAATAAATAAAATTTCAATTTCCATGATTTTTTATTCATCTTAGAAAGAATTCATGAATGTTGTCGAACTTTTGATTTGTGTTTTATCAATATCTGATTATATTTTAATAATTTAATAATATTTTATATTTTATTAATTTTAGCTGTTGGTGTATTTTATCACCATTTTATGATTCTTAAACTAATAAATTTACTTTTAATTCCGAATTTTTGAATAGTATGACCTGTGTATCATAAGATATTAGTAAGAACGAAAAATTTTAATAAAACATTATTGTGTCAGAAAATCAAACTGTCCTTCTTTTAATCGCCAAAAAGTAGCGCTTTTTAATTTTTATATGAACCCTCTAGACAAAATTGGTCAGTTAGAAAAAAATTTCTTTCTGTTGTAATAAGATCAATACAAAAGAAATTGCAAACATGTACCTTTAAAATTGAATGAGTTATGTTTTATTGAAAACTGATCATTGGGGATGTGAACCATACATCAAATTGAAAAGGTAAATCTGGACACCATTTTAGATATGTATTTGGCTTGAAACCAAAGACACCGTATGCTTAAAACAATTGTAGTGAAAAACTAGAGGTCTACACGGGCCAAAATTTCCAGGCCTGGATCCGACCCGTATTGATTTTTAAAAAAGCAGCCCTAACTCGCCCCAATATAAAGCCTAAAAAATGGGCCCATCAGGTCCGTACCAGACAGCTATAAAAGCTAAGCTTGGTCCGAGCCGGGCCTGATCCGTTAGGAAATCTATAAATTGGTCTCGACCCCGAAACAATTTTTAAAATGCATGCCGATATTTCTAAAGCAACCTACGATTAAAATTCTCCAAAAAGCATACTTATGCATAAATTTTTTCTTCGGATTTTATGTCTAAAATTCAGGGAATATGAAATAACAATAATAAAAATAACTACTTACACACTAACGTACATACGCACTCATTAAAAGAATCGACATATATAATTAAATTCAAAAGAAAATTCAGTAAGGAAATCAATCTAGTTTAGAATGATAAAGAAATTTGGTTAAAGAAATTCATAATTTTAAAGCTCTGAAAAGAAAAAAATGTAGATTTTTAAAGATATTTATCTGTAATTTATTTAAACAAATTAAATTTCTGAAGATTTCGTTAAACAATTGTACATATCAAAACTAATTTTTACAAAAATAAATAAATAATATGCCTGTCCAACATGGTGTCGGGGGAAGGAACAAAGTCCAGGCTCGAACCTGTAGAAAAATCCCTGCCGGACCGGGCTACCGGCAGAGGTAGATTTCGAAGTTAAGTATACTAATTTCACCAACAAAAACAAAATCATTATTAGATATAAATCCACTTTAACAGTTTTATCTGTCTGCTTTTGACGAGATTTTATTTCCTTTTTATAAAATAGCTGGTTTTATCAGAATCATGTTAAGGCGATATTAAAAAAAATATTTTTCCATACTCAACAACTCGAAACTTTCTGGCACATTTTCAGATTCATTTTTAATAAAAAAAATATGAAACATTCTGACGTGATTTTTGAAAAGATTTATAAGCGACCTGTGTTTTTATTTTTCTTTCAATTAATTAAAACTTGATTAATAAACAATTATTTTCTCAGTAGGGCAATATTTTTCGTTTCTAACAATCGCTTCGGGAAATTCTGTTCAAAATGCCCACTTTGACATCCTTTTTTGAAATATATTCTGCCTCTATCAAAAAATCGATCATTACTGTACATTATATAGTTTCTGAATAAGAGAATCTAGCAATTGGGTGCGTTTGAGAGCAAAAATGAATTTAAAAATGATTAAGAAAATAGACAGTTTGGATTTGAATGCACCCTTAATAAGATGATTTTTTTCTTCAATCGCTATGTATTTTTAATTTGTTTTTGCTGTAAGAATTGGCCCTATCAAAAACTTCTCTATATAAATATTGAAGACAATATTAAGAAGATATATGATAAATTCATGGAGATTTTATATCTTGTGAATTGACGGAGTTATGAAAATTTTTCTTCTTCAACCCCCCTTTTTTGTTTTAGTTTTTATTTTTTTTTTTTTGCGGTACGAATTGGTCTTATCAAAAACTTGTGAATATAAAAGTTGTAGATAATATTAAGGATATGTATAATAAAATTATTGGATTTGATATCTTGAGAATTGACGAAGTAAGGAATTTTTTTCTCCCAAAAACCCTATTTTTTGCGCTCCTTGAGCCTATTTTAAATTTTATCAAAAATCTGTGATGCATGAATTTTTTGGCGCTATTTTTAAAATTAATAAAAACTTTAAACTGATTTGATATGTACAAAAATGAAGAAGTTATGGTTTTTTTCGGTTTTCACAAAACCCCTCCCTATTTCCATCCCCTTTGTCCGCTTTTGCCCAATAACGAACTTGAGCGAGATTTTATGTCCCTTGATTTTATGTATCAGTTTGAAAGAGATTTGTGCAGAATTGCGGAAGTTATCGTGTCCAGAAGAAAGTGATAACACAATTGCTTCGGGAAATTTCGTTCAAAATGCCAATTTTGACATCATTTTTTGAAATATATTCTGCCTCTATCAAAAAATCGATCATTACTTTACATTATATAGTTTCTGAATAAGAGAATCTAGCAATTGGATGCGTTTGAGAGCAAAAATGAATTTAAAAATGAGTAACAAAATAAGCAGTTTGGATTTGAGTGCATCCTTAATGCAATGATTTTTCCAACACAATCCGCTTCGGGAAATTCGGTTCAAAATGCCCACTTTAACAGCATTTTTTTAAATATATTCTGCCTCTATAAAAAAATCGACCATTTCGGTACATTATATTGTTTCTGAGTAAGAAACCGTAACCATTGGAAGCCTTTGAGAGCAAAAATGATTTGTAAAATGAGTCAGGAAATAAGCAGTTTGGATTTGAATACACCCTTACTTAGAATTTTTTCTTCAACCGTATGTATTTTTATTTTTTATTTTTTTTATTTATTTATTTTTTTTTTGCCGTAAGAATTGGTTCTATCCAAAACTTGTCTATACAGATGTTGTAGACAATATTAAGAAGATATATGATAAATTCATGGGGATTTTATATCTTTTGAATTGACGGAGTTATGGATTTTTTACTTCTTCAAACCCCCTTTTTGTTTTCGTTTTTAATTTTTTTTGCGGTACGAATTGGTCCTATCAAAAACTTGTGAATATAAAAGTTGTAGATAATATTAAGGAGATTTGTAATAAAATTAATTGGAATTGATATCTTAAGAATTGACGAAGTTATGAATTTTTTTCTCCCAAAAACCCTATTTTTTGCGCCCCTTGAGCCCATTTTTAACTTTATCAAAAATCTGTGATACATAAAATTTTGGCCCTATTTTTAGAAGTAATAAAAACTTAAAACTGATTTGATATGTATAAAAATTAAGAAGTTATGGGGGGTTTTCGGTTTTCGCAAAACCCCTCCCTATTTCCATCCCCTTGGTCCGATTTTGCCCATTAACGAACTTGACCGAGATTTTATGCTCATTGATTTTATGTATCAGTTTGGAAGAGATTGGTGCAGAATTACGAAAGTTATCGTGTCCAGAAGAAAGTGATATATATGTATAGATAGATAGATAGATAGATAGATAGATAGATAAAGTTTTTTACTGAGGGTGGTTTTGGGTTCTAGGGGTCATGATCGGTGTAGATCTGCAAAAATTTTTCAGAAATTCCAACATGGGAACGATCCCAATAGGTAGTATTTCATACGAAATCTACCTAAAAAAAGTACGGACTGGAAAAAATGAAGAGCAGGTCTAGCCCGAGTCAAATGAAAGAACATTGGTCCAAGGCAGCCCCGTTCCGATTTTGAGCCAGGCTCGGGTCCGTGCAGACCTTTAAGAACTCCAAAGTATGAAGTTGGTCTTTATTAGGCGATTTAATTCAGACAACCTTAATTATGTGTTGGAAAGGAGAAAAAGCACTTCGAAAATGCTTTGTAAATTGCTTTATTTTTAATTATGTTTCTATGATTTAAAACTACATTTGACTATTTAGACACTCTCTGCCTATGTAATTCTATACTTAAATATATTAGTGATGCAATTTTTTCACACCTTGATCAAATTTTGATTTAATGTTTGTTAATTTTTATATTTTTGATCTAAAAAAACGCCATTGTCACTTTGTATATTGTCCTTATTTTTATTGGTGAAATAGCATTTTAAGCGGCACGAAAAAAAAGAGTTAAAAGTTACTTTTATTCAAATATTATTGCAGTTATTTTTAAAGGTACGTGTATGCAGTTTTAGGTAGCTTTCATTACAAAAAGCTACCTATTGCAGCCGTTCGGAGGAAAGCGATTTCAAAAAATTTTGGTATATTTTCATCGATCATGACCCCCAGACCCCAAAACCACCAGAAACCTCATTTTTTTTTTTTAATTTTAAATTTGAAATGTGGTACCAAAAAATTGTACAAAACCGGATACAAAGATTCCGGAGCAGTTTTTGTTTCGTCTATATCTAAAAAAAATGGCTGAGTTATAGCACTTTGAATTTCTAACGTAGCTGACATTTTGAAACGTCCTGATTTTTGTCACGCGATAACAGGCTTATATATGAACCGATATGGATATACCTTCGTGTGTACATAGTACATACCAATGTCTCGACCGAGTTCGTTGGCCAGCTTCATCTGCCATCTTGTTTCAAAATGGCGACCATTTAAAAAAAAATTAATTTAAAATTTAAAATAAGCCACCAAAAAATTGGAAAATGAAAAAGACTTTTTTCTTAATTGTTTGACCTTAATACAAAGATTCCGGAACAGATTTTGTTTCGTCTATATCTAAAAAAATGGCTGAGTTATAGCATTTTGAATTTCTAGCATGGCTGACATTTTGAAACGATCTGATATTTGTCACGCTATAACACACGTATTTATTAACCTATTTGGATGTAAGAAGGCGTGTGGATAGTATATATCAATGTCTCGACCAAGTTCGCTGGCCAGCTTCATCCGCTATTTTGTTACAAAATGGCGGCCATTAAATTAAAAAAAAATTATATTTAAAGTGAGGTGCAAAAAATTAGAAATTGAAAAAGGTTTCTTTCTTAAGTATTTGACCTTGATATAAGGATTCCGGAGCTTTTTTTGTTTTGTCTTTATCTTAAAAAATGGCTCAGTTAAATAATAAAGACAAGTTAAATTAGTTAAATAATAAAGACAATAAAGAAAATTAAATAATAAAGGTCCACATAAAGAAATTCAAATGGCAGTTTGAATTTCTTTATGTGGGTGACATTTTGAAAAATCTGATTTTTTGCCTGCGACAGCACTCGTATATATCAATCGATTCCGATGTGAGTGAGCATGTGCACAGGAATTACTAAGGTCTCGACCAAGTTCACTGGTTATCCTCATCCACCATGTTGTCTGAAAATGGCAGGCACTTCAAGATATCGCCGAATTTGGCAACCAAATATAAGTTACTTTAAATAAAAACAGCTTGGATAAAGCTGACTAATTTCGCGAAATTCTCATTCATAAGGATTTAGTATTGATAAAACTAGCATTGAATCTTCTATAATCGATTTCCACCAAATTGAACTTCGTATGTTTGAATAACATAAGCTAGCTTTTTAAAAATAAGGAATATGAAAGCTACCTCTTCCTCCCGGCACTAGCCGGAAGGACTTTCTGTAATGATTTTGCTATAGGAAAAGAAAAAAAATGTCTAATTGCTAAATTTTATCTACGGAAGTCATATAAATATTTTAAAAGTGTAACTTTTTGAAAAATAATGGGAAAACTTTTTCGTTACCATAATCGTATTCTGACATGCAATTTACATTGCCTATTTATCTCCAACAAGTGAAAATTAAAGCGCGTTTAAACCTTTTTATGAGACCCTGCACTGTAAAAATCTACAGCAAACTGTCCAATCATTAGATCGTTTTTAATATTAACGGTTACTTGAACATATCGCTCACCCGCAAGAAAAGTGACACATCTCGACAAAAGTAAATTTCACAGGAGAGGCAAAAAAGTATGTTTGCATGATTGTACTGTAACATGAAATTATAGCACTTAGCTCTGCATACAGGAGTTAAAACGTGCATAAAAGCGTAAAACCCTTAAGAAGAAGAAGTAGATGAGGTTTGGAGGGTTGAGTAATTTTACCTCCCAACATATCCACCCCCCTTCTGTGGTCACGAATGGACATATAGTGTAATAAATCGATTTTCCGTATAACTACACTTATGAAACTTCTTCTGTAGCAAGGCGCACCTACGACAGGCCTTTTAGTGAAATAAAACGCAAAATGAATTTTTGTGTCACTTTTCTTGCAGGTGAGCGATATTATAAAGCGTGTCAGACCACATCATTGACTAAATTGTGGTCAGAATAGAGATAAATTACGGTTAACCGTTTTCTATATAAATTGTCCAGTCATTCTACCGTTTTTATAGAAAACGGTGACATAACCGTAACTAACTGTATTCTGACCATAATATGGTCAATAATATGATCGAAATTGAGGTAAGTTATGGTTACGCAACCATTTTCCGTAGAAACGGTCGAATGATTGGACAGTTTGCTGCAGATTTTTAACAGCGTGCATACATTATATGAGATTATTTTTAAAACATTTTAAAAAGTTAGATTTTGCAACAGTTTTATATTTTAAGGAAGTTAAAACAGTTTTTTTTTTTCAATTATATGTTGAAAGTTCCATTGCCGCAAAAGAAATGGTGTTATACATTGTTGAAATCTGCAGTAAAATGCCCAGTCATTTAACAGTTTTTATAAAAAACGGTACATAACCGTAAATTATCCGCTATTCTGACCAATGAGAACGCTTCATATTCAAGTAACCGTTGTCTATGAAAACGGTTGAATGTCTGGATAATTTTCTGCAGATTTTTATAATATTATAAAAACATTGAATAGTATATAAAACATTGAAATTTTCTTTGTCCATATTTGTATTTCTCCAGAAATTTCATATGAAATCTGAAAATTTATTATCAAGTAACGTTTCTGCAAAAATTTCTAACTGAGAAATATTCCAAAGATCTATATTATCATTCTGACTCTTTCTTTTCAATTTATACATCAGTAACCACTCCATATGTACTATTGCATCAGTTTTCTTCTATCAAATTCCCTGTAAAAGTTCCACGTAAATAAACGGTCATTTTAATTATACAATTTTTGAAGAAAACTGCCCATTCATGCAACCGTATTTATAAATAGCATTTACTTAACAGTAATGTGAAGCGTTTTCTTTAGTCAACATAGAGATAAAATCAATGTTACTTAACCAGATTCATGAAAATTTGCTGAAATGTATATTTTTTTTATCACTAGTCGAACGAAATTGTTCTAAATCAATGGTGTTTCTACCATGTTCTTTGATGAGAATGATGTTTCTCTAGTAGATAAATGATGTTTCTGCCATGTTCTAGATGAATGGTAGGAATGCCATTAATTTGCGAAGATTTCGTTCGACCACTTATAAAAAAATATCATTCACAAGTTTTTCATGGCGTAAATGTAACCGTAATTTTATTTCTATGCTGACCATTGATAATGCTTCCTAATGTGATTAAGTAATAGTTTTCTATAAATACGGTTGAATGACTGGACAGTTTTCTGCAGGAATTCACAGTTAAAATGACCGTTTTTTAAGCGAAAATTTTTACGCTGTACACTGTTAAAAATTTTTCAACATTCTGGCAGGTCATTCGACCGTTTTCTGAAAAAACGGTTTTATAACCATAATTTAACTATATTCTGACCGTAAAATCGATTTAAGAACTGACCGATTTATTTTACTATATTATACAATTTATGTGCCATGTTGTCATTTTAGTGCATTTTATTATTTTAAAAACTGTACCAGAATTTTCAAATAGTAGTTTTCGATTTATTTAATCATAGATACGACGGGATTAAATAAAGTAAAAATTACTAATCTAAAATTTTGTTATATTGTTTTAAATAATAACTAGCTCTAAACTGGCAACAGTGTTTATGTGTTTTTTGGCCTATTTAGTCTATTTTGTATGTTTTCATGTATTAAGTTTTCTTGAAGTTGGTGTCTGTTACATAATTTGATTTTAATATTTTAGGTCTAAACCCACCAATCAATACTGAAGAGAACATTCATCCAATTTTACACCATCCATCAATTTCAGTAACTATGGAACAAAAAGAAATACATCAAGGTTCCAGTACAAAGCCAAGTGCAACAGTGAATTGTTTACCCCCACAAACCAACACTTTAGTATTTCGAAGCCATGCTTCTAGTAGCAATAGTGCCTATTATCAGTATGCATTCCAATCTGCTTCTGGAGATCTCAGCACAAGGTTATTAACATGGACTGTGAAAGATGGTATGTAATTTATAAGGATCAACCAACTGTTCTTTGTACTTATTCCTGACCCCCATACTTTATTTTAAAAAATAACAAAGTCGTTTATAGGTTGTCATAGTTTTTATTTATCAGAAGAATAACTAAAATACTGATCAATGCTTCAGCAATGCAAAGTTTTGAAATAATTGTTTCCCCACCAGTGGCTGAGAGGTTCTGCTCTCGAAGCTGGTAAGCGGGAGGTGCTTGGTTCGAACCCAATCCCTCCCGTCGGCCTAACCGTTCGCGGTTTTCGTGGTTTTCTTCAAACCTTGGAAAACCTTGCGTAAATACAGGTTAGGTTCCCTTAGAAATACCCCCCCCCCCATGTAGGGCACTCCCCCTAGGGCCTATATCCCTCTAGTAGATAATCGGCCGTCAAAAATCAACCAACCGACCAACCAAAGTAATTGTTAATATCCTTGGTTTTTCGTGGTAACACAGTTGATAACTCCATACAAATGGGACCACTCAGTCTGGTGGTTAGGATAGCGGCCATATAATGAACAGAGCTTGGGCCGATGTTCACGGGTTCGAAACCTGCGGGTTGGGTGACTGTGCAAGGCTTTTCTTGTACAAGAACAATAATTTGAGTCATTTTCTATTCAAAAGTTTTCCTTAAAGGTATCTCTCCTAAATCAATATCGCTTAAAAACTGGCCAGAGATTAAGAAATATCCAAATTAGTATAGTAAAAATTAGATGCACTTTCTTATTTGTTTAAAATAAATACTTGGATATTCGTATTTTTTTTTTATCACCATTTGATTATGTGATTATTATCTCCTTTTTCAGAAGATCTAATCCGCTTGTGAACATAAATGTGATTCATTTTCAAACTTATTATTTAAAATTAATATTTGAATATTTCGATAAAAGCATCGTTATATTACATCGTAATAGCATCGTTATATTTGTAAATTCAGGGCTGCCACAGGCGATTATGTTTATATTCTGTTCGCACCACTATTTAAAAAAAAAAAAATACATTTTGTAGTATATTTTTCTTGCAAATGTGGTCAAAGCATATATAAAATAATTTTGTTTCGAAAAAGTCGTACAAAATAGAATTAAAAAGTAGTCTCCTGTAGCAGCCCTGTATATTGAAAATTAAAGGTATTTTCATTTGTTTGAAATAAATATTTAAAAGCATTTATCTTTTGAGCATGTTACTCCTGTGCTTTTCTTTTTGATCAGATTTATTTCGTTTCTGAAAATGCAATTTCTTTGTTAAACTTTATTATTAAAATTTATATATTTCGATAAAAACAATCACTGAGCATATGTCATTTATATATTTTTCTCTTTTGAGAAGAGTTATTTAGTTTGTATACATAAAACTTAAATGCACTTTCTTAACTGATAAATTCAATATTTGAATATTGGATAAAATTATATTTAGATCCCTTTTCCCTCTAAATTCCTCCCTGAATGCATCCCTTTTGTAATAATATGGCAAAAACTGGCCGATACTTAACAATTTTTCCTCCCTCCTGCGTCATATAAATTTCTGAATTCGGTAACATAGGAGAAAAAAATAAAGCGAAAAATGGTCTTAAAAACAAACAAACAAAAATAGTCCACTTACTGGTTAGCTTATTTAAAACTTCATTTAATTCCCTTAATTCTCGCTCCCGTGATATTCACGGGCTGTGTCTTTTATTCAGATTGTTTGATTCCCACCAGTTTTACAAAATGTTACAACTGACTTTATTATAGTATCATTTTATCTGTCATTAAATAAGGTGACTGTTTCTTTTTCAAAAAAGTGGTGACAATAAGCAATTTGAATTTTTAAGCCGTAATTTAATGCGACCGTTAAGGGGTTAATCTAGTAAACAAATACAATTTTGAATTAATAATTTATATATTTTAAAGAAAATCCTATCTCGTGTTTTATGCAAAGAACAATTACTTGACCATTAACCATCTGCTTTTTTAGTTGGTATAAAGCTTGTCGTAAGTTAATATGCAATAAAACCTGTGCAAACGGACTCCTGCCTTAAATGGAAAATTTTATGGTGCCGCGAAAAGAAAAGTCAGATTGCCCGAAGTCGGATTTTTTTCTCCCCCGTTACGATTCCGTCTTGGTAGGGTTCGCTGTGTTTAATATAGCAATGAATATAGAATAAATCACGCGCTTCCTTTAACGGAAGCCGACACTGATGATTCAGTTAAATGTTAAGCTGTGAGCGAACGTCAGCTCTCTCAATCAGATGAATTTAGGACTATGAGAAGTAAGTGCTCCATTTGAAGTCAACAACCCTTAGTAACAAAGAATTATTAATGCAAAATTGGCTTAATCTTATTGAAGTACTACGTCGATTCTCTTCAATTTTTCAAAAATATTTAGATGTTTATATTTAAGTTTTACACAGATAATATCCCAATTGAATAGTTATCTAATATTAGTGAAATGTTGGCATAATGTTCGAAATATTTCTATTGAAATAAAAGCGAATAATTTTTCGATTAAATTAAAAGTATTTCTAATACAGCGCCAATATTAGTATCGTATTACAAATGAAGTAAATCCTGTGAAAATGAAATCGATAGAGACCGGAAAACTTCCGCTTTAGACAGGTTTTCGTCTTTCGTCTTTACATTTTTGCTGTATTCATTCTGTCGGGGCCATGAAAATTTTAAGTTTAAAACACGGTTACGTTATATATAGCTTCGTTTTTACGCGTTTTACGGTATTTAAAGGTGTAAATGTAATGAACGTAAAATGGGCACAGTATTGAACCAATACTGTTTTCTTTATAGAGTTCGATTATGTTATAAAGATTTCAAAGTACTTACATTTTAATCCAATTTAACACATATAGAAAAAAAAATAATATTTTCGTAAAAACTTTGCATTATACTCTAATGATACAACAAATATAAGTATTAAATTCAAAAACTTTAAAAAAATTATTGGCTTCCTTTTTATAACCTATGTCTCTTTGTGTGTACGTGCAATAAATTTTTATTTGCGCATGCATATTTTGAAATTACTCAGAAATACTTAGTTTTACTTATCAATAATATTTCAAACTTGTCATGATTAAATTTGAAGAGAATTATGACATTTATTTTCATAAAATTACCGTATAGACGGCGTATAAAGCGTACTTTTGAAACAAGAAAATTGATCAAAATTTGCAGGTATTCGCAAAAAGGATATACGGATAAAAATTTCAAATATATGCGCAAACAATTTGATATTTCTATATTAATGAACAAGAAAATTAGACTTGATTAGTTCAATAAACCAAAGTACGATTCCAAATGGTTTGTGGAAGTTTCAGATAGACAGATGGGATTCACAGTATAGTTTGTCCTCGTGTCGCCATTTGCTCATCTTTATCTTTATACTATAGTTGATATACTTTTTAAAGTTTTTTGTTGTGTGTTTATGCTGTTAGATCTTGGGTTTTTTGCAAAGAAGGAGGTGGTATCGATTTTAACCGTGTGCTTCAGGTTCCCATAAAGTTTTTCAAGAAATTAAAGTATAGTTGCACGCAATACCACGAATATACATAAAAAAAGAAAAATATAGCTCCAAAACGTGAAAGCACTTCATGCGCCGGAGCGTGTTATATGCCGGAGTATACTGTATTTAAAAAAAAAATTAATGTCATAACAGATAAAATAATAGAACTTTAGCCAATTTAAATATATATATATATATATATAGTCAAACTTTTTATAATTATAAATCATTTTAACAAATAAAAAATTGACCATCAAAATGAAAAAATCATTTATGATACCAAAATACTGATTATCCAAAATACTGTATATTATAGTGGAACAATTGAAAATGTAATAGGAAAATTTACAAAAGGAACGTAAGAAACTTGAATAAAAATTGAAACTTATATTGTAAAACTCTCGTCAGGGGCATTATTTCCCAAAATCTAGGGCATGAAACCCGATCTTCCCGTGTTAGAATATAAGGGAAAACTATTTTTTTAAATTTGAAAACTCAAATAGATTTTTTACATTTAATATATATTTTTTTTAGATTGCCCACTAACAACACAAAAGCACGTTTATATCACGAAAAATCTCATTAATGTATTCAAATAGAGTTGAAATTTGACATTTGAAGTCCACCGAAGTGGAGAATGCTTTGGGGCCTATAGCTACAATGGCTGTCGCCTCGAATGATCCTTATTATACATAGAAACAACAACAAGTCACAACAATTTTTATTTTGCATTACATATATTATATAACTACAATGGGACATTCACAATTACATCCATGTCTTACCCAGGCACTCGAACCCGGGCCCTCGGGATGACAGCAGTCTCCGCTTACTGACCACGCCACCGGGCGACTTCAAATAGAGTTATAAAAGTTATTAAAAGCGATATTTTTGTATTAGCCGCATTCCAGAAGTTAATAGGCGAAGAAATCGCTAAAGTTTGACTATTTACGGCAGCCTTTTGATTCTGATAACTTCAATTGTTTAAACGCGTAGCTAGATACACGTCTGTCAAATTTGCGTTTTATTTATGTTATTTTAATATTTTGATTATTTATTGATGAAGTGTTAATTTCGTTATGGAATAATATTCGGAAACAATCACTGAATTATTTAAATTATTTTAAGTGCAAATGTGTTACTCTTTCATAATCGGAGAGCGATAGAGATAAGTTTTTTTTTTTTAATCATGCTTGAAAGTTTTCTTTAAAACCATAAAAAATAAGTAAATTGAGATACAGTTGCCAAACAAATTGCATTTGAAAGAATCTTTTTTGTCTATTCGACGATGTAAATTTGAAATTGTGCGATGGTTAGTAGTTTTTTTTTAACTGCAGTAAAAAAAAATTGATTGTTCAAGTCGTTGCCATGGTCAATATGATGTTAGCCTTATTCGCGGTCATGTTTTTAGGTGCGTTCGTAATTATATAAATACGTAGCACCTATAGTCGTCGTTCGATCCGTCCGTCCGTCCGTCCGTATATAACAGAGCAAAAACGGAAAGTTCAGAGTCAGTCACCGGTGACTGACGTGGCGCTTAATGTGTTAATATTTACATTAATAAACATCATTTATGCCGCCATAAATCAAATAAACCATTACAGGGTACAAAATTATCGTTTTGTTTGGGTTTGATAACATGGGATGTTTCAAAATTGAGAAAGCATAGGTTCATTTTTGATCCAAAAATACTCAATTCGATATGAGTACATCGATTTACTCATTTTTGAGTACTTCATTTTTTTTTTTGTGCAATTAAATATACTTACGTAATGTGCGTAACCGCTACACAGCTATTTAAAATTTTACCCGATTCCCGATTCTAGATAGCTAAACTCAAAAAAGTATTTTTAAAGTCAAGACTTGTTAACAAAATTAGAGTCACGAACAGTCTTAATTCTGAAAGGAAATAGAAGGCAACAAATGGAATAATCGGAGCAGAAAGCTCCGTCTGAGAAGAAGTGGTTAACCCTTTCTACCCGGATGATGCAAACTGGAAAATAAACAAAAATGTTTTTCTTTAGTCTCCTAGTAACTATTACAAATCTCCAATGATGCCAGTTGGAATCATATCAAAATTTGTACTATAATTTTAAGTGCTTTATATTTTTGTTCTCTTAGTTCTAAAAACAAAATAAAGTCTTAAAAAAACACACACAAATCAAAAAAGATTGATTTATATTTATGTAAAGAATAAATTACATGAAAGCAAAATTTGTTTGTGTGAATAAATAAAAAGTAAACTAAATTAAATTGCGTTAAAGCGCATTCAGTCGCTACATTTAAAGGATTTAATCGCTGAATTTCAAAATTAATAAATTGTAAAAAGTTGGATAAAACACAAATGGTTCTGATTTTAATAATTTGCTATTATACATCTAGAAGATACTAATAAAAGCTAATTTTTTAGACAATGATAACGGAAAATTATATTAAATTAAATATATCTTTCATCTTTATTTAATTGCTGCATTTATATATATACATATAAAAGACATTATAATTCTTCATACACAAATGGGGAAAAAAAGATGATATTCACACCATTTCTGATAAATTTTCCAAAAAAAGAAAGTATTGAAAAAAGTGTGAAATCTATTTTCAAGTCCAAATTACAATATATTTTCCAAATCATGTACGATTTCATCCTTATATGAGCTATATAAGCTTAAAAAGGCCAAGATTGGAACTATAATACATAAAAAAAACCACAAACAATGGCTAAAAATATAAAAACATACAAAATGAGCGCTGATTAACTATATTTGCTAATATAAATCAGAACCGCGTGTGTAAAACGACACAGGCATGCTTGAATTGAATGAACATAAGATGTTTCCACACCAATACTACACATTCAAGATAATCTGAAAAATAAAAGAAATTATTCGTGGGTATTGATCGATCGATTTTGCTTTTTAGGCAGTAAATCTCACAAAAAGAATGAAAAGGAAAAAAGGTGAAACTAGATGTATTTGAATGAGATAAATTGTGGTGCTGCCACCTTAGGATATAAATTAAAAATTAAAAAAACAGAAAGTGTTGAAATTAATTCTATAGTACCTATTTATTAAAGATAACAAAAACTGATGAAACTTACATGTTAAATATTGGTGCTTAATTTAAAATAAAATAGGTTTAGAAAATAAAAATAAAAATGAATAAGTGGGGCGTGGGGGGTAGGCGAAAAAATACATTTATAAATTAATATTAAAAGATGTTTAGATAAAAATATTTATAAAAATAAAGAGAAAAAAAAGCGGAGAATTCTAAAAATACAAGTGTTAAACAGTTAAAAAGGATAACATGAATTTATATACATAAATATAAGATGTTGGATGAAGAAAAATTTTAGATTATCAATATATGGAAATGAATTAGATTGATTAGGGATATTTAAAAGATATAACATTAAGATTTACCCTTCACATTAAGTTCACTTAACCGATATCACATTGCATGAGCTCATCTATATATTTACTTGTTAAATGATTGAGAGTAAGATTCCATGGCATATGTTACATAGTAACACCACTCATCACATCTTGACAGTAAATAAACTGTACTAATTGTGTACTGTTCTGTTTCGAACTAATATAAATACGAATATTGCTACATGTTCCTGATATTCAGAATTAACAATTTGTATATACTTATTTTAATAGTGTTATCTTTCATTCTATACTGTAATTTTGTACAATTCAGTTTCGAACTATATAAGTTCGGATGTTGCCGCGCGCTCCTATTATCTACATTTGGCAATTTCGCGAAATATTAAAATCTCTACACCCTAATTGAAAACTTTTTTGAAATGATTATTTTATTAGTACAGATTTTTTTTAAGCATAGTGGATGAATAAGGCTATAAAAAGAATATGCCAACATTCACTGTTTAAAAGAAAAAAAAATACCCAAAAATTTGAACTTACACGTTTTCTTTTAAGTACAATTAAATTTTTTATTTCGGAAACCACATAACTGACAAAATGTTCGAAAGTGAGTTAACACTGGTTTTCATAATTTTATACATAGGCGCATCGATTGGTGCAAGCACCCACTACAATAATTGTTCTGTATACCCTTATTTCGCGTCCTAGATATGTTGGTTTAAGGCTGAAACCTTGCAAGTGACATAACTTTAAAAGTGGTTACTCACTAAAAATTACTTAAGACAGTTCGCATAAAAAGTATTTTTCCTCCGCTCAAAAATGCGAAACTTCCTGACTCAAACGTAAAAGCATGATTTAACATGGTTTAACTTGTAACCCAACAGTTTTTTTTTTTTTTTTTTTTAATAAATGAATTACATCTTAAGTCATAAGCAGTTGTTTTCTCATGACGGTAGCTATTTTCCATTTTCCGCGCTCTCGCGTCCAGATATTCGGTTCAAAATGCAACTTTGACATAGAGGTCTGCACGGGCCGGAATTTCCAGGCCCGGCCCGAACGAAAGCTATCTTGGCCCGGCCCGGTGTAAAAATTGGAAGTTCGGCCCGAGCCCGGCCCGGCCCGTTTGCATTTTTACAGTTCTCGGCCCGGCCCGTACAAAAATCAGTGAAAACAGGCCCGGCCCGACACAATTTCTACAAAAAAAAAAAAAAAAATCCTTTTTTCTCGACATACAAGTAAGATTCTTTTAATGAATACTACATACATATTTATGGGAACATTTTACAGTATATTTTAGATTACTATGATATTCGCAAAACAGAAAACACACAATAGTAAACATTAACGATTACTTACAATGTTTTAATCATCGCGTCTACAGACATTTCAAAATTCAAATAAGGATTCATTAAAAGATTAATGTAGTTCAGAATAATGGATTAAAAACATGATAACTTTTGAAGCTGTATAATAAAAAGGAGATTTGTGAAAATAATTCTCTCATGTTTAAGACTTTTCTCAAATCTAAAGAAGCTACATTTCGACACATTTATGAATTCGTTTCTTTTCGGAAACGCGTACGATTGGCAGGTATTCTTATTCAGAAGCTATGTAAATGTCGTTTTTTTTTCATAGATAAAAGCAATATATCTTTTGGAAATACTGCCAAAGTTAGCGTTTTGAATCGAATTTCCGAAAACGATAGCACAGGAAAGAAGAAAAACGCACAGACGCGTGACAAGAATCTCTGTTATCTCTGTAAGTAATTTATCAAATATGGAGAAAGCTAATCGTTTCCAAATGCCTTCAATAGTCAGGCCTGTCAATTTTATGCCTTTATAGTTAAAAATGAGACAGAAAAGGTGTCTGAAAGTTTCGCATTGTTGAGCAGTGAATATGAGAACCACCTTAAGGTATATTTCCAAAGATACTGTTAACAGAAGTTCATTATCACAATACTACAAAACACAATGACTGTCCTACACATCGTGAGATCGATTAAGACCAGTTCCGTCCCGGCGCGAGTCTGCTGAAAAAATTTAAATTCGGAATCAGACCTCTTGTAACTGTACGATGCCGATCTCTACGATGGACATGTTACATTTCTGTATTGATGTTGTTAAACTCGCATCAGCTCGTGACGCACATTTATACTTCTCGAGAAAATCATATTCATTGAAAATGGCTCGTATTTTATCTGCTTCGCTTGAATTCTTATGTCGGGCCGATAGGCCCAATTAATTTTCTTATCGGCCCGGCCCTGCAGGCCCATTCAATTTTTTTGCCGACCCGGCCCGTTGAAAAAATTGTCCTAATTTTGCCGGCCCGGCCCGTTTGAAAATTCGCCTTCATTCCGCCGGTCCGCGGGCCGGGCCGGGTACGGGCCTCGGGCCAAGCCCGGGCCCGTGCAGACCTCTACGTTGACAGCATTTTCTGAAAGATCTGTCTTTACCAAATAGTGGAAAAATCGTTCGATTACATAGTTTGTAAACAACAGCATCTATGCTGAGGTCAGTCTCTAAACCGGCCTTTTTCTTTCCTTTCTTTATTTTCGTTTCAGTTCTTTTATGAGGATACTTTCGCTTTCGAACCAATTCCAAAAGTGGAAGTGTCCTAATAAAAAAACGAAACCAAAAGAAAAAAACTGCAAACAAAATAGACAAAGTACAAAAGTACAAGACATAGACCTCAGGCATCCTATGCAAGAAATCATTCAAAAATATTGAAATACAAGCGAGAAATTTGAAAACAACGCCCCAATAAGTTTAACATTAGCATGCGACTGTCTTCACGTGACTATTGCAGGCTCTCAAGGAATTTCTGATATAAGCGATTCAATTGCATCATGAACAAGTGCATGACATGCTTAAATCTGTCTATATTATAAAGCAAAAACATGTGCACAAGTAACGCTGACGTCATACTGAAGGTGCAGCCAACTTGACCAGTAAATTTCGCTTTTACTTTCTTTTTTATTTTAAACTTCTGAACATCGCAGAATTTCAATTTTTGCGCCGTCAAATAAGAAAAAATATGTGCTTTTAAATGCAATTTGTAGGAAAACTTGTTGTTTCATATGGCTTTAAAAATAATTTTCTAGCATGATTTTTTAAAATCGCTATCGTGTGCAGCCCGATTACGAAAGATTAACTCGTTTGCACTTAACACAATATAAATAGTTCAGCATTTGCTTTCGGCTAATATTCCATAACGAAAATCAATCTTTATCAATGAATAAATAAATTAAAATAAATAAAACAAAATTTAACAGACACCTATAATCGAACTACGCGCTTAAACCACGGAAACTTTCAGAATAAAAAATATTTGTTGTAAGTGCTGAAAACCTTGGAGGTTTCTTAGGCTATTAACTCTTGTCTAGCAGCTAAAACGGAAGTATTGCTTTTAATAATTTTCAAAACTCTATTTGAATACATAATTGATATTTTATCATATACAAATGCTTTTTGATTTTGTTAGCAAACAATCTAAAAAAATATATTAAGTGTAAAAAAATCAATTAGGCTTTTCAATTAAGGGGTCTCAGGACTCTTAAAGCTTCAAAATTTTAATTTTTTTCGAAGTTAAACTCCTATCTTTTCTGGGCATTTTGATATAATTGTTTCCTTGAAATTCTTATTAGAACAGAAGTTATGGCTTTTAGAATTATACCAGCTCAATAGCTGAAGCTGCGTTTCCGAAACTTTGAAGTCATTTTTCTCCAAATGATATTTTTAGGCATAACGCGCAGGTTATCTCAAAATTTCTATATAATTTTTCATGACATTTTCAAAACGTATGTTATATGTTAGTCTGTATAAATTAAACCTAAAATTTCCTTTTTATTGTTAAAAAAAAATATTTTTTTAGGTTATTATACTATTGAAAGTTTCAAAATTTTGTATTAGCTAAATACAACTTCGTATTAAAAATATAAAAATGCTTTAATTACAAATTTATTTAGGTTCAGAGTAATTATAACAATCTGATACTAAAATCCTACAACTACAATATTTATTTTATAATCCTGTGCATAAGTAGTTATACCAATTTTCTGCTCGTAAAATGTCTGAAAGTCCGGAGCCCCCTACAAATGCTAATTCTGCATCTTGCAATTTTTTAAATACATGAAATGAAAGAACATACTTATATCTTTCATCCCAACAAAAATTGTGTTTTTAAATCATATACATTTTTAAATATTAAATGTCGAAAATGGTCTTTTTTTTTCTTTTTTTTCTAATTTTAAGAGTCCTGAGACCCCTTAAAAATGTTTTCACCTATATTCTGTAACCCAGAAAGCTCCTAGCATAAGTAGTATTTGGTGGTGAGCTATGAAAAATTTAACAAAATGATCGCATTTTAACTTACAAAAGCAAAATATCAAATTCTAATTAAACGTTATAGTTTTTTTACAAAAGAGAAAATACAATAATTGTGCATGAACAAAAAACATTTTAAAATAATAAATTTCTCATTTCTTTAAAAAAATCACAAAAAATGCCGAAGAAATTACAAAAAAATAAGTGCGTAAATTTACTTAAAATACATAATTTTTACGCTACTCCAGTTCATTTAAACTGTGTTCCCTGCTAAATGTTTTCTTAACCGATATGCTATAAAAAGAGTATAGTATAACATATAGTAATACATAGTATAATTGTACCGATTTTAATTAGAATACAATTTGTTTTATATTTGCCTTCTCTCTCTCTCTCTTTTATTTATTTTTATTTTTATTTTTTTATTTTTTATTTTTTTTTAGTTTTGCAATAAATTTTCCGAATTATATTTTCGTGAACCTTTTATTCAAAAAATGTGTAAAATACAGTGTATTTTTATAAAAAATACTAAATATAACATAAAGCTCTCAGAGATTCAACAGAAATGTATGAATTTTTAAAAAAGCCTTAAGTACAGTTTTAATACAATACAGGAAAGAAAATAGAAATAAACAATTAACCCTTTATGCACTGACGGTACTTTTAAGTGCTATTGAAGAAAAATTTATATAAAATTTATTTACTCCGTCTATTAATAAAAAATTATTTTTCTTTCTTTGCTCGATCAAATTTAGAAAGCGTAGAGATACAGTTGAAGCTAAATATTTTCAAAAAGTACTAATTTTCTTAATCATTTATATAAGTATAGCTTTTCTTTTCTTTTTTAAAGTTACATGAAACATTTTCAACTGAAAAAGACTTTCCATTTAAAGAGAGAATCTTAATAATACATTGCTTTTATAAGAATCCTGATATTTCCATAAGAGTATTTTTGGTTAATTTGATGTGATTATTTTTGTAAGTATTTTACAAAAACAGTTATAACTACTGATTTATTTAAACAGTTTTGATGAAAAAATTGAAATTTCACATTATTACTATTTAAAAATTCTAGTATATCTATTAACCCATTAACCGCCGAAACTATACGATAGAGATTTTCAACTTTTTGGCTGAAAAACGTTTGCCACAACAAATTTTGAAAGACAATCTTTGCTTTATTTAATGGACAAAAATTCTGTTATTAAATAATGCAAATATTTTATTTAAAAATAGTGGTAGATAGAGAGTAAATTTAAGCATGCGAATTTATTTTTACTGTTGCGTCAACGCAACACCAGCGAATAATGGGTTAAAGAAGATAATTATTGAGGTGAAGCAATTTCTTCATAAATAATTCTTTATAAATAAAAAAGGGTTAAAAGTACATAATAATTGCTTTCAAATTTTATATAATCTATGAAAAAAAATATCCGATTACAAATTATTCAAAGACATTATATGGATTTAGAATGTCATTTGAAACATAGTTTAAATAAAGATACAAGACTTTTATTAGAAATATATAATGAACTAGATAGAATATCATCCAGTGCGATGAGTATAAAAATAACTTAGAAATAAGTTTTAACAAATTTCCCTCATTATATTTACGGAAAAAGCACATCTCTATTTAGGTTGCGCTCTAGCAATTACAATCTAAGTCAAGGAGTTTCCCCATTTACCATAAACTAAAAACTTTTATTGTTCTTAATAAATTTAAAAATTATGCATGAAGGATCATCTTTTAAAGAAATAAATTTTATTAATATTCTAGTATTATATTTTTTTCTTCAAATAGATCTTCCGTTAAAATGTAAGAGAAATATAATGCTTTAACTTGAAAAAAAATTGATAGCAGCGGCATTTTTTTTAAAGGTTAATTAACTTTTGTTAATGTCTATACAAGTTTGTATTAAAAATATAAAAATTTATTGCAAACTTACAAAGATTACTTTAATTGCAAATTTATTTAGCTTCAGTGTAATTATAACAATCTGAAGTATAAGTAGACACCAAAATTTTCATTCTAGTTACAATATTTATTTTATAATCCTGCTCATAAGCTGTTATACCAATTTTCTGCTCGTAAAATGTCTGAAAGTCTGGAGCCCCTATAAATGCTAATTCTGCACTTTGCAATTTTTTAAATACATAAAATGAAAGAACATACTTATTTGAACTTATTTGAAAATTGTGTTTTAAAATCATTTACATTTTAAGATATTAAATGTTGGAAATGGTCTTTTTTTTTTCATTTCTTCCAATTTTAAGAATCTTGAGACACCTTAAAATTAACATGAACATTGAGGTGGGGGGGGGGCATGTTTATAGTCTTTATAAAACTTAGTACTTCATATTTGTGTTATTAATATTAAAACATAATTTTCTTTATACACTATTTAATTAAAGAAGCATGGAAACATTGCACCACTAACTTTCTTTTATTATACATATACCTCTTCTAGCAGTGTTTTTCGCGGTATTTTCGTTTAAAATTGGATATTGGGAAACCTACCTTATACTAAAATAGGCAACCGTGCCATAAAAGTTTGACTAGATGCAACTTAATACAATCTTCAAGAATAAAAAGAGTAATTTGATCTTCCCATTGTTTAATAACAGAATACGAATATATATATATATACATATATGTGCGGAGCCGATTCTGTTTCCCTCCACGTGGTGATCTTTTATTTACTAGCTTAGTGTTGTACTTAGTGTTCATTTTGTTTTAAATGTAAGAATTCTATACATCTTTGATTACTACATTCAGTACCAATAAAACCATAAATTTGTCGAAAAGTTTTTTTCTTTAAAACTGAATAAACTGCATTTCGATGAATTATTATTTTATTTAAGGTCACATAGGAGACTTCTCTGAACAGCATCTTTCAAAAGAAGAGTTCAAAATTCTTATGGGCACATTCAAATTCAAGCTTCAAGGTGCAACAAGAACTAGTAAGTACTTTATTCATCAGTTTTATTTGTTATGTGCAAATTGCGACACTTTTATTTATTTACTCATAAATGTGACATATCTTTAACTATGATTGTTTACTAAATTATTTTCTAAAACATCAAATTTCACTATATCTTATGAAAAAAAAAATACTTTTTTAACCTGTGAGTAAAAGAAATCGTTTATGCAGCGAGGGTGATGTGATAAGAGACAGGGTTAATAAGAGCCGGGCAAATAAAACCCACTCTAAATTAATATTTAATAATATAAAAAATGTGGACAATAGGGTTAAAATATGGTTTTAATTATTATTACCTATCCAATATATAGATATATATTAGCTTTTGTTATATATTTTTTATAATGGTTATAAATATATATATATACCTCCACTTTTTTAAACTAAATTTCTCCCCTTTTGTTTTATAGGATCCTATTTTATAGGATTTACGATATTATAATGTTAATCTGTTTAGGTATTTCAATATTTTGAGATTTCATAGTGGGTTCTGTGTGTCAATTAGCTTTTCTTTAATAGCGTTTTAGTATAATGATTAATGTATAATGCTATTATATGCCATCTTCATTTAGATTTTTGGTTAATATCGTTATATGAACTTGTAAGAAAAATTTTGACTCAAAGGTATTATATATGGTAATGTATATGTATATTACACCATTATATAATTACAAATCATCATCTATTTTCCAATTACTAAAATTAAATTAATAAATTTAGCTACAATTCATAACACTGACATTATACAAAATAAAGATGGAACCTTTAACTAGTAATACAAAATCAAGCACAATACCACTAATTCACTAGCACATTGCGGACAATTAATCCATATAAAACATATGAAAAATCACCGAATTTTGATAAAATATTCTATTAAAGACAAAAGATACAAATAACCAACTAAATAATGTTGAACAATTAAAAGACGTATCGTAAGCAAACAAATAGATCAAATCAATGGATGAAGCCGGAAGCTTATATAGTATTTCACTTTTTCAAGGGTACATAAAATACATATATAAGCAAAAAACATAGTCGATTTCTGTAATGGAATCCAGCAATAAGCTAAGAATTGAACTCCATTATGTACCCAATCGACTATACACCAAAAAGTATTATATACACTGCTCAAAACAATTAAAGGATATTTGAAGTTTTATATAAAATAAAGATATAAACGAAATTTTTTTTGCCGAAAATAGAAGAAGAGAATCACAAATGCAAATTTTTCTGGTTTTCAAACTGTGGAGTATGTAAATTTTGAGTTCGACGTCAAAAACGTCGCTTCAGCGGCAGCGAATGAAATTTCACTTTCAACTGGATAAAAGAGAATGAAGACAAGGATGATCGACATTCAGTGATTGCTTTGTTTCGATGAGTACGATGTCTCAGCGAAGTCATTTGACAGATTCAGAAGCTTTGAGAATTGTTGGTAGGTTAGAAGGGGGCCAAACTCAAGCCGAAGTAGCGCAAGCCATTGGAGTGTCACAAAGTGTCATTTCCAGGATCTGGAACCGTTTTTCGGAGAGTGGATGTGCAGGCCAATGACCAGGGCAAGGTCGTAGACGGGCAACAACGCCCAATGAAGATCGGTATTTAGCGTTAACAGCTCGGAGACACCGAACCATGAACGCTACTCTTCTCCAACAACACCTTCGCTCGGCTACAGGCACCACGAATTCAACTCAGACTGTCCGAAACCGGCTCCATGCTGTAGATCTGTATGCTCGCCGACCGATGGTATGTGTTAGATTAACATCAAGACATCGTCGCGACCGCAGGGAGTGGGCAACCGAGCATGTCAACTAGAGGAGAAATGAATGAAGCAATATTCTGTTTTCTGACGAGTCCCGTTTTTCTGTGCATCCGGATAATAGGAGTATTTTCATCTGGAGGGACCGTGGCAGTAGGAATAATCCTGCGTTCGTGCACGAAAGTGTCAGATTTGGCGGTGGAGGAGTGTTGGTGTATGATGGCATCTCCATTGACGGGCGCACTGACCTCTACATCATTCGAGATGGAGCTCTGACTGGTCGCCGATATAGGGATGAGATCCTCAGACCTATTGTAGTCCCTTACGCTGCAGCAATCGGAGATAACTTCATTTTAATGGACGATAACTGCAGGCCACATCGTGCAAACCTGGTCGAGGATTTCCTTTTCGAGGAAGGAATCGTTCGAATGGAATGGCCAGCGTGTTCTCCAGACATGAATCCAATCGAGCACGTTTGGGACGCTCTAGGAAGACGAGTTTCTGGCCGCCAACAACCCCCACAAACTCTCCAAGAACTGGAAAGAGCTCTTCTGGAAGAGTGGGGCAGAATACCCCAACTCGTCATTAATAGCCTCATTGAGTCCATGCCTCAAAGGTGTTCAACGTTGCTGGCCGCCCGTGGAAACCATACCCCCTACTGAAAATGATTTTCTTTGAAGAAAACACCTTTTCTTATTCTTTTTTTCTCATATGCACAAATTGTGTTTTTTTTCCTTTAGTACACAAATGCGCAATAAAATGCATTTTTTTCTGCCAAACATGTGTAATTTATTCTCATATAACCTACTATGCCTGTCGACAATGTATCAATCAGCTAAACAGTTTACCAGATACAAAATCCACCTAAAACTGCAATATCCTTTAATTGTTTTGAGCAGTGTATATAACCATTAAATAAACATTATCAACCACCAACAAAAACTGTGAAATTATGAATAAAATGACATTAACAAATTGACAAAAATACAGTTTTCCCCAACACACTTAACATAGATTCCAAAAACATAGTAAAAAACAGCAGAAATGGACTAATGGAAATTTGTAGAACTTAGACAGAATCGTCGGGTTCCAAATGCCTAAAGTTCCACAAATAGAATGTATGGTTTCATCTTCATATTAGCCATAAATTAGCTAAAGAATATGAATTTGGGACAACGACGTACAAAAAACAGAGAAATAAACCATTGAACACCAATTAAGTTCAAAATAAAACAAGATAAAAAAGGATAGAGGAAAAATAAAAAACAAATTACCAAATTCAAATCCATATCGTCTTAGCATTAGGCATGATAAAATGCAATAATTGGAGATCACCAGCACATGTTGTCAAAAAAGTTTTTATATGATGGTAGTCCAAAAATCAACAATTTACAGCATAGCCAGGCACACTCCCATTATATATAACCAGAGCCCTCTATAGATAATTTATAACTGAGAATGAACTGCTCCATGTGTTCAAATGAATCAGTGTAGTGCTGCCATCTATTGACTTATTAGTAAAATAAAAACTATTAAATAATAAAAACAATTAATAAATATTAATGTATTAAGTTTTAAAGCAAATACTGTTTAGAGATAGATATATGATAATTAAATAATAATAATAAAATATATATATACACTGCTCAAAACAATTAAAGGATATTTGAAGTTTTATATAAAATAAAGATATAAACGAATTTTTTTTTGCCGAAAATAGAAGAAGAGAATCACAAATGCAAATTTTTCTGGTTTTCAAACTGTGGAGTATGCAAATTTTGAGTTCGACGTCAAAAACGTCGTTTCAGCGGCAGCGAATGAAATTTGACTTTCAACTGGATAAAAGAGAATGAAGACAAGGATGATCGGCATTCAGTGATTGCTTTGTTTCGATGAGTACTATGTCTCAGCGAAGTCATTTGACAGATTCAGAAGCTTTGAGAATTGTTGGTAGGTTAGAAGGGGGGCAAACTCAAGCCGAAGTAGCGCAAGCCATTGGAGTGTCACAAAGTGTCATTTCCAGGATCTGGAACCGTTTTTTGGAGAGTGGATGTGCAGGCCGAAGACCAGGGCAAGGTCGTAGACGGGCAACAACGCCCAATGAAGATCGGTATTTAGCGTTAACAGCTCGGAGACACCGAACCATGAACGCTACTCTTCTCCAACAACACCTTCGCTTGGCTACAAGCACCACGATTTCAACTCAGACTGTCCGAAACCGGCTCCATGCTGTAGGTCTGTATGCTCGCCGACGATGGTATGTGTTAGATTAACATCAAGGCATCGTCGCGACCGCAGGGAGTGGGCAACCGAGCATGTCAACTGGAGGAGAAATGAATGGAGCAATATTCTGTTTTCTGACGAGTCCCGTTTTTCTGTGCATCCGGATAATAGGCGTATTTTCATCTGGAGGGACCGTGGCAGTAGGAATAATCCTGCGTTCGTGCACGAAAGTGTCAGATTTGGCGGTGGAGGAGTGTTGGTGTATGGTGGCATCTCCATTGACGGGCGCACTGACCTCTACATCATTCGAGATGGAGCTCTGACTGGTCGCCGATATAGGGATGAGATCCTCAGACCTATTGTAGTCCCTTACGCTGCAGCAATCGGAGATAACTTCATTTTAATGGACGATAACTGCAGGCCACATCGTGCAAATCTGGTGGAGGATTTCCTTTTCGAGGAAGGAATCGTTCGAATGGAATGGCCAGCGTGTTCTCCAGACATGAATCCAATCGAGCACGTTTGGGACGCTCTAGGAAGACGAGTTTCTGGCCGCCAACAACCCCCACAAACTCTCCAAGAACTGGAAAGAGCTCTTCTGGAAGAGTGGGGCAGAATACCCCAACTCGTCATTAATAGCCTCATTGAGTCCATGCCTCAAAGGTGTTCAACGTTGCTGGCCGCCCGTGGAAACCATACCTCCTACTGAAAATGATTTTCTTTGAAGAAAACACCTTTTCTTATTCTTTTTTTTCTCATATGCACAAATTGTGTTTTTTTCCTTTAGTACACAAATGCGCAAAAAATGCATTTTTTTCTGCCAAACATGTGTAATTTATTCTCATATAACCTACTATGTCTGTCGACCATGTATCAATTAGCTAAACAGTTTACCAGATACAAAATCCACCTAAAACTGCAATATCCTTTAATTGTTTTGAGCAGTGTATATAACCATTATAAAAGAACACTGTAATGGAATGATGCACTTTAACAGAAATGAAGATATTTCTTGTAAGCACAAAACAGCTTTTATTTTAGGTTATATTTGTCCACAAACATATATGTACACTAGGTTGGGTCGAAAAAACCGAAATGTTTACAATCGAAATGTAATAGAGCGGAAAAGTTGCCTTTTGTGATAAATAATAAATTCCTAAAACATTACAATGATCGGTTAATATCTTTTACCGCCGCAAGGGGGCCAAAGTTTTCAAAAATCGCAAAAAACATGTTTTTTTCAATGTTTTTTTTTTAATTATCCAAACGTACGAATACAATTTCTAATAGGACGCAATAGCTACATGAAGATATAAGAAAGGTCCCAGTAAATGACCATTATGATAAAGTCATATCTTTTACTGCCGCAAATGGACCATATTTTAAAAAAATTGTAAAAATGTCAAATTTTCCTTTTTTCTACATTTTTATAATTTCTATATGTCTAGAAGTAAATAAATTTACTTCACATCTATTAATGTCATATCTTTTTGTTAACTATTTGTTATAGACTGGAAAATAAAAACGATACAGTCAATCAGGGTAACTTTGATCCGCATTTTCTCTATTTTCATATGCCACACTCTTATTTGAAGAATATTGTCGCAACTAGGGGCATAAAAGAGAAGAAATGATCCTAAATTTTTGTTTGATTATAAAAAATTAAGGAATAATATGGATAAAAGCAATAAAAAATGAATTTTTAGCCTCGTTCCAAGTTACCCAGCCATTTTGGGTAACTTTGCACCATATGATAATTTTTTTTATAAAATAATTAATTATAAAAAAAGTATTGTAGTCAGGACAACTTTAAACACCAAAAAATGTTTTCAGATATGTTAAGACTGCGAATTTACATTTCCCAACATCACAAGATTTGTATAATTTATGATATTACAACAAATATCAGGCATAAGAAAAGTGGAAGAAGAGAACCATGAACATTTAGAAATAAAAAAAAACCTGTTTATTGTTCATATAAAACATAAAATTGCAGTGAAAAACATTTTCAATGTTTTAACTCTATAATATATCCATAGTTACAGTAATATATACAAGTACTAGTATAATCCAAACAAGAATAAAAAACGTCGAACGTATGAGATGTCAAATTTGAGTAGCTCCGCCCCTAATAACGCCTCTAAATGAATTTTATGTATTTTACACATAAATGTAAAAATATTTACATATCATATCTAATGCACACTTTCGGCATTTATATAAAATATACGTGCAAATATGGGAAATTTTCGACAGTAGCACCTATAATCAGTAAATTATAAGCATCAGTGTAACTTTGAGCCGGCTCAAAGTTACCCTGAAAATGCGGTAAAATGCTAGTGCCTTTTTATGTTACATTTTATTAACTATTAATAAATAAATAATCACAAAATATTAACACATTTGCAACATTTAGATAATAACATGTCTGATAAATGAGTATATTGTTACTTACTATGAAAATTTAATTGGATTACAACAACTTCAAAACAGGATTCAAAATTAACTTGAAAACAGTACTTCACAAAAATAGTTAGATGATGCAATTAATTGCGCATAATGTTGCTAATTTTTTTTCTAAAATAAAGAGTAGAAATCCCAGTTTAGAACCTTGCCAACAGAGCACAGTTCTGTAGTTTATTTAGTCTTTTAGAGTCAAAAATATTGAAAAATAGGAGGTGGTGCAAAGTTACACCCCGTGGTTCAAAGTTACCCTGATTGACTGTAATCATTCATCTTTCTTGGCAATCGCTTCATCTACTGCTGTTTTGCTGCATATCAGCAGTTCATATACCTAAAATCCCAAAAATGATATAAAATCAACAAAATATTTTAGTATTTTATTAATTAAAATACAGAGATTCTTAACCGAAACGTATTAAATAAACTTAAAATGAGGAAGTATTTAAAGTAATTGAATTTTATAAATGTGACTTGCTTCCAAATAAAACCACTGTTCCGCGAGAGGCCGAAATTGATCATATGTGATGCTCCCTCTTTTCTAGTCCACAAACTTTACCAGCACTTCAGAGACTGATTTCACGCGTCTTTCTACTGATTGAGTGGGACAAGGAAAATTATAATAACTGGTATCTGTAATCGAACATTCTGAACTCACCAGCGTCGTTAGATCATTAGTCGATAGACAAACCGTAACAGGTGGTTTCGTTAGTGTACAGTTTTGTCACTCGATTAAATTCATATAATTTTAAGCTTCAAAGTTCAAGTCTGGAATGACGAAGTGACGGGTGGCACTATTCGTGTCCACAGAACTTCGTGCTTTGGCAATTTTCTTCATGGCTGGGGTCCTGATGTCCTCTCCTTCATATGCTATCATTCCAATGAGACTATTTTCATGATTTGCGAAACAGGCATTTCGTGAAATTACAGGAATTATATGATATGGCAAGTAACGGGGGTTACTAGTTATAGTCCACAGAATCGGAAAAATATGATACATTCATTTTATTTGTAAACCAACTGATGCAGTACACTTTTATGATGTACTCATTGAGTACATCCTGAAAGTGTACTGCATCCGCCGATTGACAAAATTAAAAATTGCCAAAGCACGAAGTTCTGTGGACACAAATAGTACCCTCCGTCATTTCGTCCTTCCAGACTTGAACTTTGAAGCTTAAAATTGTATAGCTTTAGTCGAAAAGCAAAACTGTAAACTAACGAAATCACCTGTTACGGTTTGTATATCGACTGACAATTTAACAACGCTGGTGAGTTTAGAATGTTCGATTAAAGATACCAGCTATTATAAGTTTTCTTGTCCGACTCAATCAGTAGAAAGATGAGTGAAATTAGTCACTGAAGTGCTGATAAAGTCTGTTGATCTTAACAGAGTGAGGATCACATATGATCAGTTTCGGTCTCTTGAGGAACAATGGCTTTATTTGAAAGCAAGTCATATTATAAAATTCATTTACTTTAAATACTTCTTCATTTTAAGTTTATTTAATCCATGTAGGCTAATCCAGAGCTCATTGGGGGACGGAGTAGAGATCTGTTGTGTTTTCTGATGAAAAAGAAACACAACAGATCTCCACTCCGCCCACCAATGAGCTCTGGCTTGACACGAATGGAGTACAACACGGCACACAACAATGGACACAAACGGCAATGGCTTGGAGTCAGTAGAATGCACGCTACAGGGCGCCTAGTTCGGAGCTGTCCTTGAAGTAACCGATTTCTAACAGTTCGTTGTGTAACTGTGGTACCAACTACAGCTCGAATTTCTGCAGCAGACGCAGTACGATGCGCCACAGTCTTACGCCGAATACGGCGATCTTCCCTCTCAGGAGTGCACGTGGCCGCCTGGAACCCGGTCTTCTTGATGCAGCACCATCCATTGACCACTGTTTCCAACAATCATGCACAGTGGATACATTCCAGCCAAGTGTTTCTGCAATATCGCGGAAAGAAAATCCACCTTCTCGTAGCCCGAATATGCGACCTCGTTCCAACTCGGGGAGCTGTTGACAGTGGCTTCTTCGTCTTGTTAAAGGCATTCTTGGCTAACATCAACTCAATACGTCACGTTTCGTAGCTAAATAACGCCCACGAACTTTACAGCACGCATTTAAAGTAAACCTGATCTGCAAGTTCTGAGTGGCGCCACTAGCGCCACACTTATGCGCTAAGTGCGAAATTTGAATCGATGTACAAACTGCGAAATTTGATCTGATGTGATTTCAGATGTACAAACACGCCTACCAAATTTCGTTTATCTAACACAAGTCTTTCTTGGTGTTGGGATTTTTTTTTTCCGTCACTGTAGTTAACAAAATTTATAACATATTAATAGATGACATATTATTAAAAATATAAAAGTTTAGATTAGAAAAACTGACAATTTGAAATTTTTACATTTTTTTTAAAAAATATGGTCCCTTTGCGGCAGTAAAAGATATGATTTTATCATAATGAGCATTTACCTGGACATTTCTTATATCTTCATGTAGCTATTGCGTCTTATTAGAAATTGTATTAGTAGGTTTGGTTAATTAAAAAGTATATTGATAAAAACATGTTTTTTTCGATTTTTTGAAATTTTGGTCCCCTTGCGGCGGTAAAAGATATCAACCGATAGGTATAATATTTTACGAATTTATTCTTTATTACAAAAAGCAACTTTTCCGCTCTATTACATTTCGATTGTAAATATTTCGGTTTTTTCGACCCACCCTGATGTACACATAGATGAGACGACACCAATATACAACCAGAAGTTTCACATATTTAAATATAACTAACACCACGGTTGGGTGTATTCAATTTTTCCGGTCAACGAATGTGACCCGGTATGCACCTTGGCTAGCTCATAACTGCGTATTAAAGTCATAAGAAGTTATTCCGTGCGCAAGGAACTACGCCCTTAGCGCCCTCTGGCTATGCAGAGCAGCTGCCTAAAAGGTATGCTACAACACTAATTTATCCTTCACAAATTGGAAAAGGAAAATCAAAAATGAATTTTTATGCTTTATGAAAAATATCCAAAAATAAATTAAATCAATAGATAAATCAATAAAAATAGTAGCAGAATTAAATATATGTCTATATCTTAATTAGCTATGGAATTATTAAGTAATCCAATGAGTTGGTAAATGTACAGCTTCAAATGGTATTTCTTATGCGGTATCAAACAACTAGAAAAGTAGGAATCAGAGTGATAATACACTTAGAAAATGCGCACGTGCAGCAATTAACTTAGCGTATAATGTAAGATATAAGATTGCCTAATGCAGAAATTCTAGCTAACCGTTGTTATATATTGAAAATGTATAACATACTACCATTAATAAGAACAAATATGATTTCAAAAAGGGATCTGCAAGAATTCAAAGTGAAAATACTATATAACAAATATAGAAAAAATAGATGTACATTCATAATTACATGCGCAATCGCAGCATTATAATTTGAATGCAAATATAAAGCCATTATAAAACAATACTAACTTTTCATTCACAAATGATAATATGAAAATCAAATATATATATATATATATATTACGTATGCGTGTGTGTATGTGTATACCAGCACACACAGGCCAAGGATAATAACCTTAAATAAACCTAAAAGTATCTTACTGTTTCCTGAGATTGCTTTAATATGTCTCGAAACGCTATTCGCTTTTCCAAACGAACCTCTTTCCATGCACCGCACAGTGGGACGTTTTGATGATCTAGGTGGACAAATCCATTTTTCCGATTTCTCGGAATTTGACAAAACCGCGTGTACTGGTAACTAAATGTCTGTATTTTTGAGATCCGTACTAGTTTCCGCGTAAAAAATCAGAGGTGTCGATTAATTGTGACCGTAATGTAGCCATTTGCGCAGTTGGTTTGAGGGAGGTTAAAAAGTTGCAATAGCTTCCTCTAAGTTTGAAAGCAGGTATGACTATTCTGTTTTATTTGAAAGCACGTATGACTATTCTGTTTTATTTGAAAGCACGAGTTTGCTGATCTAATGTCACAACTTTGTCAAGGTCAGATTTAACCCACTTTTGTTTGAAAATAAGCGATATTAATCCCGCTTTACCGCTTTTTTCAAAGGCTGAAATTCTGGATGATACTTGATGTTGTTTACAAATTTCATCTTGACTTTTAACAAATTATCCATCATTATTCAGCAATAAGCATTTTTTTTTAAATCAAAGTGCCATTCGTAAAGTATTGAAAAATTAAACAAATTCCTGCAGATAGCTGCAGATCAGTAAGTTTTTATTAATGAACAAGCATCATATTAACTTCCAGTGCATGTATGTAAGTTTAGTTCAAATCTTGCAAGTCAAATTTAAATCACATTTAATTATCCTATTGAGCCGAAACAATGAATACATGTATAATTTGAATGACAATACAATATTATTATGATTTAAAGAACGTAGAAGTTTGTTTAGAATACCGTTCCTACAGGGCTTCACAAAAATTTAGATTAAAACTAGCAAGTTAATTTTAAACCAATTTCAATAATATGATTGAGCTGAAACTTTGTTCAAGATATGTAATTCTAATGGCAAAGCAATATTATTATAATTTATGGAACGTAGCAGTTACGCTTTTTCTTACAGGGCCACATAAAAGATTAGTTCAAATCTTGCAAGACAATTTTAAACCACTTTCAATTATCTGATTCAGCTGAATCTTTGCCTACATGTGTTTTTCCGATGACAATTATATTAAATTATCATCTGACGAACGTAGAAATTATGCATTTGTTACAGGGTCACACAAAAATCGCGGAAAGGTTGTTGCTAAAAAGCAGAAATTTTAATTAAATTTCTAAAAAATTACTTTAGGTTATTAATATATACAATAGCATTTTTTAAATTGAAAACAAAGTGCGTAGCAGTTGTAATTCTTTTAGAGGGATTCATAAATATTCGAATGCATTACCGTCTATATGCAGAAATTTTATTTCAAATTGAATAAAATTTATATAGATTATTTATTCACACGGCAGCATTTTTTTCAACCGAAAATAATTTTGGTAGCATTTATATGTTTTACAGGGTACCACAAGACATTAAAGTTTTTTTAATATGATTTTATTTAAAAATTTTATTTTTCAGGATGACTACACAAATTTCTCGAGAAATTCTGAGTAGACAAAAATACAAAAAAGAAATGAATGTTAACTTACATGTGTGCATTATTTTTTTTTTTTAGTTAATTGTAAAATAAGTACGTTTAACGCATTATTTGTAATGCATTATACAGAGTGCCCACTAAAGTCCTTCCGAAGCTCTTAATTGCTGAACGGTTGTAGCTATATTCATAAAAGTGGTGTCTAGGTATAGTAAAGTGGCTATGCTCTACCAGATGACACCGCTTTCAGCGTCACCTGGTGCAAAACAGCTGAGTTAGTATTCCTATCTCGAAAACGAGATTCATGCTCAGAACGAGATTCATTTAGCATTCATGCTCACAAGGTGTCCTTTCTAACTAAATCGATGATGCTCTACAAATTTGTCATTCACTTTTATCCCATATTTCAAACCGTTTTCGCGATAGGAACGCTAATGCCGCCATTTTGCACCAGGTGGCGCTGTAAGCGGTCTCATCTAGTAGCGCATAGCCTCTTTACTATATCTTAGACACCACGTTTATGAATATAGATGCAGTCGTTCGGTAGTTAAGAGGGTGGGAACGGACTTTAGTGGGCACCCTGTATTTTTATTTTAAGACATTGTTGTTAAAAGACCAAATATTCATCACTGTTTGAGTATTTTATTAGTGATGCATTAAAAAAACAGCAAAAACTAATTAAACTTCATTGAAATAATTTTGTCCACCTAGATCGTCAAAACGTCCCACTGTGCATCGAATTAAAAAAAGTTCCCGACCGCAAAGTCACGCGCGCCGTCGTAGCAAAGTTTTGTGTCTAAAGGGGTTACTTAGGAAACCAACACAGGAACTTTTTCCTCGTTAGAATTTTGCCGCATTTCAGAAAAAAAAATGATGGCCTTAATTTCATGAATAATTAATAAAGAAGCTACATAAAAACTATTAATTATTATTTGCTAACTAAAAAACTAATTTTATATATTTTAATTTTCTTAATCTATTCTCGAAAATCTGCTTCATACTGAAGTATAAAATATAAGATTAGATGGATAAGGTACAAAATAGAAATTGGTTGATAAAAAACAAATTTCCCATTTCCGGCGAAATAGGGATTTTTAAAATAATTTCGAAAAAGTGAAAAATACGTTGTGCGAATTCTGAATAAACTTTACTGAAAAGAGCGCAAAATGTAGTGTATTGGGCTAAACGATTGAATTTGGGTTGTTTTTGTAAGTGGATCAAAATCGCCGGCGAACTTGGAAAGTCAGTGAAATACGTGATTGTTCCGTTCAATATAAAATAACAAAGAATCTAATAAAAAAAAAAAAATCTGAACCTCAGGTATATCGGACCAATCTCCGTCTGTCAGGAACCAAATATACAGACATCGACGTGTGATAGATTTCCCTAGCCATCGCCAACAAACAAACAAACAGACAGTCACACACACAGAGACAAAAAATTACTTTTATTAATAGCAATAACAACAGAAAACTTCAACACTTTTTATAATACGTTACTATTTTTTTAAATTGTATCTTTAAAACGCTTTATTTCTTTTCTCAGTTTTGCAACATCAGCGTATTAATGAAATAAAAATGTGTTAGAACAATGTATCAAAATAGAGCGTTTCTGATAAAAATGTTTGATTCCGCGGATAGTAAAACACGAATGATAATACTCTTAATATGAAATCGTCTTATGGTATATGATTTTGTAGTTGTCCGGATTATCATCTTATATTGTGAAAAATATTAAGCCTAGTATATCACTTATATTTGAAATTGAAGTTTTCATAATTTTTCAGTACTTGTAAAATTCCATCTTAAATGGTAAATTTTTATTAGTTAAAAGAAAGATATTTAATTTCTGTGAATTTTTAGTGACTATTTAAGCCATGCCAAGCACGCGGGCAGCGAGCCACATTTGGTCCGTCAGCAACGCAACTATGGCCCGCCAAGCCATTGATACGTTAGATTATAGTCATAGTATTTTCCAGGGCTGCGGAGTCGGATTCGGAGTCGGGTCCATTTTTGAGCGAAAGAGTCGGAGCCGGATCTGTTAAAATTCCTGGAGTCGGAGTCGTCCATTTTTCCCACCGACTCCGCAGCCCTGGACCATTTTCCTTATGTTTGAACCAGTTCATGTTTAATGCAGGAAATATACATTGCAGGAAGACATCTACCCTATTCCAGAATAATAATCTTCTCTTTATTTAATGACAAACATTCAGTGATTTAATAAAGCGAAGGTTAGTAGTAAAGAAAATTGGTAGCTCTTTTGAATTAAGAAAAAATCGCAATTTGGCGACATTGCCGTGGCGTTATAGAGATGGCAAACATCAGAAAGTATAGTATATGTATATCAGATCTAATTCATTAAAATTTCATCTCCAAGAGATTGTGGATGCCAAAATAACATCTCGGAAAATTACAGAGAGAAGATCTTGCGTCTGCAAATTTAAAGATTTATAAAAAGTTTATAGTATATTTTCATAAATTGTTATGCGTTTAATGTTGAAACCAATTGTTTATTTTACTGATCCTTCGATTTACATCGCATTACAAAATAATGTAAAATATTTATTAGATACTGAAAAATGTATAAAAAACTATTAAAATCTGGCGCTAATTAACGATAATTAAAAGTTTAAAACAAATAATATAAATGAATGAATAGCTTTTAATTGAGCAGCTTTGAAAGTGACACAAATTTTCATCTTGTTTTCGTCGGAGGTGTGTGTGTGTGGGGGGGGGGGGGGGCATTAACCCTGATTCTTCACTTGGAGCATACAGAGTCCAACACGAAGATTTTATACTTGAGATCATTACCCCTTTCTAGGGCGTTGGTATGTTTATGAAAGCACTTAAATTTAATTCCCAAATGTCACAATGGAAACAGAATTTTGATTTTTTTTTTTTCGTTTATTACGTATCTGAAAAGTAGCTTTTTCTTATTTCAAAATAAATTTGTAAGTAAATTCCGGTGCCATTCATTCATTTCAACATTTTCGCAATGAAAGTGCTTTGCCCCTGAAAGGGTAAATTATTTTTATTATTTAGGTTAGTAAGTGTGTCATTGTTAATTAACCCTACGTGATCTTTATCTTTCCTGTTTTCTTTAGTTTTTACGTACATGTTCGTACTTAGATGCATCTTAAGATGTTTAAAAATCATTTTATAGTTCTCTACCAGTATGAATAAGTAACATTAATTTAAGATAATATCACTGACTGACAAAAGTCAATTTATAATACTTTTACATTCGAATAAAAACTGAAATTTTATGTTTGACATGTATAGCGTATGTTGTAGTTATCTAGAAAAACTTCCGAAAGATGAATTGTTAGATTTGAAACTGATACTTCATTAAAAATAATGTGTTCATAAAGCCTATTAAAGGTGATCCATCTGCTTTAAAAAAAAAAAAAAAAAAAAAATTACATTCAATCGCAAGCAAGTTGAAATTATTGACCACGAAGTAGAAGAAAAGATGTCCAGAGCAGTTAAAGAAATTTGAAAATAATATACACTGAAACATATGAGTGTCATTGCTAGAAAGGTTTATGTTATAGGAAGAAATTTCCATAATCAAATGAAATCCATAGTTTCAATATTTGATGCTTATTACATTATAATTCATGAAATACAGATTCACTAAATTCCACTCAGTTGGCTGTTTATAGCGGATATTTTTTACTCTATTGTGAAAACTTTGACTTAATAAAATTTGTCGTTTAAAAGTTTATATTGTAAATAATAGTGCTCCTGAAACGATTGACTTTATAAAAAGGAGTAGTTGGATAATTAAGAGAAATATGCAAAGATGATAATAATAGTAATACAGTTAATAATACAATTACGATTTAAATTTTCAAATGCCAGATATGCATTTAAACACCATTTTATTTTTAGCTAAACCTATTTTTATCTATGTTTGGCAGCGCACTTTTGTACGACATATTTGTTATTTTGGATTTTATTGTGTAATAAAATTTTAGAACGATTAAAATTGATATATTTTACTTAATAAATATTCCTTTTAAAATTTTCATTTTTGTTTTACTGTTTTTGGCGGGTAGCTTTTGAATTTTGATGTTTTTTTTTTTCTAACCAAAGTCATATTTTGTATGCATAAATTCCATTCTGCGAGACAGTAATGAAATAAGTTTCTTTATTTTTAATGTGGTCCGTCGCTTTGTATACAATGTTTAAACTGGCACTCGGGGATAATCGAGTTTGACATGCCTGATTAATGGAATCACATGACTGTTAAAGATTTTTTTAAAAAAAATACATAGTTTTCGACACTTCATATCTTGTAAAGCATTTACTTTAAAACAACATTAGTTTTCCGGTAATAAAATTAAGTATGCTTTATGAAAATATACTTTTATTAACTTCAGAATACCAAAAATATCTGCTAAACATAATTTGTAATATTTTATCGATATGGGATGCATGCCTACACGATTACTCAAACTATCATAAAATTTACCTCAAAAAATGTGCTTTTTGTATTTACTTCAGCCATTTAAGGACATTCTGAATCTAAATTTGTATACACGTATACGTACGTTTGTATACCCATTTGTGCCTGAATTTTTGTTTTCTCAAATTTGTTGGTAAAATCATTTTAAAATGTTGCAAAATGAACTGGAAAAATACTTAAAAATATTACGCTAAAAATTTTTTATATTTATTTGATAAAATGTAAACGTACTATATATGGGAATATTCATAATATTTTTAATAGTACAATATGCAAAATTGTATGTTTGTCAAAATTTATATAAAATAAGCTTTTAAATTGCATTTTATATACTATATTTAGTATTTTTATGAATTACTAAAAATATATATTTATTTCTTTACTGAGACTAATAACACTATACAGGGTGCAATATGTTATCTATCGCCGACCTTTAATTTCTCAACCGTTGGGCATAGACATATAGTTCCAATTACAAAAACGTGTCAAATGAGCTAAATATTCATGTTGTGGCATTATTTAAAGTAAAAAATCAATTTTATAAAAATTACGAAATCTAATTTTTTATACGGTCCCCAGTCCCTATAGTTATATTTAGTAAAATTTACACATTTTATAACAGATATACTACAAAAGTTTGGTATCTGTGCTACAAAAATTGACAGAGTATAGATGTCAAACTTTTTGTGTTATATCTGTTATGATATGTCTAAACTTTTACTAAATATAACTATAGGGACTGGGGGACCGTATAAAAAGTTAGATTTCGTAATTTTTATAAAATTGATTTTTTACCTTAAATAATGCCACAACATGAATATTTAGCTCACTTGAAACGTTTTTGTAATTGGAACTATATGTCTACGGCCAACAGTTGAGAAATTAAAGGTCGGCGATAGATAACATATTGCACCCTGTATGTATTTGTAATTATAAACTAAGAAAAATCGTATTTGAGGATTAATAACAATATATTTCATAATCATCTTGAAAAGGACTTTACATAAATAACTGTCTCCTAAATGACTAATAAAAATATGTACCCATTCGGGCCTAGCCCCCTATATTTTGTACGTTACAAAAATCCATAAAAAATAGGCTTGAACATATAATTTGCCAATTTAAAATAAAATACATATTTCAAAGAAATCTACAAGCTAAGATTGTGCCTTATTTATTTGGATAATTTGTAGAAAAAAACATAAATAAACCTACTTTTTATATTTCGCCATCGTGAAAAATGAAAAATCTATAAACTCCGAAAAAAACCTTCATGTTAAGTAAATAAATATCCATCTTATGCTGTCATCTTTCGGTAACGGATAAAGACATTTATAGATAATTATTTCATACAATTTTGATGCTATGAAGAAGAAGAAAATTATACAAATTTATTAAAATTCGAAGCGTACCAAAATTGGGACGCTAGGCATAAACGGGTTAATGTATTTAAAAAATAAAATTTGAAGTATTGGGCCATTTATTTTCAGAGTTTATTAATGTATGAAGTTTTTTGAAGGTGAAACAGTAAAGTTATAATATTCTATAATTCGTGATTTTTTCATCCAAAATATTAAGTAGTTTAACAAAAAAATTATACAAATTTGTTAAAATTCGAAGCGCCCCAAAATTGGGGTTAAAATTCACATGATCCTTTAAATTCTGTATTTTAGAAAACATACCCACATAATGAAATCTTGCAATTTCTTTTACGACACATTCTCCAATAAATGAAATCAACGAGATGTACTAGTCTTTTTTTCGTTAAATAGAATAGAAAAGAAAAGTCTGGAATTAATTTTATCATTTTCTAAGTCCAAATAGTTATATATTAATTTAACAATAATTATATCCATAAAAATGAAATAAATTGTTTTTCAGATGAATAGATACTTACTGTATTGATGTTGTAGATACCAAAAGTCACTTTTGTTTCTAAATGAAGTTACTTTAAGTTTACTTGAAAGACTTTGTCTGTCATCTAAAAGTTCACTGAACAAAATGAACTGAAAATTCAGCTGATTCGTTTCTTAAGAGGAAGAAGACATGGAAGTTACGGTGTTTCACGTCAAACCTGTGATTCAAGTAACCATGTAAACCATTATTAATAGTGTCAATTCATTTTGTCCAGTCACCAATGCGCATGCTCATTTGCTCCCTCATGCTCCGTCCGTCCACTCGAGAACGTGTAAGTGAAATCATATCTGGATGGTGCTTGTTAATAATGCAAACCGATCTCAAAAGTGTTCCATTAAATTAAGTGGGGCAAGCAATTCTCCAGTGTATGATATGAGATACTGCGTAAGGGATAAGCATGGCACGGAAGGTTTAAATGAAGATTTTTTTGCAATCTTTCCATTTTTTTTTCCATAGTAACGAAGTATCAAATTGGTAGTATGTGTGTTTAAAAGCTTTAACAGCAAATTTGAGTATTCTATAGAGATCGCTAATGATCATTAAATTTAATCATTAAATAAATTCAGGCTGTATATTTGGATCGAGTTATATTTCTTAGGAAAGTAAAGCTATAAAATTGTGTAAAGGACATTGAACTATTGTTATCCTTAGAAATGGAATATAACAGCCGCTATTAATTTGTCTTCTCAGTTTTATCCATGCCTACATGTGATTCTACGATCACATGTGGTTTGCCCGGTTTCATAGTTTGATAAAACTCAGGCTCACATGTGATCCTAGGATCACATGTATGTCTAGGTTTAATTCATAAAGAGAATAACTCGTTCTTTAGGTATTTCGAAATTTCTTATATTAAGTACATTGTGTTATTCCTTATTCAGAATCTATCAAAAATGAAGATAATAAAATTTTTGAATGGTAGTACCTAATTATAAGCAGAGATGAAATAAAGCTAAAAAAATATTTTGATTACTTTTATTATCTTAAAATATATGTGAAACAGTAAATTTTATGTGAATTAATATTTATATATTAGTATTTAGGAACTCGTAACTTCGAATTTTGACTAGTATGTGATTATCCATATTCAAACATAGGTATTTTACAAGGCTTGGCATATTTTGTTGAGACTACGTAGGATTATCCCTGTGATGGAGGCCTGTGTCGTAAGGTGGTGTGGTAGCGTGTAACTGCAACGGCCGAGTCTCATTAAAGTCAAAGCAATATTTATTGTAAAATAACAATTAAATAATGAATTCGCTGGATTAGATGAGATGTATACACAACATAAAATAAGGTTCGTTAACAGCTTTCAATAAATTGTCAATTGAATCAAGGCCAGCCGCCGAGTGGCAGATCGTTTTGCAATGAAATAGTCTGTATTGACTTTGAGTCCTAAGTTTTTCTCAGATTGACGAATAATCATGAAAGTCTCTTTGGCTCCTAATAATTGCTACTCGTGGGTAGGTGGAGTCTTAGACATACGTCAGAATGTCGCTTCTCTCGTCTATTCACAACCGAGGTTGAGGAACCTCCGGGTCTCTCCGGAGTGGAGAAATTTCACAGCCTTATATTGTGCTTCGGAAATGTTCTGAAGCCACTAACCCGTCAGAGAGTTCTACCCTGCACGGCCAAAAAATCCGCTTGAAGTCTCTACTTTTAAAAACCACTGAGAATGCTCTTGCATATCTCTTTATTAGCTTCGTTCTCCCTCAAGAACAAAAGCCACATCCTCTAGCTACTCAAAATCTCTAGATTGTGATCTCGTAAACAAGGTCTCCCTCTATCGGACGGAGTGATGAACATGACGTCGAAGTAAGACGCAGTTTCACTTTTGCGTTCCCAGAGATATGTATGTTCCAAAGATGACCGCGTGAGTATGAAAAGAATATTTTATCTCGCTAAATAAAGGAATACCCTTCATGTTGGTGCCAACTGCGAAGATCGATAGAAATTGATCTTTTCGTTTCAAGTTCTGCGACTTTTTTCTGGACTCTGAAGTAATTCGGAGCCTAGATGATTTTACATTAGATTCCCTATGCTGGTTTCTGCTTCGTATATTGGGAATTTCAATGTGAGATATTGTCGAATTCTCACACCCCAGTAGCACATGCAGTCGATGTGAATTCACTGTGGAGTCACGTAAGGTCACAAACATCACAGTCATTATGATGATCAAGATGTGATATCTTTAATTTGTCCCATTGGGACTCTCAGTTGACCGTCACTTCGGGACTCCACTGTCAAGCCATGGTGACCAATTTTTGAGTCATTTGTACTTCGTCACAAAATGAAACATATTGACATCGCTGTGATTTCACAGTGACCAATTTTTTCTGTCACGTTATGCCAATGTTGAAAGTGAGAGTTGCATTTGTTTTCACATTTTGATCGATTTCGGGTCACGGTGTTATTAGAATGAGTATCAAATATTTAAGTCTTTCGCTTTGCAAGTTAAAATTGCGCGTCATCAAAAAAATCCTGCCATTTATTAAAATACATTGCCTAATAATATTCATTGCGCCATTACAATTTAATATACCCTACGAATCAAAGTAATCATCGTCTTAAGTTACAATTTTTTTTTTTTAGTAAATTTGAACTTTTGATAAGTACTAGTACTTCCAAAAAAGAATGTGTGATTTAATGATCATTCACAAGAAAGGGAGGGCACGATCACAATAATTTCAAAATACAGTGTACACTCGTTAATGCGTCTCCCCTTAACCCCTTGGGGACGAGCGATACCTATACGTGCCGCATGAAGCGCTCAGAAAACTTGTTTTTACTCACCAGTAAAATTTTACTGTAAAATTTGCCTCATTTAATCAGCGCATTTTCTCGATTCAAAAAGACACAAATTTCTGTTTTTAAAAAAGGGTGACAAAAGATTAAAAATTTCGTAAAAGGCTCTCGTCCTGAAGGGGTTAAGACGTATCTCCGGTTAATGAGGACAATTTCATTTTCCCCATCATTTTCTATTTGGAATTAATGTTAAAGACATCGCGTAGAGCGACCAAGTTCGTTATTGTCACTGACAATAACGAAGATAAAAAAAAAAAAAAAAAACATTTTACCATCAAAAACGCGAAACGTTTAAAACATTTCCAATGGCTGTTCGTTGATATTACCAGCCAAAGTGTTATATAACAGACCAAATTTTTGAGTGCATTCCAATACCGAAAAATGATGTGGTGAAAGATCATATGTCCAAGCAACGCAAAGAAAAGTGAGCGATTACTTTAAAATTAAATTATTTAAGTGCAGAAATTTCTTTGCATATTTTGTTTGTCCTTAGTAATTTATTCTTTAGTATTAATAAATTGTCAGTAACTTACTTTTTAACAAAAATGACTAAATTAAAGAAAAGGTTGTTTATTTTAGCATTAACCCTTAAATTCATGATTTTTTTTAAAAAATTTCGAAAAGATTATACATAATTCTAAGAAAGCTTTATTAAACAGGAAAAATAATGAAGAAAATCAGTATTTTTCGTGTAATACGTTAACTTTTTTTATGTTGCTCATCTGCAACGTAAGCAAAAACCACTGCTATAACTAAAATATTAAAAAACTAGTAATTAGTTTAATAAGCATGAATCTAGATACATTATTTTATGTAGGTGAATTTTTATTCTGTAATAACTTTAAGTACGAATTAAACTATGCAAAGCATAAGCGAATTCTTAATATTTAATGCTCTTTGTTACTTCCTGCCAAATTGATTAAATATCAGCCGTACGGCCGTCTGTTGGAGGAAATGTGCAATCATCCTTCTGAAAAGTAAAGTAGTAGATATGAAACATAGATTAGTTAATGGAAACTCCACCAGATGTCATAAAAATATAATATTTTTACATGTTGCAGATATGCTACACGATGCATTTAAGGGTTAAGTTCGTAACCTATTTAGTTTCTGTCAAAAACTGAATTCAATTTGTTCAACGAGAGAGTTTATTTTACACTTTTAAAATGTTTACATCTTTTAATGGGAATAAAAAAAAAAAACGGCCTCCCTTGGAAGTCCGCACAAACTGGAGTTCAGTGTTCACATATTTTCGAAACTAAATGAATAGTAACCTATAATTCTTTTTAACCCAAATCCATTTCTAAAAGCTACAAATATATGAGTACAAAATTACAGCCCATTCCCCCAAGTAGTTTTTGAGTTATGCTTGAAAAAGTACCAGCACTGCAATCTGTTTTTCAAGGATTAATATAGAATTAAATATTAGGAATTCCAAACATTAAGCCTGCATAATTCCTACCTACCTTAATTACTCGTCCGAATTACATCCCATTTGGTAGCCTAAAGTAAATTTTATCGAAAAATCCAAATATGATGTTAAACTTAGGTGTTAGTATTGAAAATTTTTTAATTTGGTAAAATTTCTATATGTAGACAAAGAGTCGTTAGCAAAATTTAAATATAGCCTTAATTAGTAGATATTTTAACTCACGATAGATATCAGTCACATATTTATACGATGATTGGCGGCATAGTTAGTATAGTGATTTTTTTTTTCCAGGACTGTACTATATTTTGTATAAAGATTGAAATCGGATCGCTAAAACGCAAAAGTGCAAAACTAAATTATAAATCATAAAATTAAATAAAAAATCTAGTGAAAAATTCTTCTGGTAAAATGTCTTGCGCAATAAATCGAATTAATTACTTTTTAATTAAGGTAACAATTATCTAATTTGAAATTCATTGAACGAAATCGCACATTTTATGATAATGTGACACGACTTTTTTTTCTGAATATATAAACTGATCATGCTTTTTCCCACCAGTAATTTTAAGTAATTTTTTCTAATAAATTTTCAAAGAAGTATTTACGATTAAATAAGACAATGAGAACTATTCCCAAAAGCTGGTGGGAATGAGCATGTCCAGATTGAGTAGTGGGGTTCGCAACCGCTTTAGTGCGCAAACCCCTGAACTTTCAACAGGCTGGAGCGTTGGAAACTTGTTCTGATTTCATCAATTTGGTGGAAACACAATCTACCCTAATAATAAATTGAAAAATCTTAAATTTAAAAGCATTTTAAGAAATTTACATTGTGTATGTATGGACAGATCGGCAGACAGATTAATAGCATATATCTTGCGTTTGGCTGTTTTATGTAACAACTTGTTTGAATTTGATGTTTAGTATCAATAATGAAATGCTAACTAGCAGGAATGACCGAGCTAAGCTCGGTCAAAATTAGCTTTCTGTTTTTCTCGATATATTTTCCCCACTGAATCATTCTTGCTGTTTTAGATGCAATTAGTTTGACCGTGAAACATAGTGACCCAAAATGACCAACTAATCGAATTTTTTCGAACATGCGACCTATCACAATGCTCTTCTCGAGCCTGAAAAAAAATGGGATACAAAATTTAGTGAAAATCGTTAGTCGTTTTCTAGGTAAAATAAGCTTGATCCACGTTGATTCAAAAAACCACTAACCGAAATTCATCGACAGATGTGAGCTATTTCAATGGCCTTTTTGTACTGTGAAACGGGTAACAAAAAAAAATTGCCAAAATTGTTTGAACCTTTTTGAGATGCTATTAGCTTGACCCCGACCCATTATCACCAAAATGACACACTAATAGAATTTTCTTGAGCATGCGACCAAGCCCAATGGTTTTATCATGCCCGGAAACGGTATTATACAAAATTATGTCAAAATGTTTTGAAGCGCTTTTTAAATACAATTAGCTTGACCCTGATCCATTGTGTTCCAAAATGACCCACTAATCGAATTTTCTTGAACATGCGACCTAGCCCAATGGTCTTCTACAGCCCGAAAACGATAGAATACAAAATTTAGTCAAAACCGTTTAAGCCGTTTTTTAGATACAATTAGCTGGACCCTGACCCATTGTGACCCAAAATGACCCACTAATCGAATTTTCTCGAACATGTGACTTAGCCCAATTCTCTTCTCATGCCCAGAAACGGTATACGTAATATAAAATTTGGTCAAAATGTTTTGAGCATGATTTTAGATTCAATTAGCTTGACACTGGGCCATTGTGACCGGAAATGACCCACTAATTGAATTTTCTCGAACATGTGACTTATCCCAATGGTCTTTTCGTGCCCGAAAACGATAGATTACAGAATTTCGTCAAATCGTAGTGCCGTTATCTAGATAAACTTAGCTGGACCCACGGTGACCCACTAATCAAATTTTCTTGAACACATTACCCATCCCAATGGTTTTTTCGTGCCCGAAAATGGTTAGATACAAAATTTAGTCAAAATCCATTGAGCCGTTCTCGAGATATTATTAGCTTGACCCTGACCCATTATGACCCAAAATGACCCACTAATCGAATTTTTTCGAACGCGAGACCCATCCCAATGGTCTTTTCGTGCCCGAAAACAGTAGGGTGCAAAATTTCGTCAAAATCGTTAGAGCCGTTATCTAGATAAACTTAGCTTGACCCACTGTGACCCAAAAATGACCCACTAATCGAATTTCCTCGAACATGCGACTTAGCTCAATGGTCTTCTCGTAATCCTAAACTGTAGAATATAGAGTTTAGTGAAAATCGTTAGAGCCGTTTTTTAGATAAATATAGCTTGACCCACAGTGACCCAAAAATGACCCACTAATCAAATTTTCTCGAACATGTGACCTAGCCCAATAGTTTCTTCGTGTCGAAAAACAGTTGGATGTGAAATTTGGTCAAAATCGATTGAGCCGTTTTTTAGATATAATTAGCTTGACTTTGACCCATTAAGACAAAAATGACCCACTAATCGAATTTTATCGATCACGTGACCTAGCCCAATGGTCTTATAATGCTTGAAAATGGTAAAATACAAAATTTCGTCAAAATAGGTTGAGCCGTTCTCTAGATATAATTAGTTTGATCCTGACAAATTATGACCCAAAAATGACCCCCTAATCGAATTTCCTCGAACATGCGACTTAGCTCAATGGTCTTCTCGTAATCCTAAACTGTAGAATATAGAGTTTAGTGAAAATCGTTAGAGCCGTTTTTTAGATAAATATAGCTTGACCCACAGTGACCCAAAAATGACCCACTAATCAAATTTTCTCGAACATGTGACCTAGCCCAATAGTTTCTTCGTGTCGAAAAACAGTTGGATGTGAAATTTGGTCAAAATCGATTGAGCCGGTTTTTAGATATACTTAGCTTGACTTTGACCCATTAAGACAAAAATGACCCACTAATCGAATTTTATCGATCACGTGACCTAGCCCAATGGTCTTATAATGCTTGAAAATGGTAAAATACAAAATTTCGTCAAAATAGGTTGAGCCGTTCTCTAGATATAATTAGTTTGATCCTGACAAATTATGACCCAAAATGACCCACTAATCGAATTTTCTCGAACACGAGATCCATCCCAATGGTCTTTTCGTGCCCGAAAACAGTAGGGTGCAAAATTTCGTCAAAATCGTTAAAGAAGTTATCTAGATAAACTTAGCTTGACCCACGGTGACCCAAAAATGACCCACTAATCGAATTTTCTCGAACATGTGACTTAGCCCAATAGTTTTCTCGTAATCTAAAACAGTAGAATATAGATTTTAGTGAAAATCGTTAGAGCCGTTTTTTAGATAAAATTGGCTTGACCCATAGTGACCCAAAAATGACCCACCAATCGAAGTTTCTCGAACATATGACCTAGCCCAAAAGTTTCTTCGTATCGGAAAACGGTTGGATGTGAAATTGGGTCAAAATCGATTGAGCTGTTTTTTAGATATAATTAGCTTGACCTTGACCCATTACGACCCAAAATGACCCACTAATCGAATTTTCTCGAACACGTGACCTAGCCCAGTGGTCTTATCATGCCTGAAAATGGTAAAATACAAAATTTCATCAAAATCGTTAGAGCCGTTTTTAAGATAAAATTTACATACACACACACGCACATACACACACACACAATTTTTGCTCGCATTATAGTATAAGATTTGTAGTCATTTCCATATTCATAGTTTATGTTTATTTATTTATTTATTTATTGCATTATGAAATGAGCTTAAATTCAAAGTAATTGAAAAATCCGAGAAATCAATTGTAATCCAAGGTAATATTAATCCACATGGTTCTATAATCTCGTAGTTCATAGTGAAGTAAGATAAATCCTGGAGAGTTCATTAAAGAATATTCGATGTCAAGAAATTAAAAGTATTCCTAGTACTTAAATTCAAAACTCTTAGTTGTATGTGTGTGTGTGTGTATAGACAACTTACAGATTAATCTTCTTTTCTGGATTGTATTGAAACAAACACAACACACACGGACATAAATTAACATGAAAAATAAATATTATAATTTCTAGAATATTCCGAGGAAGCGGCATTTACACTTCTCGGCCTTGCGGGTTTCGAGAAGCTACAAGAACAAAATTTAATGCGTCACTGAGTTTCAGCGCGGGCCGACAATGGCGCCACGTCTACGTCACCCCCGTGATACGCCACACACTGCCCCCCCCCCCCATGAACATGGGGGTATTCATCACAAAATCAAATATAATAATACAAATTAAATCAAATATAGGTATCAAAGAATAATAAAGGTTATACATACTTCAAGGCAAATTTACAATTTCTAGAAAAATTAACCTCAAAATTATAAAATTCAACTAAAATAATAAAAGAAAAGATTAGTATACATTTAATTATTTAGATTCAGTGTCAGTTCCTACTTCTAGATTGTATAATAATTGTACAGGTCTTTTTAGAAAAGACCTTTCAGCCTTTAATTTGCAGGCCCTCACCTTGCCATCCCTTCCAGGAAATATTTCTATAATTCTACCTAAACTGCAGAAATTTCTGGGTAAATTATCATTTTTTATTAATACAGTATCATTTATTTTAAATTGGGGATGATTGTTTTTTTTTTCAAACTGTGGTGGGCTGATCTCAAATTTAATAGGTATTCCCCTTTCCATCTAGACCAGAACAAACGCATCAACTTTTCACGATAGTTATATGATTTAAGTAATTCTTTCCTAGAAGAGAAATTTGAGTCAAGGTGGAGGCGTACGGGAGGGAGAGAAGATATTCGTCTCCCTATAAGAAATGTGCAAGACTCATAGGCCTGCCCTTCATTACCTACCTAGGTAAATGGGTCGGGAGTTTGTCATTGCTTCTATTTGAGTTAGTCTTGTATGTAAATGACTAAGAGTTACAGCAGATTTACCCAAAGTTTTCCGCAATGCGGTTTTAACAGTCTTAACGACAGGGCCCGACTTAGGCTATGGGGGGCCCCGAGGCAAGAATCATTCTGGGGGGCCCCCTTCTATCCATGTACAGAATTTTTTGTTAATATTGTGGTTGTGGAAGTGGCTAGTACTAAACTTCATACATGTTATATGTATGCATAAATTCTGTACCGGTACTCTCACATCTGTATACAGGATATCAGAAAAAGATTATCACAACTTTAAGAAAAAATACTAGTAGGATAATAAGTAGAAAAAATGATAGACTGGTTGACACGAGTACTTCTTTGCAAATTTTTACTTTGCTTATCTACGTACGTTATAAGAAAATGCCCCAAATTGGTCATAATTAATGGCTTTAACTTGCCACGCTACGAGGAAAACGTTAATAAAGAATTTCTTTTGCAAACAATAGAATATTAAGTTGTCATATTAAAATTGAAATAATTAGTTTTCTGATGATATAGCTTGTTTTTTGCATGGTTGGAGGATGTATTAGAAGTAGAGAGAGGAAGGGGGAGCACACTCCCATCCTATATGTTTCTAAACGTATGAATTTTGGTCACTTTTGGCTAATTTTAATCATTTGGCACATTTTAATGAAAATCCTGATTACTCTTATGGGGGCCCCCTGAAAAGGGGGGCCCGGGGCAGCTGCCCCGCATGCCCCTGCATAAGTCGGGCCCTGCTTAACCATTCTTTCGTAGAAACTTCCCCACCAGGCAGCTCTTTCTGCAGCAATCACTGTAGATCTCTTCATACTATATAAAACATAGGAAATTAATTTTATTTACATGTAAATAGCCTATTTCTAGCCATCGGTCGCTATAAACGTGAAAGAAAACTGTATTAAATCAGCACTACCTATGTTTGTGTTAATGCTGCCATACAGTGATACAGTAAAAACAAAATTATTTAAATTTGGTTAATCTTTTTTCTCGCTAAGAGGCATTATCATCGTAAAAGAAAGTTGAGTTGAACCTATTCTATCTCATTTCAACTTGGAGTATGGTTGCCACATGGGAAAACATTTAAAAGTAGAATTTAAAGTTTTAATTATGACATTTCCCACGAGTGGTATCAGCATAAAAATCTCTCATGTGAAAAAAATTATCAAAACAAATTTGACCGTGGCAGAAGCTTATTATGAAAATTTATTTAAAAGAACATAAAAAAATCAATTTTACTTCAATTTAGTTACTATGTTTATCACCAGGAGACGCTGTAAACGCAAAAGAAAATTGTGTTGAATCTTGTGCTACCTATTTTTATCTTATAGCTGCTATACAGTGATACAAAAAAAGCAACCACATTTTTATTTAAATTTGAATAATTTGTTTCGGTTGCGGACGTTGTCAGCATAAAAAACAGTTGAGTTGTGTCTATCCTATCTAATTTTAACTTGGAGTATGAATGCAAAATGAGAAAAGATAAACAAAAATCCATTATAAGTTCTAGTTATGCAATTTTCCACCAGGGACGCTACCAGAGTAAAAGAAAAAATCTTTTCGTGGAAGACTTTTATAAAAACATAAAATTGACGCGTCAGAAGCTTATTATGTAGATTTATTATAAAAAGCATAAACAAATCATACTTATTTCAATTTAGATACCCTATTACTCTCCAGGGGATGCTATAAAGGCAAGAGCAAATTGTATTGAATCTTTGTTACTCATTTTAAACTTCAGTATAGGTATCTTACTGTGAAACATAAACGAAGTCAATTTTGCTTAAATTTGATTACACTTTTAATTCCTTCCAGAGATCGCTATAAATGAAAAAGAAACTTTTGTTAAATCTGTATTACCTGATTTTAACTTGGATTCCTTGTTCCCATACGAGAAAACCAAAAAAAATCCATTTTAAAGCTTTAGGTAACCCCTACCAGCGTAAAAATAAAAAAATAAAAAATATTGAAAAATGTTATCAAAACATAAATTTATCTGTGGCAAAAGCTTATTCTGTAAATTCATTTTAAAAAAATAAAAATAATCCATTTTTTTTTTTTTTTTTTACATTTGGCTGCCTTATTTCTTCAAGGGGACACTATAAACGCAAAAGAAAATTTTGTTGAATATGTATTCCTTGATTTTAACTTGGATTATGGTTGCCATATGAGAAAACATTTTAAAAAATCCCTTTTAAAATTTTAGCTATGCAGTTTCTCCCCAGGGGTACTACTAGTGTAAAAAAAAAACCCTATCATGTGGAATTTTTTATCAAAACAAATTTGCCTGTGGCAGAAGCTTATTCTGAAAATATATTTAAAAAGACATAAAAAATCGAATTTATTTAAATTTAGTTACCTTAACTCCCACCAGGGAAAGCTATAAACGCAAAAAGAAAAAAAATTTGTGGTAAATCTCGGCTACATATTTTTAACTTTAATATAACTGTCATATACTGAAACATATAAAAAATATTGTTACAAATAAAAAATAAATTTGGTTACCCTGATCTTTTCAGTGAACTATAAACGAAAAAGAAAATTTTGCTGAATCTATATTATCTAATTTTAACTTGGGGTATGGCTGTCATATGAAAAATATAAAAAATCTATTTTAAATTTTTAGTTATGCAATTTGCCATCAGGGGGTGTTACCAGTGCAAAAAAGAAAAAAAAACTGCCAGGCGGAAAACTTTATCAAAACGTAAATTTGTCCGAAAAATTATTTAAAAAAAATGAACAAAATCAATTTTATTTAAATCTAGTTACTCTATTTCCTGCCAGGGGAAAAACACAAAAGAAAATTGTGGTGAATCTGTGCCACCTATTTTGAACGTCAGTATAGCTGACAGATAGCGAAACCTTACAAAATCTATTTTACTTCAATTTACTTAGCCTATTTTCCTTACCCTTATATAAAAAAATTATGTTGAATCAGTACTACATATTTTTATCTTGAGTACGGCCGCCACCATACAGTAAAATTTAAAACAAAAAACACTTTTATTAAAATTTGGTTATTAGATTTCTTCCAAGGAGGCGTTATAGGCGTAGAAAAAAGTTGAGTTTAAATTACCATGCTTAATTTTAACTTGGGGTGTGGTTGCTATGTGAAAAAAACATTTAAAAAAATCAATTTTAAAATTTTAGCTATGCAGTTTCCCACCCTACAAGCATAAAAAAAATAATAATGAGAAAAATTTTAACAACTTATAAATTTAACAATGCCGAAGGTTTTTTCAAATATTGAGCGAAATTCGGTCGTGGGAAGTGAACCTAAAATGATTTCGAAAAATTTCTTGAAGACTCATGAATACATGATAATCTTACGGTTAAATAAAGATTATTGAAAATTACTCTTCCAACAGTAATTTGAGATAAAGTGCAATGCATATGAATTATTTTGTGTTGTCCTGTAAATAAACTGCGAATATTATCCCCCCTCCCCCATTTTCAACAGAAAACATGCCGCAGAATGTTTCAATGAATTTTTCCTCAAGCCTTAGTAACTATACAAATTTCGTAGAGTTTCAAGTAACACAATGTCATTAAAATGCATATTAAGTAATTACCGCTTATAGACGATAATGTAATCGATTTCTTTTGTGCGACACTGTACAATAACTCTAAATGCTATATAGACCTTCTTCAAGAAAAAACATGCTGTAGGTGACTGTAACAACATTCTAAAATTACATTACCGTCAGCGTTCTACACCCTAGAAGCCCCGCATTTAAGCGTTTCATAAATTTGTTACAAAAATTCTTTTCATAAAATCGTTACATTAGGATTATATATATATTAGTATATATATATATATATATATATATATCTTTTTGTTAGTTTTTGAAAAATATTGTCATTTTGAAATATTAATAATAATTCAAGACTTTTTTGCACTAAAAGTTTATAGTGTAAAATGTATTCAAATTTTAGATGTAAATGTTATATCAGTTTTTGACTGATAAGATGCTAATTAATATTCTAATATGTAAATTACGAAAAAAATAGGTACGTACTAATACGTAAATAGCAATGTCTTATTACCCTGTCTATACTTATTGCCCCAATAATAAGAGATAAGAATCTCTTAACTTATTCTCTCCATACGTCTCTCTGTGCAAAGTATCGGATATAGTCCCTTATTTCAATCGATGCTTAATGTTTGTATAATCACATATTGCATCAGTCATATATGAGAGGCTCACAACCATAGTAGACCAAGTCAGTTTATCTCTATTGCGAATAATAACGCTAAGTTCTTAATAAATAATTAATTCAGGTCAAGTTACTTACAAGAATTATATATGTCAATATTCAATTTAAAGTATCATTTTTATGGTGCTCTATCTTTTAAAAATGACAAATTATTATTTCTATTCTAAATTTATACGTTTGAAAAAAAAAATGAGGACATGGTCCAGTATGGTTGTGAAATTTCCATGTGTAAATAAAGACTTGTTTATTATGATTACGAAAACTCTTGATTTTGATTGATATTTACTTATTCTATGTTTTACTCTAAATTAAACACAAAGAGTGAAAAATATTACCAGTTATCGTAAACCATTCACTGTGCACAATACTATCATTATAATCATCATCATCATGTACTCTAGTGGAAGCAGCTTGCAGCCTGATATTGACCTCTACTGGAAGATTACATTATGAATTGGCGGAATGTATACAGAAGATCCATCATATCTTTCTTTTTGGCCAAAGTGACATTTCTACGGCCCGCGTACAATGCATCTTGACTGACAAAGAAAGTAACTTGCGTCCACGAGCCCGTTTTTCCAAATTTACTTTGCGAAAAGGTTGATCCTCATTGAGTGTTTCTTTGGACAATAACATGAAGGGAGAAACTCTCACAACTCGCAGGCATCTAATATTCATCCAACTAAAACAAACCCCCTCGGTATCCTTATTTCTGTTTGTGATACTTTGTTCCAAAGCTGTAGCAGAAACAAAGTCGGAATTTTAACTTCAATGACACCAAATTTAGAACATTCCTTCTTTGCATTCATAATAGTTTCCGTCCAGTCTCCAGGAACATAGATGTGTTGTTTCTTGCGACACGTTGCTTCAATTAGACCAAATACTGCGTCACCAAATTCTGTATCATCAAAATCTGCATCTGAAATGTCTGCATGGCACCTAGTAAACTATTTGTTTTTTTCAATTTCTGAAACAACTAAACACCTTGATATAAAAATGAAAAATGCTTAAGCTCAAGAACCCATAATAACTCTATCGTTCTAAAACCACGATACAGACGGACAGACAAACCGAATTCATAAACACTTTGCAACTATGTTGGAAAGTGTTAAAAAGTGACAGCATATGTACATGGCGCATGCTTAGAAGTTTTTGTCCAAACTGCTGCAATCCACATTCCAGAATTTGGCAATACCCACATGGACAAGTTCTATTTGAGAGGCTCACAACCATAGTAGACCAAATCCATTTTGAAAAAAAAAATGAGATAGTCCATTTAGAAGGTGAATAAAATCTGTTTAAATAAAATCCCTTCCATAGTGTACCAAGTCTGTAAAAAGATGCCATATATATGAAAAGATGTGAAAACAGGCTTGGTTCACTGCGGGAGTAGATAAAACATATTTTATGCACCTTCTAAAAAGACTATCTTTCTTTTTTATTATGGACTTGGTCTACTATGGTTGTGAGCCCCTCATTTAACAAGTGAGACAAGTCAATTAATATTAGCTTGGAGATAATGGAAGACTCATCCAGTTTTTGTCCAAAAACGTCTCGATTTATCAATTTTTACTGTACGTATTTTGTCATTATCGTTATATCTTTTATATTCAGAATTGAGTATTATGAATAAATTGTTTCTTATTGTAAAACTTTTTTGCTTGAATTACTTCATATAATTTACTGAGATATTTTTGCATTCATTATCAATTAAAATATTACATATTTATATTAAAAATATATTTATACAAATTTTGCTATTAATTACTGAATTAAGTTAATTATCATTCTATTGTAAATTCAAACCGAAGTATTGGAATATATTCAATTGCGCTAGATGAAAAATGGAAGATTTGTTCTTGCCTAAACATTTTACAAATGCAGTGGGCCAAACATCCGACAAATGACATTGTGGGGGGAAAAAAATGTATATATATATAAGAACACAAGGCAAACTTTTTTATCTTTCAGGCCATTAAGTAAAGTATATTCCAAAGAAAAAATGTGTCTTCATTAATTTTATTTACCAGAGAGAGCTATGAATGATAAATGCAAAACTTACTTTTTTTGGTGAGAAATTCCGCTTTATCTTATTTTATTTTTATTATTATCACTACAAATGGTTGAAAAAGAACATTATCAAGTAGAAAAGGCTTATAATATGCTTCCATATTATTCTAAGATTCCATTATCTATTAAAACTATTTTATAAAATTGATTAAATTTCTTTGAACTTTCAGAAAACAAAGTAATTTAATAATTAAAAAAAAAAAAAAAAAAAAAAAGGAAAGCATTTAAAGACTAGATGTTCGTTTGCTATATTTTCTTTAGAAACTGTAATAATTTAAAAAGAAAATTCTTAACTACATGCAGTTAAATATTTGTATCAACTATTACTTTTAGAAATACAAGGTGACCATAAATAAAATGGCAGTACTCAGAGTGTTCTTCAGCGCGATCTAGATGGGAGAATGTGTCCAAATTTTGTAAGAAGATTAAACAAGACGGGGGACGAAGGATTCCGCGAACAAAAAAATTAGTTCCAAAAGTCACCGCTAGGGGAATATGTGACGCTGTGTAACAGAAAATAGAGTTTTAAAAAATGCACAATCATTACTGAAATAAAATTACCCTTTATTTAACACAGTTAACGATTTTAGTATTGCTTCTGAATTTTTTAAAACTCTCCTACTTGGATCTCTACTGAGACGACTTATAGACGCGTACTGGATGTACCTGGATATCTACGATGCAAGTCTTAAACACATCTATATGAAGTACCGCATGTCTAAAAAGGATCTATGCTTGGAGATCTTATGGGCTCTTTGGATGTATTCGACGTTTTATGGAGCTCAAAAGAGCACCACCTAAATAGAGTTGCCAGTTTAGCCTCCTTTTTTATTCAGAAATAACGAATTCCTACCGGAAATTTTGAACGAAGAACTTTTACTTTAAAATGTCACGATAAGAAAAAAAAAAACATTACTGTTATAAATTAGGAATTTCTAAATAAAAAAGGAAGCCAAACTGCAACCCTTCACCTAAAATCTCCACTAGACTAAAAAGCATGTATCGTGGATATTTTTCGACATCTTATAGATATTTCGGTTTTCTTTTGTACACAGCTTTTACGTCTTATAGATGGGTGTGCGCCGTGTGGATATCAGGAAAAAAAATACTGTTTAATTAAAATAAAGACAGCTAGTCAAAGCTCCCGTATATCAAACATGTCCAGTTTACCCTATATATGTACGTAAGAATGATGTAAACATCAAACAGAAAATTTTATTGAATCATGTTAGGGGCAAAAATTAATAATTAAGAAAGTATATATATATATATATATATGTGTGTGTGTGTGTGTGTGTACAGAGAGAGATAAAAAAAAATATTTGAATAATATGTTATTTATAATCTTTGTGTAATAATTATATATTGAAACTCTTAATACAATAATAATATTTTTTACTACTTATATTATGCATGGAAATTATTTTATATTCCTTAAAATAATCTTAAGTTCCAGTTTATATTTATGAATGCATTTTTTTTTTTTTTTTTTTTTTTTTTTTTTTTTCAAACTGAAATATGTAGAAAACCTTTAACTAGTGCGTAGCTGTCAACCTTTCAGTTTTTTAAAACAAAATAAACGTACTTTAGACCAGAAAAAATATTTACCTAATTAAATGTTTCTTGTTTCTATGTGGTAGCCATTTGATATCATTTATTAAATAAAATTTCTGACACCAATATGATTATTTGACTTGGAAAAAAAACGAAGGTTGGCAGCTATGCTACTGAGTATGAAGTAACTGGTACGCATGTAATTTAATTTTGTTCATTTTTTTTTTTTTTTTTTTTGGTACAGAATTCATGGAAAAATTTCTTCGAAAAGCGAAAAGGTTACCAGACCAATGTGGAAATAGATGTGCAACTAAAATACAACGTTTAGAACAAGTTCTGCATTTGAGAGAGGTCACCAAGCGACAAAAATGTCTTGCACAAGAAACAACTTTTCATTAAGGAGAATAAAATATAAATGCAAACCAAACCTTAATTTAAGAAAATCTGCAACTGAAATGAACAATGTGCATATTAGCCTCATATGTTCATTTAAAACTCGAGCACTTTCAAACCAAAATCTCAGCTTTCAGATTATTTCAGCCAAGATCTCAATATCCTACCAGCTTTAAAAGACAAAATCATCTTTTATTCTTTAATGTAAATACACCATAACATCTGGTATTGATAATGACTGTTAATTTTTTAATCTGTTTAATGAATTTGCGCTTGCTTTTGCCACAATCTAGATTTTCTGTACGTTTTAAAACAAATAAATGATATTGTTCTTTAATGTAAATACACTATAACAACTGGTATTTAAAATAAAGTTTATCTTCAATTTTTAAATGTCTTTTTGAATTTGTTTTCTAGATACTAAAACTTCATGAGATTTTATATAAAAGAAACCTTTTATCTTAAAAGCAAATTTACAATTCTTTTCAACGGAGAAATACTACATTATTAAATGCTTTAAGCGACCTTTGAAAGCAATTTTAGTGCAATGTTACATGCATTTCGGCAAACTTCTTTAACCCTTTCAGGGGCAAAGCATTTTCAATGCTAAAGTGTTGAAATAAATGATTGTCACCAGAACTTGTCAAAAAAAAAATATATTGGTAAACAAAAAAAAAGGCTATATTTCACATAATTATTAAATGGAAAATATTTTACCATAATTCTGGTGCCATTGTAGTGTTTGGGAAATAAAATTAAGCGGTTTCATAAACATATTACCGCCCCTGAAAGGGTTAAGGCGTTGCCATCGAAATACTCAAGGCCAGAGGACAAGAGTTGTGACGTCATCACTAATTGACCGACTTCTCACTACTATTGGATTTCACGGAAAATTTTGAATAGCAATTTTCTTTTATTTTATTTGTGGAATATCTATTATCTTATAAAACAATAATAACTATTTAAACTTACTGGTGAGAATTTGGAATCCCCCAATAAAATATCAGCCAGATGCGGCAACACTGTGGTATTCCGCATCTGGTTGAATTTTTATTTTGGGATTCAGAATTCTCACCAGTAAGTTTAAATAGTTAGTATTGTTTTATACAGCGTTGGGCACGCTCACAAAAAAACGAACTAATTCAAACTCAAACTCAACTTCTCAAAAATGAGTCAAGTTCACGTTCAAATTCAAATTTTTTCAAACGAACTCGCTCAACTCAAACTCATCTATGAAAGTGAGCGAAGTTCACTAAAAACTCGTTTTTTTTGTTGTTGTTGTTGTTTTGTTTTTAAATTAGAACTTTATTGTCCAAATTTACAAAATTTTATGAGTAATCTTTTGGTTATTCAATGTAAGTGTCTTCATGGGCCCGGTCCAACTTTCTTTCCCGACACTCTGTCCGAGCTGGGTTTGAGGATTACTTTTTTCTAAAGCTTCAAACCGAGATGGCCGGGACTGGGTTTATTTTCTGGCCCAAGTCGGGGCTGTACTGAATTCGTCTTGAGGTCTGAACAGGCAGAAATTTTCAGTCCCAGTTCCAACACAGGTCGTATGAAAATCATTGGACCGGCATGGCTCTCTCTGGCCTGTCCAGTAAAAATATCAGTAAAATTTGGCCCTGCCCAATTTTTTTTTTTTTTTTTTAATGCACGTATTTTTAAATCGCTATTATTCCATAATTAAAATTGATATATTTATTTTTATTATTTTTTAAGGTGGGTAGATGCAATTCTAGGCAATAAAATTAAAATACGGTAAAACCTGAGAAAAAAAATTGCCTGTGACGGAATCCCGTGTTTAACTAAATAAAATAAAAATGTCGATCTATTTAAAATTAGAATAACAGTACTTGTGAAAAGAATGCAATGCATTTACAACAGACAATGAACTTGCTCATAGGGGAATCAGCCCATAACGGATTTTTCTTTTTTTTATGCAATTCCGTCTTAGAACATTTTATTGTATAGACTTTAAAAATTTTAAATCTCCAAGCCATAGAATGTGGATTAACGCTATTAATGGTAACTGTAATATTCACATATAGACATATGTATTAAAAAATAAATACCACAGCTCAGAAAACTTTATTTAAAATGAAGAATATAAACATGATGTAAAAAGATAAAATAAGTATTTTTAGTTAGGACTTCTCGTACAAAATAATTTTAACATTACAGGCGTGGGTCTAGCCGAGCCAATTAATTTTTTGTGCAGGCTGGGCCGAAGTTTTGGTTTTTGTACCGTGCTTGATCAATAATTTTTTGGAACGGGTCGAGTTGTGCTCGGAGCAGTTTTGGCCAAACTTTGAACATTTTTACCGGGGCAAAAGAAAAATTGTCTACGGATCTACTCTATACGAGGTGAAACAATAATAAATTTAGTTATGCGCCAATAAAATTCGAACTATACGGAATGACTGTCAATTTGCAACAATGAAACATTTTAAAGGCTTAATTAAAAGTAACAAAAATTATTATAAATAAAAAAAGGAAGTGTGTGATTTAATAATAATAATACCCTTTTATTAATAATCACAGTTTACCATTATTTAATTTACGATTGCACACTGAGAAATCAATTTAGATATCCTAAAAAGATAGTTTAAATAATGTTTATTTTCTTTATTTCTTATTGTTCTATCTTAACTCATTCTCAAATTCCCTGTTCAACAGCACGAAACTTTCTGACACATTCTGTTACTAATTTTTAAAAGTAAAAGCATAAAATTGGCAAGTTTGGCTGCTGAAGCGATTTCGAATCGAATAGCGGTTTTCATTTTTTCATAAATGGGTTATAAGTGATTCTTATGACGTGACGACAAGTTCGTTCCCTTTCATTCGTTGCTGTGTCGGTAATCCAGTTCAAAACTCCCACTTTGACAGTATTTTCTGGAAGATATTCTGGCTTTACCAAAAAATGAAAAATGCCATTCCTTTACATAATTACTGAACAAGAACACTAGCCAATTTCATGCATTTACGAAAAAAAATGAATTCAGAAATGTCACAGAAAGTATCTCCTTTGGAAAACAGCCTTAAAAATCACAAGGAAAATCATATATTTTTCAATAAATTCACTTGCTTGCGCTTTCCACCAAGCACGTAAAATAAGGGTGAATTTTTCATAATTGAGTTCGGTGCCCACGCCAAATTAATGTATTATAACGGAAATTTTTAGGAAAGAACATGAATTGCTGTCAAAAGATATGGCTTAACTTTCAAGATGAGCATTATATGCTTATAAAAAAGTGTTTATTAAAAAAAAAAACTATTTTTACTCTTATGCGTATTTGTTTAAGGGTATTTAAGAGTAAGATCTTAAATTCTCTTCATTAATGTTAAACCTATTGACATGGAATGCATTAAAAAAATATATATATTGCCCCAGAAAATGAATATCTTTAACTTTTTTTTTCTGGGTAATTTTCTTAAAGGATTTCTCTTTTTCTTTTTTTTGCTTACAAGCAATCGAAATTTTATTACTGAAATATACATATATATATCAGGAAAAACTTTAGCATGTTTTACGTTTCTTTACAGCTTTCATTAATTTAAAATAAATTAGATGTTCTGAGGTTTATAAATTTTACACAGTTGGTCATATGTTACAATCTATGGGCCAGATTTCGGGTCATTGCTTTCTAAAATTAAATGGGATAAAAATAAATCTCAACTGCATTCTTCATAAAATGCATTTATTTCTATTTTGTTATATTTTTTACGACTGAGAGACATTTGAGGCAGTAATTCACTTATTTTTATTTATCTTTCAATTTATACCTTTAATTTCTTAAATCACTGTGTTAAAAATTGTGAAAAGGAATAGAATAAAAAGAAAAAGAAAAAACGAAAAGAAAAAGAAAAGATTCTTTGAAAAGACACTATGTTTCCTTTTTCTTTTCTTTCTTTTATATTAGTTAAAATTAATTCAGCTTTTTAAATCAAATTCCATATATCGATTTGTAATCCCTTGCTCATACAAGATTTATTTTAAAGATATTCTTGTTACTGTAAAATCCATGAGAGTATACGGCCAATTCTCAGTCTCTTTGCTTTTATTGTTTAAATAAGGGGTATGCAGAATTGGAGGGATAGTGCTGTCACAAAAGCTGTCTATGACCTCCCGCTGCTCGAAAATCGTCACGGTGCCAGGGAGGTAGAATCACTACGTTTTATGATACCCGTGTATCAAGAACACAGATAAAGTTACAATCAAAGGCCCCGAAGATCATGTACCTCGAGGTTCTATACCCGTCCTGAGTTCTGTTTTTGCGCTTTTGGGAAGAATTCACCGAAAATAATCAGCTTGAATGTAAACATTTTTCCGCCCCTTCCCACAATGAAATAACATGTAGTTTGAAAGCCAATAACATGAAGATTTCTATAATAGAAAAGCTGTCTCCTCCGTTTTGTTGTGTCATTGTGAAATTTGGTGATTAAGAAACGTATATATATAAATATATAAAGAAATTATCTGTCAAAATTTAACCATGTCAGAAAGTAAAACACAAAATGCTCTTAAAAAAAAAAAAAAAAAAAAAAAAAAAAAAAAAAAAAAAAAGAACCAGAACCTTCCCAAGCAGCAAATAATCCCTGGCCGAACCTCCGCCGCATGTCCTAATCTGACTATTTTTCGCCCGGTCGACCTCATTTCCTGAGATCGGCAGTAAAGGCTTTTTGGCCGCACGGCAAACGATCTGAGGATCGTATGATCCTGATATGTTGTGCACAGATTTTTGACATATTGCCGACGTCTTTTTGACTACTGAGTTCAGGCTGTTTTCTTGTTATTTTCTACCCCTCCCCCCCCCCCCCAAGTTTTTTGCCCTCTTGTTTTCGTGGTATGCTAGCTGTGAAAACCATACCTTTTAAAAGTGCACTTTGTATTAAAAGTAATTTATAAAGAAATATAACATTTATTTTCATGTGAATTATTAATCTAAGATTTTGAAATTATTTTTAAGTAATACACGTAAAAGTTATTTTTGATGAATATAAATTGCTTAGCAAATTTTCTACACAAATTAGCAAACTCTCATCTAAAAAAAATAAATGGCAGCCCGACAAATGTTACAAAATAAGTCTTATTATTAGAAGAAGTTTTTTTTACTGTTTTTTTTTTTTATGAATTGTGAATGGTCAGTCATACTTAAATAATATTTTGAAAAGTAAAACGTAATGAAATACACTGTTGTACACTTTAAATACTAGGGTATAAAAACTAGGTTATTTTGGGCGATTTAAATGAATAAATTCAAATAAAGTATGTAGATAATAGCTAAAATTTTGAATATTAAATATTAAAACTATTATTTGCAATAAATGCGTTTTTAAAGTAAGAATAAATAATTAATGAGTTGAAATAATAAATTTAGCATCGTATTTTTAAGAGACATGTTGAAATATTTTTTTATTATTATTATTATCAGAATAATTTCGAACATAAAAACTTTAATCAGGTCTAAACTAATAATACACTATGAATAAACTAAAATGTTTCACGTTTTCTGAAATGCATTTAATTTATAAAAGAAAGCATTATTTTATTTCCTGCCATGCATAAAAATTTATTGATAATAATTTTTTATAAATCCCGAAAAAAAAAATTAAATTCTCACATTCTAGGTTTTTCTTACCCCCCCCCCCTTATTACAGTATTTGCAAGGTAAAAAGTATTCAGGATTTATATTATAACATCTCGTTCAAGTAGGCTATTCCTTACGGTAATATTTCCAGTTTTCCATACTTTCCCTAATCCTAACTTAAAAAAAGAAACAAAAAAGAAAAAAAAAACGCAAATAATTGTTTAATGTTTTAATTTTATTATTAAATATTCTTTATTATTAATTTATTCCTATTAATCATAAAAACAATCTAGTCTTTGCATTAAGCATATAATTCACTTTTTCTATTTTTAAAGCAAATTTTTAAGTATGAGTAACTATTCGTAATTCAAAAAAAGGGTGCACACTCCTTCTAATTTCTAGAAATATTTGCGGTATATATCGAGCGATCGCTTATTTTTGAAAGGTGAAAAATTGCTAACTTCTGAAGAAAAAGCTTAGAAATTTATACGGAAGAGACTCAAGGGTGAAAGGTTCCATTCTCCCATTGGTTGAGAAGAAACAAGAATCCCGCGATTAATTCTCAAGGTTACAAGTCCTGATAATTGAGCAGTGGTAGACAATTCTAGCTAAGAAATCAGAAGGCACATAGCATTTCACCACCAAAACAAATCGCCAAGTGTCACTTGAGATTATTTCAAGTATTAAGTTGCAATCATATTAAATTTTCTTTACGACATGTAAGGAATTTTAATTTATTTCTCATATAAAGTGATTCACGGATAACAATGATATGGTATTTTTTAAAATATCCTTTTTTCCCTGCAAAAAATTGATAAAACTGACTTTCTTTTAAAAAAGTAACCAATTTAAATATTTTAGACTTATTATTTTGTAACTTACTTTTAAATTACTCATTACACATATTCCTTTTGTGTATACAGGTGTATGTAAATTTAAACTAAAAAAAAAAAAAAAAAAAAAAAAAAAAACATATCCCATATTTTAAAAGTATAAAATTGATATTTATACGAAAAGTAAAATTAATATTTTTTTATTTATAGCTTTGCATCAGGAGGACAGAAGCTTAGGGGATTGCCCCCCCCCCCCGAAATAATATCCTGGCTACGCAACTGCATTTAATTACCTATGTGTTTTGACTGTAGTTATGTGTGCAAAGCAACAGTAAACTCAAGCACCCCCCTCCCCTTCCTTGATAGCTGATGTGTTTTTTAAAAATAAAAAACTATATAAAACAATTAATAAAAATACTCAGTCAAATTTTATCCATTTTTTTTTTTTTTTTTTCATGGCACTTTGTGTGCGTAAATATAAATAATTAAATGGCCAAACTAGTACTCAAATAATCAAAATTGTCAGAAAGGAATTTAGATCATCTAAATTCTACCTTGACCGTATAGTAATTTGCAATATTAATATCTATTTATTATTACTGCAAAATAACAAACAGGGCAAAATATCATAAAATAAAGTACTTCTTAGATAGTTAGATAGTGAATGAAAAAGGTCAAGCTAAAATAAATTATAGTTCACACTTGTAGTGAAATATAATGAAAAAATAAATTAAATAATAATGACTTTTTTTTTTTTTTTTTTTTTTTTTTACTCTCACTCACTCAAAAAAAAAAAAAAAAAAACGGGGGGGGGGGGGGGGGGGGAACCAAAAACAATAATATCTATCTGAGCAATAACTACCAAAAACTATAAGAAGTTTTTATAATGCATTTTGTTGCATTAAATATTTCTAGTTAATGATTACTTGGACTAATGCCTTTAACTTAGTTTTCAAATATTTAGGGTGGTAATAGTGAAGGAATAATTTATGATAATTTTTTAAATAAAAATAATTTATGTTTTTGACTGAGTTTTCAAATAATATATATATATAATATATATATTGTTTTAAAAAGTAGTTTATTAGAATTTTTTAATAAAAACAATTAAAAATTTTTTAGTAAATTTTAATAAAAAGTACTTAACTATTACAAATTGATTTAAATAATTAATTACTTATTAAGTTAATAATATTATTAATATAAATTCATAAATTAATAAAATTTTACTTTCAAATAAAATAATCTGAATATAGTTATGTATTCAGATATATTGTTAAATAATATAACATAAAAATATTTTATATAAGTGTAAGAAATAACATTATATTTTCAAAAATATTCATTTTAAGGAATTGAAATAAATAGCTTTTAAGTAATATGAGTTTTAAAAATTAATTTCATTAACAGTATTTTATACATAATAAAAAATTACAAAGCATTTGATAATAAAGTAATAAAGTTTTTCTGTATGAAAAATACTAATTAATTTTAAAAGAAAACTTTGATAAATTAATTTTGCTAATTTAATATTTATCTGATACTACAGTTATAAGGGAAAAAAATAATGTAAGTTTAGGAGATATTATTATTGAATTACAATAAATGCTCACTTTAATTCATAAAAAATAGCTTATATGAATTTCGAAATTTATTTAAAACTAAATTTTATTTTATTTAATAAAAATTAAATTTCAATTTTATTTAATTTAATAACAATTAAAACTTAATCAAAATTTTATTTAATTATCTAATTGACAATTAAAAAAGTTGGAAATAACTGATAATAGAAGTCTACAAATCTTTATTAACTAACTTAATAAAAATCGAAACAAAACACAAATAAAAAATACAAAAGCAACAGAGAGGATAGAACTCGCCTACTTAAGTTTGCTAGACAAGCGCGTTAACCACAAAACTCTCACCAAAATAGCATGAATTAACTAGGTACGATATTTCTCAAAGTGCTTGCATTTCATCGCCAAATCATCCCTGCGAAGCAAGCCAAGACCGGTTTCTGATCAACCAATGAGAGAATGGAACCTTTCACTCTTGAGTCGCTTCCATTTACTCACTCTCTCACTTTACATAACGTATCCTCGCATTCCCGTATCCCGTCTCTGTCTGGTTAAAAATGACCTTGCTTGCAACATAAAAAGGGAAACAAAATCTTGAGGGGTTTGATAAGGTGGGTGAGAAAGACCTTGAAAGGGAGTGGGCAGTCACGTGTTTCGGAAATACGTGGTGAAACTGCAGGGGGTATTGATGAGGGGTCGCACATTGTCGGGCATTAATCGCCCCAGGAATGCCGGCCGATGTTATTTTCTGAGTAAATATTAACATTTCAAATCTATCAGTTAGTGCGATCTCGTGCCGATACCAGCGTTGGACTACTGGAACAGACTATGATCTATTGACATCATAATAATGTCAGTGGGCGATTACCGGTATTTCGCCGATAATTCGGATAAACGGCCTAATTCATTTCGATATATTTTGCTGTCTGGGTTACAATTAAATAAATTTAGATAAATATTTTTTCCTCAATTTTAAGATATCCTTTTGCAGAATAAAATATATGAGATTTTATATCAATGATACTTTAAACGAAATTAAAAGAATTTTTTACCTGAAGAATTTATCTAATTTTAGTTTGAACATTTTAATAATCTTCTTTGTAGAGTTTTTCATATTAAATAATACACACCAGATAAAACATGAATAGTGAACAATGAAATTGATAAAACATGAAATTGTATAGATGTTTGAAAAAATAACTTAACGAAAAATAATTTATTTATATTTAAGCAAAAGAATCTAGTAAATAGACTTTTTCTGTTAAGATTAAAAATTCAAAGTTTAATAAAGTTAAAACAAACACAGACTAGATTATTAAAAAACTTTTATATATTTGTATTGTTATTTTTCGATTACTGGATTAACATACATGTGATTTTGATTTAGGAAAATCCGCTTCTGCCCCATCAACCCCCCTCCCCCCATCCTTCCTTCCTGCGGTTGGTTGGTTGTGTTTATGACGGCCAATTATCAACACGAGGGATATAGGCCCTGAGGGGGGGGGAGTGCCCTCCGTGGGGGTCTTTCTAAGGGAACCTAACCCGTATTTACGCATGAAAATCTACTGTTCGAAGAAAACCGCGAAACTCCGAACGATTAGGCCGACAGGCGCGATTGGGTTCGAATACAGCACCTCCCGTCTACCAGCTTCGAGAGCAGAACCTCTTGGCCCTTCTGGTGAGGCCCTTCCTGTGAGTTAGTAGAGTCCGGCATCGGCTCGGGTTATCCGCTTTTATCCAAACCCAGCTGCGAGTCGGGTGGTGCAATATACTTTTTCGTTGCGGGTCGGGTTGGATTCTACTTTTTTGCTGCGGGTTCTGCAACTTTCATTGTTTAGACTACTGCGGGTCGGGTTCGGTTTGATCCAACATTTCAAAAGAATGCCAAAATTATTTTTTTTTATATTCAAAATCTATAAACAATAAGATCTTCATGATGGATATAACCGAAAAGTACACATCTATTCAGCGAATACTTTTTCAATTCTTAATATATTTATACACTTATATCGCTGCATATGGGGCCCTTCCAATCTACATACATACAACAGGTGTGTGCAAGGACTATCACGAACTTTATATATGATTTGTTTACCAATTAGAATAATTGTGTTACTATTAATCTAGTGTAATTTCGTATCCAGCGATTTCTGGAGTTCCATTACCTGAGATTTATTCTGTTGAGCTGAACCAGGTTTCAGACCAGATGCTGTAATCATCAAGGTTAGCTGGGTGAAAAAGTTCGACCAGAATCGTCCGGGATAGCTCAGATGGCAGAGCACTGGAGGCTTCAGCCAGGAGGTCCCGGGTTCGAATCCTGGTCCGGACATTTTTCGCCCAGTTAGAAATTTACATCTAATATGATTTGTTTACCAATTAGAATAATTGTGTTGCTATTAATCTAGTATATGTTTAATACGAATTTTATCTTTTACAGAAAGAAATGTACATATTTATTATTATTCTTTAATATTCAAATATATTAAAACCTTTGAATAGCAAACAACTCGGGATCGTTGAATAGAGTCCCGCATCGGATCGGGTTGTACCTTTTTGTTGTTGTTGTTGTTGTTCGGGGCGGGGTTATTCTATTTAGAAGTCAGTACGGGCCGAAATTCCCAGACCCGGGGCCGGCCTGATTTATAAAAAAAATTCGGCCCGGCCCGCACAAAAAAATATTGGCCTGGCCTTGCCCGCTTAAAATTTCGGCCCGATTCCGGCCCGGCCCGGTATAACATCTAAAAGTTCGACTCGAGCCTGGTCCGGCCCGAAAAGAGTTAAAATCTCGGCCCGAACCCGGCCCGTCCCGAGTGAATTTCTACAAAACATTGATTTTTAAGTCGATTTGGTTAAAAATTTGTCTCGTACGAGTTAAAGCCAAAAATATTTATCTTAACTTTCTTTTTCATATTCATAATATTCCTTTTTATAGAAGTGCCGCAGGGTGCGATATTCATTTTTTTAATGAATCTCTATTTCTTGTATGTAAATGTTTCAGTTATCATTAATATTGTTAATCCATGTATTGAAGTGTTAAAAATCTGAAAAATGCTATAATAAAATCTAAGGCGGAATTGCTTAGAGAAAAAAAAATGCGTTATAGACAAGTTTCCTTCTTAGCAAGTGTAAAGGTATTATATATTATAAATGTATATGTATTCTTTTCTTGCGTATTAGTATATTAATTTTGCATGGATGAACACTTTTTCAGTTTAAAACAAGATTCCGTCATAGGCATGTTCTTTTTCAAACGTTTTACTATATTTTAATAAGCGTAGAAATCTACTATTCTTTAAAAATAATGAATTTTAATGTTTAATAGTAGTATAATGGCGATTTAAAAATGTATGGATTTTTTGAAATTTTTTTGGGGGCCAAACCTAATTTTACTGGCCTTTGAACGGACCAGGCCACGCCGAGAATGATTTTCATACGGGCTGGGTCAAAACTAGGACTGAAAGTTTGGGCCTTAAAGACTAGGAATGAAACCAGTCCTGGCTCTGTACAGAAAAAATAAGCTAGGCCGGGCCCGACCCGAACCTTCGGGAAAAAAGAAGGGCCCGAGCCTTCAGAAAAAAGTATGGTCCGAGCCTTCAGAAAAAAGTATGGCCCGAGTGCCGTGAATGAAAATAGGACCGAACACCCGGGCCGGGCTTGGGCTTCGGGGACACGGGCCGGCCCGTGCAGATCTCTGATTCTATTTTCTTTCTGTGGGTTGATTTCACTTTACAATAATTCTTAGGGTTCAGATTTAAATTTTTTGCTAATCGGGTTGTTGGGATTTTCATAAAAAGTTTGAGCAGAATTATGTTCCGGATGAAAATACATAAGCATTTCATCCGTATGAGCGTATATTCAATTTACTGCTTGTGAAATAAAATGTATATATGAAACGCAATTATAGATTATTCTTTCTTTATGGTACAGTTAAGAACCATTTTTTCTTTTCTCATAATATTGAAAATATCATTTAACAATTCAATTTTGACATGCACAGAACACATATACAGCATTTCCGAGAGTTTATGCATACTTAGACGTGTCTATAAATTATAATATGTGTAGTATCCAGCGGAAAATCGTATAATACAAATACATATTTGTGTTAAAAATTGGAAAGTATTTGCTAAATAGAAGTATCCGTTTTCTGCGTGTGTGTCCGCTACGTATGTCTTATTGCATATAGATTTTTAACCTTTTTATTTTCGACATTCTTTTGAAAAAACGGTTTAACCGAATTCAAACCGCAAGAGTCAAAACCCAATCCGAAACAGACACGAACCTGAAACAGAAGTCAAACAGAAACAGTGAACAAAGAAACAGTGTACTATTCTTTAAAGAGAATTTTAATTATAGAATAATAGTAATTTACAAAATATGTACTTTAGGAAAAAATTCTTGAGCCAAAGAAGCTGTTCCTTAAACAAATTTTTACACGGGTCGGACAGGGATAGGTCAATGATTTTCATTAGAGCAGGGTAGTGGGGGGCCGGTAAATTTCAATCGGTGAAAGAATGAAAGGAAGAATAAAGTGTCTGGTTCGGCATAGATCGAGCCTGCAGAGAAAGCAAGATCCGGGCGCGACCCAGTAAAAGCTATGATCAGATTCGACCCTCCCGAGTCCGTGTAGGTCTCTAAATGGCATTTGAATGGAAAAAACGTGTTCTTAACGGCTGGAAAATTTTTAAATAAATTATGAAAAAAAGTGAGTTTGAGTTGTAAATTTCGTTCAAACTCACGGATTTTTTGAGTTTTCGTTCAGCTCACGTTCGTTTATCAAAAAGTGAGTCAAGTTCAACTCAAAGTTCACAGAAATTGAACGAAACTCATGAGTTTTCGTTCAGTGAACGTGCTCATACCGAACACTGGTTTTATACGATGATAGATATTACACAAATAAAATAAAAGAAAATTGCTATTCAAAATTTTCCGGTGTGAATTCCAACACTAGTGAGAAGTCGGTCGATTAGTCGGTCGATGACGCCACAACTCGTGTCCTCTGGCCTTGAGTATTTCAATGGCAACGGTTAAGGGGACAGTGGACTTTCAAAATCACGAAATTCGACTAAAATATCGATTTTTTTAATTTATTTATTTGGAGAATTATGAAAGTAGATGCTCAAATTTATTTGATGCAAAAAGATTTTTTTCAATTCTGACGCGTCTTCGCAGAGATATAAGCTTTTATATTTGTAAAAAGGTATATATTTATACAGCTTTTTTTTACTAAAATGTTGACTTCTCAAAACTGAAAATTTCGCACATTTCTAATATTTGAAACGTTTTATGCGCATTCCTAATTATCAGATTCTTTTGAAATTTATACTGTATATTTTCAATATAATACTAAATAAATGTTAGCATAAAAAGTTACTTTTAAGGGTTATTTTTGTGTTTAAATTTATATGCATATGAAACATATAGCTACACTGCTCAAAAAAATTAGGAAAGCAAGCAAAAAAGTGAAGAGAACAGTGCAAGACAGCCATGTATGGGCATAAAATGGATAGTACACGTGTATAAATGAGCAATACAGAAAAAAGACGCAAAAAAAATTGTAAGGCTAACTTTTATTCTTCGAAAAGATGAAAAGAACATGAAAAGATGGTTTAGGGCAACAATTTCTTTTCATGTAAATGATAAAAAAATGTATTGTTTAGAAATGATGCAAGATTTTTAATATGGCGTGTGGTCTCTACGAACAGCTAAGACTACTGCACACCTTTTTCCCTGGATGCGATGAGGTTATTGATAAGACTTTGGGGAATACTGATCCATTGCTCAAGAATTGCAATCTCCAAGTCCCGGACAGTAAACGGAGGCCTCGGTCTCGCAGCAATGCGTCGTCTGAGTATGTTCCAAACATGCTCGATCAGATTTAGGTCAGGAGAGCATGCTGGTCATTCCATACGCTGTATTGTTTTAGCTTCAAGCATGTTCTCCACAAGACGAACTGTATGAAGTCTGGCATTATCATGCATGGAAAAAAAGAATATATTTTGCTGCAACATAAAATAGGACATGAGGTCTCAGTATCTCGTGTGTATAACTTCGGACCGTCAAAGTGCCATTCCGAATGATATGCAGGCCCGCAAGTCCACCTATGCTGATTCCAGCCAATAGCATCAACCCACCTCGTCTGTAATGTGATCTTTCACGAACGAATGTGGGAATATTTTGAGTGCCTCTTTCTCTCCATGCAAAAACACATCAGATGTCACATCCAGACTGAATCGGGACTCGTCTGTAAACAGAATTTGACTCCAACAACGTTGCTTCCAAACTCGATGTTCAGTTCCCTACCTTCTTTGGGCCACACAGTGGCTTGAGGTCAACGAAATACAGACCATTGGCTTACGTGTATAGAGACCACCCTGATGAAGCCTATTTCGGACTGCTTGGCTGGACACCCTTCGTCCTGTGGCCAAGAACAACTGTGTTTGCAGCTGAGTAGTACTGCTCGTTCCATCTCGACGAGCTATTAACAGGATATATCGGTCATCAGTTTCTCTGTTAGCACATTTTCGACCTTGCACTTGTCGATGACTACCATTCAATGTGTCTTGGAATCGATTCCACAGCCTTTTATGGACACTTCTTGCGACTCCAACAGCGTCCACTACGCTTCGTTGTGTTTTCCCAAATTCAACTGTCCGATGACACGCCAAGCCATGGATTGCGGTAAATCATGTTGTTGTGACATTTTCAAGCCACCTTTTCTCAAAACACAAGCTGAGCAAGTGAATTTTACAACTGAGGCAGTGAAACAGACGTTTCTGCAAAATCCCGATTTCTGCACTTATCTTCTTTTTCTAGTTTTTGACGTCATAAAGTTTAATTTACATAATAAAGTTTTCTTTATCTGTTTTCTACAACTCTTTAAATTATGGATGTTTTATTTTACGTTACTTATCGGTGTAAATATTTGCGTAATTTCGTTAAAACCATGTGCTCCCCTAATTGTTTTGAGCAGTGTATATTAATATATATATATATATAATTGCAAAAAATATTCTTTTTCTGTTTATATACTCGGCGAACTTTTACAATTCATGCCATCTTTCATTGTAATATAGAATATGTATCTCGTAAGTAAATATTGTCCTATTTTATGTAAAAGAAATGCGCATGGGACATTTTAAAATCTAACAATTATTCGTTATTTTAAAAATCTGAACAGTCAGTAATTTAAAAATTTTTTATTATTTTAACACCACATTTTAAATATAACTATTTAAGTTTGCCATTAACAAGTCGTCCAATTTTTAAATGAATCCATTGAAAGTTGAAGGATTTCATTTTCAATGTCCTCTGTTCCCTAGAAAAAAGCCCTGAAAAACAGTGGCATAGCGCCAGGAGGATGCTGCGTTATTTACTGGATTAGTCCTTGATTATTTGTATAAGATTCAAAGATTAAATAAAGCTAAATTTAGTATTTAATAATGCTGGTAGTACGATGATGCAGTCATCCCCTGACGCTACGCCACTGCTGAAATCTTAAGGGTGTTTCTAAAAAAATAGTTTTCTCTGCGAAATTTTGACACATTTACGGACTTATTTTTAAACTTAAACAGGGGGTGAAATGTTAAGGATGTTTTTAAAAAAATAAATTTCTCTGCAAAATTTTGACACATTTACGGACTTATTTTTAAACTTAAACAGGGGGTGAAATGTTAAGGGTGTTTTCTAAAAAAATAGTTTTCTCTGCGAAATTTTGACACATTTACGGACTTATTTTTAAACTTAAACAGAGGTGAAATGTTAAGGGTGTTTCTAAAAAAATAGTTTTCTCTGCAAAATTTTAACACATTTACGGACTAATTTATAAATTTAAAAATGTGACAGTTGCAAACATGACTATTAGAAAGATTTGAAATCGAATGTTTTTTTTTCCATTTTTCGATAAATTAATTAAATCTTGTTAATGAATGTATAAAATCTTAAGTGATGTGTGTCATGTCGACATTTATTGGACGGCCAAGTCCACAAATTCGGTTCAAAATGACAACCTTGACAAAATTTTGTGAATAATGTTCTGCGTCTATCAAAAACAGAAAAACCCAGCTACTTCATAGTTTCTGAATATGAGTACCTACCAATCTCATGCGTTTATGAACAAAAATGAATTCAGAATCGTATCGAAAAGTAGCTAGTTTGGATTTGAGAGGAGCTTTTAGCATGACGAATGCCCTGTATGTGATCTACAGGTGGGTCACAATCACGTGGCATATTTAGCAAAGTACCTGGCCACTTTTTCCTGGTTCTACTCACATTTCCATTATCAAAAAAATATTATATGTGATTTTTCAACGTCAAAATGGAGTTTTAAACAATTAATATGAAACAATGAAGCAAACTGTATGGTTTTAAAGAGGAAATTTATTATTATTTTTTTTTAACTATTTTAAAGTTTTGGAACAAAGTAGCCCCTGCTGGGGGCTTCTTTGGTCCATTCAATTAGTTTATATATAAAATGAATACGCTTCATATTTAAATGAATACATTTTTATCGAAACTCCCTTGCAATAGCATTTGCTAAATCATACACTGCAAACTCGATAAACATCTCTTTTTTTTTTTTTTTTTCAATTTAGACACAATAAAACAATTGTTAATATTAAAGAAACGAGAAACAGTTTTCGTCATGTTATCCTCAGCAACTGGAACAAAAACAATTAATGTAACGTTTTGCTACAGTAACATTTGAAAAAAAATGTTACTTAAAACATGTTTTAAGAGATTTGGTTGTATAAAAGGCATTTCTAAGTAATTGGGGCTATTTTCGGCCCAAAAAAGGCCTGGCACAAAGTAGCCCCGAAATACTAGTTTTCATGTTAGCTTTATAAAAACGCGAACGTTTCCTCTCAAAATAAAAAGTTATGATCACACATGGATTGCAGGTTACTAAAGATAATATTTTGACACTTACCTTATTTGTACTTCTTATCCAGGTTGTTTCAGCATAGAAAGTTTGAAGAGTAAAAATTTACACACGAAAACAGTTGTTTACAAACACATCCAGTGCTGCCACTAAAAAAATTTAAATTACCCCCCCCCCCCCCCAAACTATTCAAATACCCTATAGTAGGATATAAAATATTTTCCAAGGGTAAAAACTCCAAATTATCTTGCATTGTTTGTTCAATACAAAGAATAAAAGCTTTTTTTATGGGATGGACCAAAGTAACCCCCCCCCCCCGCAAGGACCAAAGTACGTTGACAAAGGTTGACGTTGACGGTACCATATGTGCCATGATGGCAAATCACAACTATATATATTTTTTACTACACTTGGAGGATAGCTTATCTAGAAAAAAACATTCTTTAAAGAAGCAACTACAGGAACAAGCTAAAAATGCTACATGGCCTAGCCGCATGTTAAGAGGTGACGACAGCTGCGAAATCGCATGCAAAACATTGGTTTGCCCTTTTTCTCAGAAACTAGTAAATTGATTTCATACTGTTTTAAATAGTTTGGCCGCAACTAAACTAATATAAAATGATCGTTCGGTAAGAAATAAAAATACAATAGCTACGATATTTTAAAAAAAAATACAGGACAGCTGACATTGCTATACCTTTTTCTCGAGAACTACTGAAGTTATTTCAATATTTTTTAAATATTAGGTCATTAAGTATAAAATGTCCGATTACCCAGGGCCTGATTAACAACGGGGCAAACTTCCACCAGTAGATTTTAATAGAAATTTTCGTCTTATATAAATGCCGTATTCAGGAAAAATTACTGTCAATTTCTATTATTTTTTACTGTCGGAAGTTTCCCCGTTCGTAATCTGGCACTGGATCATTGGACATTTCATGCTTAATGGCCTAATAGTTTCGGTAGAAGCTAAACTATAAATTTGTCAATTGACAAAAATAAAATAATTACGGTAATTTAAAAGAAAACTAGATTTATTTTGCTTGCAAAATTGTGTAACTATTCTATTTTTTAATTTTATTCCTAGTTAGTCGATTTCATAGTTTATCTACTCCCAAAACTATTAAGGGAAAGCATTAAATTCGCTTTGTTAGTTCTCGAGAAAAAAGTACATCAATTTCAGTTGTTTTACATACAATTCCGCAAATGTTGTTCTCTCATTTAAGCGATTCTGAAAATTGGTAATCTGAAACTAAATTTATCATAATCCAAATATCAGTGAAGGAATAAAAACTGTTTATTCCTTTATTTGTATTTCTTGGTAGAAAAAAAAAATAGACCAATGCACGATTTAGGAGTTTTGAGAAAAAACTGATTTAATGCCTTTTTCTCTTCTTTAATGAAAGCTTATTCAAAAAATATTTGTTTTATTCTCTATAAATTAATAAATGTGTCAAGAATTTGTGCATAAATTGGCTTTGTTAGTTCATCCCCCATAAAATTTTATAAGACATTGTATGTTAGGGGAAAAATAATGTGACGTGGACACTTGTCCTTCCACTAAATATGGCTGCTGGATGTTTCATATACTTAATTAAATAAGGTTGTGTTTTAATAGAAGAAATATAAAAATACTTTTTTAAACAATGCCATAAGAATATTTGTGTAAATGAAACAGACAAAATCATTTAAGATTTTTTTACTGAAATATAAAATAACTACACTTCAGAGCAATCGATTAGGAATATCTTATTATTTCAAAAAATACAAATGCACAATTTTTTATATACAGGGTGGTTATAATTAAACTTCCCCTATAAATAGCATCCTACAGCGCAAACGGGTGAACGGAATGCAATGAAATTTGGTATATCATGGAAGACGGTAGTATTCCGAGTGACGCAGCCTTAAGCCTAAAATCGTATTGTATCGTATCGTTAAAATCGTATCGTATCATATCATAGAATTCGTAGATGGCGGAACTCATATATACAGCTAACTCGACATCAAAGAAAACGCGAAAAGCCGCCTTTTAATAACTCAGCAGATATAAGTCTTATTGTTCTGAATTTTCTAGAACAGTCTTATATCTGCAGTGTAATCGTATACTGAAATTTTTACATTTCTACGTGCAGTATATTTTGAGATCTAAATAGCCATTTTTAAAGTGAAAACGTTGGTATGATATCGAGGAAGTTCCTAATTTGAAAATCTCGAAAACGGTTCTAACGATTATTTTTAAATTGATACATAATATAAATGTGATTAAGGCGAGGTGAATAACACTTTTCTTTTTTCTGGGAAAACTCTCGTTCGTTAAATAATTCGATTTTTTTTTCTCTCGAAAATGACACGGGCGATTTTTTTAAAATCAAATAAATATGTTTCAGATGAACCAAATAACAATTTACTTGTTTCCAGCAAGATTCTTGTTCGTTTTATAATGCGCATGAAAAATCGGACTATATTTCTTCGCCATTCTATGGAAATTTCACCGAAAATGCATGACACTGTATTCATACACATGCTTTCTTTTTAACCACTGTTGGGGAGAAAAATTTTGTCTTCCCGCTGGCTGAGTGGATAAGGGCCATCGTCTACTTATCTTAAGATAGGCAGTTCGATACTCTTGGTACGTGTTTTCACATGTAAATGTGTTTTTTTTTTTTTTAAAGTCTGCTAGTTGACCATTATTCTCAGTTCCTTTGTAATTTTTTAATTGCTATTAAGTTAAATAAAATTACAATTATAATGACGCCAATTTGATGATGATTATTTCTTGGCAATTTTTCAACAATAAAAATATTACCATAAATTTTATAAATATATTTAATTTCAATAACTTTACAAAAAATATACATTAATAATTATTATTTGAATATAAATCACACGATCAGAAACGTAAAAAAATAATTCATTTCAGCTCTTCTTTTTATAATATCATTTTTTATTATTATGACGGTCAATCAATATATAATCACTGACATCCATAATATTATTATAATTATTATTTTCCTTGCATAAAAACTATTGGGATGTAATAATTCTTTTATAATAAATAATTTAGTTGAAATGTTTTATTTATAAATATCAATGAAGTTTGATAACCCCGAGACAATTGCTTTTATTTAACTTTGCAATATTTACAGTTCACATAATAAGCATATCAGAATTCTGGTGTCGCCATCTTTTGACGCAATTGCGTACTACATTTTGTCTCTTATTCGAAAAAAAAAAACTAACGCTCTTCGCCGCTTTGAAAGAATCTCTGGTGACTAGAGGTCTATTTCGAAAATATTAAGAAAATTACTGCATACAAAAATATTAAAATGGGTAGTATTATAGAGAAATGTTTGATAAAAATGTTGAAGTAGACAGTTTTTAAATCGAAGAGTTATTTTAAGAGATATTTAATGTTAAATCTGGATAAAATTGTCTCATTAAAAAAGTCTCATAGGAAAAAAAATATACATGGGAATTTAATCATTTTCATTCAATTTAATCATTCAATAGAAACTCGAAGTTTGCAGAGTGCATTTATTATTTTTAACTTGACTAATTTTTTGACGGTTTATTTCAATTTTAAATTAAAATTTTCAGAATTTCCAGAGATATTTTTTACATATTTTAGAAAAGGTTATTTTAAATTGTTGCCAATTGTTAAAACTGCGCAAAGAATAATATATCCTTTAAATTAAAAATTTATTCACACGTGACTATTATAAACAGAAAAAAATCCTTTTAAATTAGAATTAAATGATAACGTGTTAAAAGCAGGAAAATATTAAACATTATGTCATAAAAATTGTTTTTACACATGCTTACTTAAAATGAAAGTAAATTATAAAATAATCAATTATTTTCAAATTAGAATTAAATGATTACACAATAAAAGCAGGAAAACATTGAAAATTACGTCATAAAAATTATATTTACACGTGAATATTAAAAGAAAAAGAAAATTTTTAAATAATAAATTCATTGATATGTGTTAAAAGTCGTAAATGGAGGAAATTACGTCATATTGGCCAATGTGGCCAAATAATAATATTGCAAAACAGTTTAAATTAAAAAATATATTTATATGAGAGATTTATTTCAAATTTCGAGATGATATTTTTAACTATAGTTGCCAATTTTAAGGTAGCGCAAATAATAATATTATATTTCTAATAATAAAAATATTTTCAGTTGAATGTTAGAAAGAGAAAGGAAAGTTTGGTGAAAATTATGTCAGATTTAAAACGTTACATTTAAAATCTCTTATTTAAAATCATTTTCTTATAGCGTTGTTAAAAATACCATAAAGCAAAGACTCTGTTGACTTAGTTCCTTTTATATTTGGTAATTTTCAAATGTTTAACTAATCTTATTTAATCAAGCACGGAAACAGCAACTAACATCAGCTGATTCGGTCTTGAAATCCCTCAGTAAAAGGGAAACCCGTTTACAATAAGATCGCCATTGATTTTTTAATTATACAGAGCAGCCTCGATTATCCGAGCTAATTGGGACTGTTAGTAAATCGGAATCGGAAATCTCGGTTAATAGAAACTGTGTGTAAAAACTCGCCATGCTTGCAAATTTAACATCTCTTTTAAAAAATATATATAGAACGTTTTTTAAATAATAAAAATAAATATATGTAAAGTTCTGTTTCACAGCTTAACAAATTTAAACAGAAAATCAACTACCAGTAGTAAATTTTAAAATGCAAATTGAAAAATTTACGAAAGTTCACACAGCCACTGGAAACGAAGCATTGTTCACTATTGACTTCTCAGGGTCCAATGTTTCTTTGGAGTTGAGTGCTTTTGGGGGCAGAAGGGCCTGTATAGCACGGACAGTGAGCTAAAGAGTGTGGTTATTTTTAAGGCTCATTCAAAAGGAAAAAAAAAATCAGACTTTGTTATCGGCTCGGTTAACAGAAACCTCGATTAATCGAAGCTCGGTTAATCCAGGTTCTACTATAATTCAATCTTCCGTAATCTTTTTAAAGCAGATCAAATTAATGGACTTTAGCACAAAATCACATAGCTGATAACTGCCATGCTTGTTGGCCACCTTTTTTTCAAAAAGTTTGCTTCCCCTTATTCAATTAATGAGATATCTCCGATAAAATAAGTCACATTTTCCCGTTCTAAAATACTGGTATCCAAAAATCGTAGCATGTAACTGACACTACAAGTACTCATGGAACTAGACTATTTTAAGTCTGATTTTTATTATAGACTATATAAAATTATTAAAAATATATATTATGATAGGAACTAGCGGGCTTCGTCCGCTATTTACGTTACGGATATAAAAATCATGTTTTTTTTTTAGGGAAAAAGAAATAAAAACCTATTTGACGATAGGTTTATAAAGACACATTTTGTATTTGTTATATTTCCGGGGATGAGGAGGGGGGGGGGGGGGACTATTTTGATTAAATATCGCAATTAGTCCACATGGCAGATATAATTATGATAGACACTAGCGGGCTTCACCCCTCTATGGCGCCTTATGGGTCAGCTTCCATAACTCAGAAACTACCTTTCGGACATCAATGCAACAGATTCCAAACGTTATAATTAACTTAATAATCACCCTATATAGCATTAAAGTAAATTTATGAGTACTGCATACTATTTTTTTATCGTAATTTCTGAAGAGAAAAAATTATTTCGGTTCCATTCTTAGGTACTGGTCTGAAAAATTTTGAAAAAGGGGGGAAGGAGGGGACATAAGACTGCTCTTTGTCAAACAACACAACGGGGTCTGGCTTATTCAACTTGGTTTTTGATGACTTCAATTGGAAGGTGGTTTGTTTAAAAGAGTGCGTTCCCTGCCCCATGAAAATTGGAACTATTGGTGCACCATCTATGTAAGGATTTAATAATTATAAATTAACATTTTGGATTTATTAATTTAAGGATAAAGTGTTTTTAAAGGAATATGAAATGAAACCCTCTGTGTGATCTGCGATTATACTTACCCAGTTGTTTTTATATACAAACTGCTATAAGGAAAATTGTAATAAAATAGTAAAAATTAAATCTGCATTAAATTCCATAAGTATCTTTTTTTTTAATCATTTTATCACTAACCTCAAAAAAGTAATGATATCAATGCAAAAACCCTTGACGGGTTAAAAGTTTCTGACGCAGCACTTTATCTTATGCTCTAAGAATTTTAAATATGGAACTTAAAAATACTGATATCAAATTTTGAGTGACGTTATGCTATTTCTTAAAAAATATATTTGTATTTATTTCATCATTTTATTTTTGTTTTATTTATAATCGCATGTGCAAAAGTTATGTTCAACATGAAAAGCTGCATAAAATTTTATTCGCTGTTGCTTTATCATTTACATCTCTCATAAATTCAAAATATGAGTTTTAAAAGATATGATATAAAATTTAAGTGACGCCTTGATGTGACTTTAAAAGGTTTGTTTTAAAATTCAATTTAAATTATTTTTGACTTGGTTAAAATATTTTTTTACATCTACACAATACTTTTAATTTTCCAATTCACTGTTAAATATATCACTTTCATTGAATCTATACTATGCATTGAAATGTATTTATTTCAATAAATTGATTTATCTTTTGTGTCACGCTATTCAAAATTGTGAGTAAGATTTATGTAAATGGTTTCTTTGCGTCATTGTGTCCAAACTACATGAAATGTATGAAAAAGGATAGTTTGACGCAAATAAACCATTTACATAAATCTTACTCACAATTTTGAATAGCGTGACACAAAAGATAAATCAATTTATTGAAATAAATACATTTCAATGCATAGTATAGATTCAATGAAAGTGATATATTTAACAGTGAATTGGAAAATTAAAAGTATTGTGTAGATGTAAAAAAATATTTTAACCAAGTCAAAAATAATTTAAATTGAATTTTAAAACAAACCTTTTAAAGTCACATCAAGGCGTCACTTAAATTTTATATCATATCTTTTAAAACTCATATTTTGAATTTATGAGAGATGTAAATGATAAAGCAACAGCGAATAAAATTTTATGCAGCTTTTCATGTTGAACATAACTTTTGCACATGCGATTATAAATAAAACAAAAATAAAATGATGAAATAAATACAAATATATTTTTTAAGAAATAGCATAACGTCACTCAAAATTTGATATCAGTATTTTTAAGTTCCATATATAAAATTCTTAGAGCATAAGATAAAGTGCTGCGTCAGAAACTTTTAACCCGTCAAGGGTTTTTGCATTGATAGATTATACACGAGATGCGCTCACGGAATTTTGAAAAAAAAATTTAGTTCCAAAATGTCCAACAGAGGGCACCTTTTCCGGAAAAACATTAAATTTAACACAATAAACGACCAAAATGGAATACAGAAACAATCCAGAACACGAATTATGAGTAATAAAATGTAAAACCGGGAAAAGCTGTCAGTTCTAGGAAAAAAGGTCGAGATTTGCATGCTTGCGAAGAAGAGGAAGCTTTATGCAAAAGAGGTTAGGGTATAAAACGTTTGCAGACGTTGTCATGTTTTATGTCGATGTTTCCGCCTGTAATGATGACGGTATCTTTAGTTAAACGCGCGTTATTGGTAAAGCTGCTTTACGAAAACAAGGGGAATGCTTCTGCTGCAGTTCGTGAATTTCGTCGTATAATGAACCTACGGCATGGATCAATGTCTGCTTACGGTATCCGGGCCATGATTAAGAGATTTGAAGAGACGGGGAAATTAGGAGCTCAACCTGGAAGAGGCCGTAAACCTGTCATATCGGTACTTGTTGATGTCGTCAAGACATCTGTTGCCGCGCAGTCACAGATATCAGAGTTTGGGAGCAGTAGCATACGTGCAGTTTCTCGACAGACAGGCTATTCTTACAGCACCATCCGAAAAGTGTTCAGAAACATAACGCACTACTTCCCATACAAGATATCCACCATACCCAAGAGCTGTTGGATAGGGACAAGCCACAGCGTCTCTCATTCACAGTCAGTTTTCTCGACTGTTGATCTGTCATGGCCTTGGGATATTCTGTGGAGCGACGAGGCTAATTTATACCTCACTGGGACAGTCAACACACACAATTGCCGCATTTGGGCTCAGACAAATCCGCGAATGCACACTGAAATTCCCCTACATTCTCCAAAGGTGACTGTCTGGTGTGGATTCACGGCGACATTCATCCTTGGGCCATTCTTCTTTGAAGAAATAATTTGCACGTGGTCCTGTCACGTGCTGTCGGTACCATGACATGCTGTTGTGCTGCAACTACAGTAAAGGCGGGTTCTTACATCGACCATTTTCCTGCAGGATGGTGCACCCCCACATATCCATGAGTCCGTGAAAGCGCTATTGCTCCAACACTTCACAGACGAACATGTTATTAGTTGCTTCTTTCGTAATCCATGGCTATCACGTTCGCCGGATCTAAATCCGTGCGATTTCTGGTTATGGGGGCAGTTAAAAAGTCTCGTGTATCGTGGAGGTGTTGCAACGTTGAATGACTTAAAGAACTCCATAACACTTCATGTGCGAAGCATCACAACTGATCAGTTACAATGTGCTGTTGAACACACTGTCCATCGACTTGAAATTTTGCAGGTCACATGGAGCATCTTTCCCTACATCATCCTGGACAGGATTAACAATTGCTCCTCTTGTGCAATTTCCTCCTAATTTGTTCTCGTTTCTGCAAACTAAACTTTTTTTTTCTCAACTAGCGTACTGTTTTTTTTTCCTTACCTTCACTTAATGTGGTTCGATGACAAGATGATCAGAAAATAGTCAATAAATGTTAATATTGTTTCTGGATTCGGTTTTGGCCGTTTATTGTGTTAAATTTAATGTTTTTCTGGAAAAGGCGCCCTCTGGTGGGCATTTTGAAACTTTTTTTTTCGAAATTCCATGAGCGCATCTCATGTATAGTCTATATACCAAATTTCCTTGCATTTCGTTCACCCACTTTCGCTGTAGGATGCTATTTATAGGGGAAGTTTAAATATAACCACCCTGTGTGTATATATATATATAAACTATGTTGAAATCAATGCTGTAACTAAATTAAATTGTATTACACAAAAATAAATTGGGTAAAAATAATAAATTAACCTACTACTTTAATCAGCACCTAAATTTGTTCCTTATCACTTTCATTGATCTGCAATGTTCTAAGAATGTTGTGTCCATTAACTCCAAAGTTATATTTAAAAAGTTTTTTCTTCTCTTAGTTTGTATCTGTTACAAGTTCAAAATGAATCTGAAGCTAATACAAATATATTCAGTATAAGCCTACCTAAGAAGCTATGAAAATTCTCTATACTTTCTGAAATACTTGTTTCTCATTACTGCCGCTTCTTCTAGCAGTTGCTCAATAGGTAATATCGCATGGGACGATAGGATAATATATTTGGACCATGCAATAAATTTTATGCATGGTGGTTGACATAAGGAACAACTATACATGTACATATTTAATCTTGCTGTATTAAACACATACACTTTGAATTTTTCAACGTGAGTTTCAGGCCCATTGGTACTGTTTTTAGTAAGGCTCTAAGCCTCTGTCTAACAATAATATCAATCCCCGTAATACGAGATGAGATCTCTGGATCACTACCAGACAAATTTTTGTCATTTGTGTCATCATCTCTAACTTTAGGTATATCCTTCAAAAGTTCTGTGTTTTGCCTAAAATCCTTATGATTTTTCTCCCCTCCATACAATTTATCTTTTTCACACCATGTTTGCCATTTCTGTGATAATTTGCATAACAGATGAACCAAGGACTTTAAAAATATCTTACCATAAGTGCTATACAGTGTGTAAAAGTGTATTATACAGGGTGTCCGGTCTCAACGGTGTCCAATGGCTAATTCCTAAACCGTTAGTCATAGACATATAGTTCCAATTACAAAAATGTTTAAAATCAGGTAAAGAAATATTTTAAAAGCAATTTGGGTAAAAAATTTTTTTTTTTTTAATTACGAAATTTAAAATTTTATACGGTCCCCCGGTCCTATAAGTTATATTTAGTAAAATTTTCCTATTACACTGACAAGTAAGACAAAAAAGGTCCCATTCATATAACACTAAAATTGAGCGAGTTATGAAACTTTAAAAATGCATGACTTATGCCACTTTTCTGCTTTGAAAACAAATGAGTTCGGCTTGGCTTTGAGGGGTCACATACCAAGTTCTTAAAGTATTCGAAGTCTTATTTCATGTGTACCTGTGCTTTGAAAAACAATTGTACAAGTATTATGATTAAGCTAACATTTATTAAGTTTCAGATTGGCTGAAATAACATATGTTTTATTTTGTCAGCATTTGAGACTGTTTCTTTTATGATTTCTTTTAACAAAAATTATGTTATTTTTATAAGTTTTTATGTTACTTCAACGATCGTATGTATGTTTTTCCAGTTCAAAATTTGTACTCGAACTTTAACTCACTTTTAAATATCTGATCGAGATTACATTTTACATACTGGCGCAAATCCAATAACAATCTAATATTATTATGATTGTCGGTGGTTACCATTTATACTTATTTTACAGGATAACACAAAAAATTTCGGATAGATTACCGCCAAGAAGTTTAAGAAAATTTTTAGATTAGACAATACCAGACTGCGATTGTTGTTTTTTTTTTTTAACTTATGTATTTTTTAGCACTGAATCCTAAAATTACATTAATTTTTAATCATCATGTCAGGATATTTCATAAATCATAAATTGTCAAATTTAAAGAATAACAAAAGTATAAAGTAAAATACTATAAAGTAGAGGAGATGGTTGTGCTTTTTAACTTTTGATAATTGATTTTTACGTACTTTTTAGCACTGAATCTGAAAATGACCTTCATTTTTAACCATCACGTTAGAATTTTTGCGCAAATCGTAAATGTGTAATTTAAAATATAGCGAAAATATCACACTATAAAACATATGTAAAACTTTTTCGTTTTATTTTATTTTATTTTATTCAATAATTTATTCGATATTTTTGCTTATCTTGGGATTCTTACAGCTAAACAGCTGAGTGGTCCGATGAGATGAGGGAGGAGATTCAATTTTAACTTTGAACTTTTTAACTTTGAAATTTGCGAAAAATCCTGATGTAATGGTTAAAAATGAACACAACTGATCCAACCCATGTGTCTCCCAGCGGTACATGTTCTCTCCTCGACCTCTCGCTTTGCTCTGCTGATCCATATGCAATCTCTTCCCTGCAAGTAAAAGATGAGTTCTTTGATAGTGACCACTATCCTATCTCCATTTCTCGTGATGTCAATCCTTCTGTCCAGTCTAATCCCACCTTCTTCAGATGGCATCGTATCTGCCAAGAATTCAATAACACTATTTCTGAACACCTATGTCCAGACTACAATAGCTTTTTTGATATGGTTCATTGAATCACGAATAATCACAAGCATTCCCGCAGCTCTCCCTCCAGAAGCTTCTCGGCATGGTGGTTGGCCAGGTGCACCAATCTGCGGAAGCAAAGAAATTTTTTATTGAGAAAAGCTCGGCAGTCTGTTTCGATGGACTTCTGAATGAAATATAAAAAAGTGGCTGCTAAACTACGATATGTGATTAGAATCTCGAAGCATCAGTTCTGGGATTCTGTATGCCAAAATGCTAGTGACCTGCAGATCCTTCCCAAAACCTTCAGAAAAATTAAAAACCGGCTTTGCTCTTCGCCTGATTCCTACCTCTGTATCTTGCACGAAGATTCCTTAATTTCTAATGCAGTTTTTCAAGCTGAAATTTTTGCAGATCACTTTAGCCAGGACACTGCTCATGAGCCTCTCCCTTTGAGTTACGACTACCCAGAGAATGCAACGCTCAATGGCCCCCTCCAGTTGTCCGAGTTAAAGGATGCAATATGACGAACCAAGGTTACATCTCCGGGCAAGGACAGGATTAGTGCTAAATTTTTCAAAGGATTAAATGAGAACTCGCTGATGCTCCTGCTCTGTATTTACAATCAAATTTTGAGTTCTGGAAACATCCCCAATTCGTGGACCTCTGCTACTGTCTTCATACCGTCCCATTGCACTAACATCTGCACCCTGTAAAATCTTTGAATGAATTATAGCCTGCCAAATAGTATTCTTGAAAATAATATTCTGAATCATCTTCATCTCGGGTTTCAACCATTCAGATACAGCCATACCACCCTTACAATCCTATACCAGGACATAACTCAACTATGGATGCATGCTGGTATCCCCCCCCCCTCTCCATAACAGAATCAATTCACTCGCCTACGGTTTCTGGATCAAACACTGCACACTGAATAAGTGGTCACCGCTTTGGGATTTCTATGAAGGAAACATACATACGTTTACCAGCAGCGTCCCTGTTGTCACCGAAATTTTTGAAGAGATTGACGGCCGCCCGGAGTACCTTATTGATTTTCAGGTACTCCTGCCGAGCAATACAGAAGTCATCCAGTTCCTTCTCAATGACCTACCATTCCAGCGAACAGATCTAGACAGTTGCATTATTGTTCCTAATGAATTCATTCAGCAGTTCACTAACCCTTGGATTATTGTAGCCATGGATGCTTCAAAGTCTCCTTCTATTATGTCCATAGCAGGGTACATGGCCACCTCAAAGTTCAGACAGTAAACGCAGTCTTTACTGCTGAAGCATTTGCATTAGCAATAAGCACTGCTCTCGATGAACTTTGCATCTGGAATCATACCACTGTCATTCTTACAGGCGGCTTGTCCGTCATCAAAGCACTTCAAGCAGTTAGAATCAAGTCTCCCAGGATTATCCTATGGCTACACAACAAGCTCCAAAGGGCCGCTTCGTTTTTGTGCAAGATTTGTATCTGTTGGATACCGGGCCATCGGGGTATCCCCCCAAACAAACAGGCTGATGGACTAGCTAAATATGTGTCTAACTCTGACAAGCTGCTTAACTGGCTCTCCCCAGATGATCTCATTCAATAACGGAGAACCTACCTCGTATCTGATCATCAGTATAAGTCAAGCAAATACTTCATGGCTCTTAGTGACATCCCATCTATCAAGCAAACCTTTAATTGGGTATTAGCAGATGCGAAGATGTGCTGATCTCCACGCTGCTTGCTGATTACACCTGCGATTGTCTTCCGCTTCGGACTGATCGACGATGATAAATGTAGTAGCTGCATGGTTACTGACTCCGTGGATCATATTCTCTTTTCATGTGCTAGATGTCATACTCTTCACATTTTATGTTGGGACAGCTCTGTTTTGAATCAAAGTTGCTTTCATTCTTATAAGGACTTTCTGAACATGTTCTGTCGATCAAAAGTTTTTCGGATGCCTACCCTCCGCTTTTTGAAAAATATTGATCGCTTCTAACTCTTTATTTTGCTGTATCATTCTTTGAACCTGTTTCTTGGATCATTTGAGACAACAGCCTGTCGCTATAGGTCTCAGAGAATCCCCCTCTCAAAGTTCAAATGAATTCCATTTTGAAATTGATTTTGAATTATAAAATTTATACAACAACAAAAAAAAAAAAACCTGAATTGTTACAAAAATTCTATAGATCCTGTGTTTATAAGTCACTTATTAAGTTAAGTCTAAAAAGCAGCAGGGTTAACCTGATAAGCCATATAATACAAGGAGAAAGATATGAGACACAGAGGGAGGTAATTAGGAAATATGTTTCATTTCTTTCTTTTGTGTTCCCAAACAGGTACAAATATTTAATTTCATGATGTTAAATCTTTTTTTGTAATATTGAACAATTTTTTTAATATTTAATTAACGTCAAAATCTATTTCAAAGCAGAATTCATTAAGTGACGTCTTTCTACTCTATGTAACTAACAAACACCCCAAAAAAGTATATATTGAAATTTTTAAGTTAGTGTAGGGATTTTTACAGTTTGAAATAATGCAGCAATATCAATTTAGAAAAGTTTTTACCATTTTTAAAATTATCCTATTCAAAAGTTAAGAGCTATCTGATAAGCATGTCGTCTATTTCATATTTATATGAATTATATTGTTTGTTATAATATATTTAACATATATTACATTTATATTATTTCCCCCATTAGTTATTTGTTGAATTTTTTAAAATTTAAGGAGCACTTTATGGAACAACCTGTATGTGTGTATTAACAGAAATAAAATTTAATATAGAGAAAAAAAACCATTCATTAATAAACTATTCTAAACATACTTTGTTAAGAATTCACATAAGGTTTATCTGAATGAAAATTATGGATTTTTCTGAAATAAACTTGTGTCCTATTTTCAGTCAACTAAAGAAAATGAGGCCCTTCCTTGTCAAATGACATAAGAATACCACTTCTCCCTTTTGAGTTACAAGCTGTCAAAAATGCCTATTTACCAAAATTTAAATTGTTATAATTCAAAAAGGAACAATGATGGGTCATTCTACACAAAATGAGCAAAAATTTTAAAAGTCGTGACTACATAGTATTCAATTTATATTCAAATAGAGCATTGCAAAATATCGCGACAAAAAAAATATTTTAGCAGTTCTGGACATCTAAAAAGTTGACATAGAATGGGATGTATGCAATCGTTCAAAGTTCAAGTTTGAAGTTCCGTATCTTGAAATCTATTTAACATAAATCTTTTAATAATGTTGTAACCTCTGGAAAATTATATTCATATTTATTTAGTAATAATAATTTGGTAACACCATGATTAATCTTAAATTAGTTATAAAAATTGAAAATTTGCCAATTTTGAGAAAATTAAAAACATTAAAAAAAAATCAAAAGAATTCTAGTCCAGGGAAAATGTACATTTTACCTTGCAAAACGTTGGGTAGAAATTTTTTTTCCTGACTTGTTTATAATGATGCCAACATGGAAAAACCATGTTTTCTAACAAAATTTCTTAAGGCTAAATTTTCTGCGGCCAAAACACAACAAAATTTTGGGACTTTTTTGATTTTTTTTAAATATCTCGAGACCCATTGCTGTAGCATATTATTTGTCAATTACATTATTAAAGAAGATAAAATTCTCTACAACTTTCATATTTACAACTTTTTTATACACTCAATAGCAAGTGCAGTATGCCATTTCAAAAATAGGACTATTTTTTCAATTTTCTCAAAAACCGTGAAAAACATAGTCCTGTCCCAATTATTCAAATGTTTCCCACAGATTTAATCGTGCATGTCAACTTCTATATATTGGTAGCAGTAAATTATGTGTTTCAGGACCAAGACTGGCCTTTTTTTAACCCATGGTAAACATGAATTTTGCCCCCCCCCCCCTCCTCAAGAAGAAAATATGCCACGAGAATTTTAATAAATCTCTAATAGCCGGATTTTGAAAATTTTAAGGGTGTAATCATTAATCATGCTGAACTACGTAATCAGCTTTTTCAAATATTGACTCATTCAAAGCTTGAAAATTGAACCGAATGATATTCCGCTTTAAACAGGTTTCCATCTTAGCAGGTATAGTTGTTCACATTCTTTCCCTTGAAAATATATAATTTTTTCTTTAAAGACCGTATTCCATATATACAGATTTCATTTTCAAAGATTTTTCATTAGTTGTAGTATTGAGGTGTTTAAAGCAATAGTTATATGAATTATAAGACTAAATTAGTCACACAAAGACATTCACAAGGTAATATTATACCGTGAAAAACATTTTTGTCCCAATTATTCAAATGTTCCCTGCAGATTTAATTGTCTATGTCGACTTCTAAAAATTGGTAGCAGTAAGTTATTTATTATTTGCACACCCACATCTTTATTTTCATCTCAACAGACATTTTATATTGAATAAATTTATATAATTTTAAAAGTAGGACAAAGTGTAGATGAATAAGACAATTTTCATTTTTAGACAGTAACTTAAAGTGTATGCAATGTTAATTTTAAAGCATTGTTTAGAAGAATACTTCAATATTTAGTAACTTATTGACACGATAGTTTCAATTAAAAAAGAATTCTTGTTTAATTTTAATAATTTTATCATTTTATAATTTTTATAATGCATACATATTTTTCTAAGTATCAATGGGATACGTAAGAAACTTTGCTAAAAACATTTTATTCCACCCTACAATGGTATATTTTATTTACCAATTATTGATAGCATATGTTTTAATTTTTTTGCTGTTTTAAAGATAGCAAACATTGGATTGTAGCTCCATATAAAAAGGGGAATTCAAAAAATAAATATCTTTTATGTATGAAATGCTTTTACCTTATAAAATAGCTACAATAAAAATGACAACAGATTATTTCACTAACTAATGTTATGCATTTATCTCTTGTAAAATTTAAAAATTCTGTCAATAAAATATTTGAGATCAGTAGTTTCATTAAGATATTTAAAAGATTAGTTTTTAAAAATTTTGTCAATTTTCCCCCCACTAATATCAATAAATATAACAAGAGATTACAGTAGAGTACCAATTATTGGAACTCCAATTAACCAAAACTTTCAATTATCCAAACAGCCTATTTATCCCCAAAAAATTTTTTAACCGAACTCCCAATTATCCATTGGTTTGGAATAAAATTTTAAATAAAGAAAAAACTGATAGTGGATCATAAAATGAAGAATATAAAAAAATAAAGACGATGGGAAGAATCCTAAGAAAATGAAATTAATGAGTGGTTAAATACTAAAGTACATGAGCATTGATGATGAGATTCATGAGATCAACATGAGATTCATGATGAAAAAGAAATTGAAGAAAATGAATGCTCTAAAAACAACCCATATACATCACATAACACCATCACCTTTGAATTTTTGGAAACAGCTATGAAATGGCTTGAACGGCAGAAGAGCGTTTATCCTATTCAACTAACGTATTTAAGAAGAATTAAAGATATGACAGAATTGAAAAGGATGTCTTCATTGAAGCAAGCAACAATCAAAAGCTTTTTTGCTTAAATTATAATCTCTGGAGTTCAGAAAATTATAAAAAGAGAGAGAAAAAAAATAACGATAAAATGTAAAAAGAAAAAAAAAACTTAAAAAGAAAAAAAAACTTAAAAAAAATTTTTTTTAAACATGCCAGCACTAACTAGTGCTGCCAGTCCTAAGCTTAGATAACATGTGAAGGTTTTAGTATAGTCAGAAACATTCCTTAAATTGTCTGTCCATTTATCCGAACTTTTGCCTATACAAACTGGGGTCGGCCCCGACTTGTTCGGATAATCGGCTCTCTACTGTATATCATTTTAGCATGCAAAAATATATAAAACTTTAAGATTATCTATTAATTGCTTTAAAGCTCAAAAAGAAAAACTCACACTGGTTTGAATTTCAATATTTATTTTTCATATGATACCCGAGGTCGATATCTAACACTGTGTGTTTTTAATTTTTTGAATTTGATTGCATTTTTTTAATGAGGATACTTTAAATTTCAGAACGGGTTCCAAACAGTTTTCAAAAATAAAAGTTTTTGAATAAAAAAAATTTGCAACCAAACCCGTAAAAGTACAAAAGCACATTAGATATTGATCTCAGGTATCCCATGAAAAAAAATTTATTTAAAAGTAATAAAACGCAAGCAAGATATCTGTTAAGAACGCTCCCATAGGTTTAATATTACCTTGTGAATGTCTTCATGTGACTAATTTAGTCTCATAATTCATATAACTGTGACTTATAATGCCTCCATACTACAAATACCGTAAAATCTTTGAAAATTAAACCTGTATATACGGAACCCGGTCTTTAAAGAAAAAAATTATATATTTTCAAGACAAAGAATATGAACAACTATGCCTGCTAAGATGGAAACCTGTTTAAAGTGGAATATATTTCGGTTTTCAAGGTTTTAATGAATCAATATTTGATAAAGCTGATTACGTAGTTCAGCATTACGTATTTAATGATTACACACTTAAAATTTTCAAAATCCGGCTATTAGAGAGATTTATTAAAATTCTCGTGGTAAATTTTCTTTTTGACGGGGGGTGGGAGGGCAAAATCCATGTTTGCCACGGGTTCAAAAAAGGCCAGTCTCAGTCCTGAGACACATAATTTACTGCTACTAATATATAGAAGTTGACATACACGATTAAATCCATGGGAAACATTTGAATAATCGGGACAGGACTAAGTTTTTCACGGTTTTTAAGAAATTTGAAAAAAATTGTCCTATTTTCAAAATGGCATACTGCACTTGCTATTGAGTGTATAAAAAAGTTGTAAATATGAAAGTTGTAGAGAATTTTATCCTCTTTAATATTGCAATTGACAAATAACATGCTACGTCAACGGCTCTCGAGATATTTAAAAAAAGTAAAAAAAAAAAGGTCCCAAAATTGTTATTTTTTGCCACAGAAAATTTATCCTTAAGAAATTTTGTTAGAAAACTTGTTTTTTTTTATGTTGGCATCATTGTAAACAAGTCAGAAAAAAATTTCCTCCCGACCTTTTGCAAGGTAACCTCCTTTTTTTGGTATTTTCCCTGGACTATTCTAAAACATTTGCGAATTTGATGTCTGAAGCAATGTTGTTACATAAAGCATATTAAGATTGATTTTCTCAAGTTTGTAAATGGCCATTTATTTCCTACATCTTCAAAATAGCTTAGAAACTCTAAAAAAAATTACACAATCACAATTTTTCCTTCTTATATATGGTCAAAAAATTAAAGGAAATGTCAGACATTAAAATTATTGGAAAATCACAATTTTTCCTCATATATGCTCAAAAAATTAAAGAAAAAGTCAGACATTAAACTATTGCATAGACGTAAAGATTAAATTTAGTGCTGCCAACTACATTGATTTAGGATTAAATTATAATTTTTTGTTCAACTCAAACGCAAGAATGAAAGTTTCGATATTTAAAATATATACTTTTGGCTATAACGCCAAATAGTTTTTTAACTTTAAGAGCTTTCCTTCATGTTCAAATGAGTAATAGAAATATTGCATTTTTTCCTCAAAATTTTTTTTTCCCGATTATGGAATAAAAACACAATTACTGACTTATGCCAATCTGTTGCTTATTATTCATTCTTAATTATAAATCATTTTTAACCCTTTCACCGTCCGAGGGCTTTCCTGTATTTTTATTAGAATGCTTGTAAATCCCAGGGTATTTATTTTTTTAAATCGCAGTTCAATGCTATAATAGCTTTAATATCACCCCTTTCTGTATATGGTTCAAAATAAAATTCTGTTTAAAATATTTTTGTCTACAGCCATTTTAATATGATATCTAGAAACGGAAAAATCCGGGCCAGACGGTTAAAGGGTTAATATAGTCTTTCCATCCTTAAGGCTAATAATCAGAATTGAATTTTCAAGCATGAAGACAAAAACCACGATTTTGTATCAACTTTTAAATAAACAATCCTGAAATTTATTATTTACTAAATAAATATGAACTACTTATATGCAGATTTTCATTAAAATCTGTGACATGTCAGCCACGGCTGATTTGCTCATTTTGTATGGAATGAACCCAGATAATAGTCTGCTTTTTTTTCTCAACATCTTTGGAATATACAAGGTGAGCAAAGTCTTGCCCTGATTATGCATATTTATTGTGTTAAAACTATTATAATTAGACATGTAGTTGTTTGGGTACATACTAAGTACTGTTATAAAGTTTTTAATAAGGCCACATACTTCATGAAATTTAAATGTGTGCCCCATTGGTAGCTCAGAGAATGTCAATGCAGTTTTCTACCATTTCTGGGGAGACCAAAAACACTGTCTGTTCTTTTAAACTTTTCATACGATAGCTTTATTGCATTTACATCAAGAGGATTGTGTCCATAACAACGTCGAAATGGGCATTGAACACAAAAGGGCAATTTCATTTTGTGAAAAAAAGCACACATTGTACTTTCTCCTGCATCAACACCTTTTGGGATTGATGTAGAAGTAGACAGTGTCACCTATTGCATAAAAAAACTTAAAAGTTAACTATCCAATGATACAAAAATTACATCATTACATTCAATGATTATTTTGTAATATATGATTAATTCCAAAGATAATATAAATATTAAAAGTTTCATCAATTTTGGGAGTCATCTCATAAGTGAAATTTGTTACTTTAAGATGCAAATTTAATACAAATTCTATAAATACTTTTCAGTGAAAAGCATCATTAGTGTTAGATAAATTCTAAATTAAGTGTTTAAAAACTCCAACTAATTGAGACTGCTGTTACACATACAGGGAGACACAAATTAATTGGGCAATTTCATAACTGAATAAATTATTTGTGAGATAATTATAAGGTACCAGTTTAATGGCAGATTAGTAGTAATGTATTCTTCTAAGTTTACAAATATAAATCTTACCTCAGTATTAAAATACCCACTTTGAATTGACCACAGACATGTTATTCCAGTACCACAACAATCATCAGATCATCTTTCTTCTACTAATCTTCAACTACAGTAAACTCCCGACTATCCGGCCCTCCGTACTATCTGGCCTAGTAAAATGTTGAAAGTACTACTAGCACTTGCAAGTCAATAGCAGAGAATTCGAAATATAGTAATTACAAGGTCTTGAAATATTCTTTGGACCATAATGGTGGACATAAACCTGTGAGGAAAACTGAAGTGGAAGATGAGAACCATAAACTTCTTTCATTGCTGAAAAATATGCCGGGCTCTGACGATGTCAATGCAGAGGACATTACAGAATGGATGACACGCGACGAAGTTCGTGAATTAACTGACAATATTGTAGAAATGGTGTCAGAGGGAGAAGTAACAAAAGAATAACAGGAGGAGGATTGCAGGAAAAATCTCATTCCACATTCGGAAGTGTTCAAGACGATTGAGGCAGCACTGATATTCATTAGTCAGCAGGAGGAAGCTCCACCAACAGATATCATCTGCTTGCGTAAATTGAGGGACATTGCTTCATGGAACAGGGCTAACAGAGTTAAGCAAAAAACACTAAACACTTTTTAAAAAACTAAAAACAGTAAATTTTGACTCTTATGTTATACATAAATTTGCATATTTGTGCAATCATTTATTAATAAACACTAAAATAAGATTTACTCATTTTTTGAGAATTAGTTTTATGTTAATGTCTTGCTCATTCTAAAACTTTATGTACTGTATAATATGAAATTTATCTTAAAATGTGTGTAACATGTGTTTCTAATATCATGGCGAAGGGAGGGAAGAAAGGAGTAAACATTTATAGAACTCCGGCCTATCCAGCTTTTTCGTTATCCAGCCTACCCTTCCGCCACATTAGGCTGGATAGTCGGGAGTTTACTGTAATTGAAACTAGGTGAACTGAAGTTTAACTGTTTGTTCAGGTTGATAGTCTACTGCTTCTGAAATTCATTCCTCAATTCAAATGAGCATACTTGGTTTAATCAACATTAAAATGCTCTCAAAAATATGACAAGAACTGATTTACCCATGGAATATTTTCAGAGTAACACTGAGTAACCACACCAAACCATTGGTTTAAAAGAAACTTTAAATGTTTCACTGTTGTTTCATAATCATGTGTACTCTCATATTCAGCTGTTATAACTATGCATAATAAATCATTCTTCTTACCCAATTAATTTCTGCCCATTCTGTATTAATTATAGTTTCATTTAATTTTTTTTTTTTTTTTTTTTTCAATGGCTATATTGCTCTTCAAACTGTTGTGCTGATTTGTTTTAATATGTTTCTTGTTCAGGATAGTTAAACATATTTATATCTGAATATGTTTATCAGTGTTTTTTTAAATATAGGTATAATTGAGCTTTAATTTACCAGCATTATAGAGTTTTTATTCTGCCAATTCAGAGAAGTAAACTCATGAATAAAAGAGTATTTTGTTCTTAATGATGAAGAAAATACATCATAAACAAAGACACTTGAAATTTTCCTTTAATGCATCCAATATATATATATACACAACTATCATCCAATATTGCACAATAACAATGTGACAGATTCATAACCAAATACACTTTTCCATCAACTGAAAACAAAGAGTATACATAAAATATATAATGTTGATAGGATATACAATAAAGTAATATTTCTTGGCTTAAATAAAGATAAAGAAAAAAAAGAATATACATAAATGCAAAAATACACAATACAAAAAGGAACTAGTCATGTTGTACACTTACATAAAATAAATTGATACAAAGTAATAAAATCAAAAATCATATGGATTCTTTGATGACTAGCACCAATCTTTAATATTTTATTCACCTCAAAGCAAAGTAGCAATTCAAAAGACCACTGATGGCTGATCATGCAGTATGTGTTGTGATATGAACAATTTCTGTTCAAATCTGGTCATCCTATATGCATCAAGTCTAAAATTTATTATATTTCTCATAAACAAATGTAACAGAGAAATAATAAAATCTGAGATAAGATTAATATTTTAACAACTTTAACTACATTTTAAAAAGGTAGAAAAATAATGAAGTTTTTAATTTTTCTGAAAATAATTATTTTTGATAATATTTATCTTGATTTTAGGTTCAAATTTACCATTAAAAACAAAAGAATTAAAAAGCTAGATCTAATTTCCACTAGAACATGATGATGATGAAAGCAAAGTAAGCCACATGATGAGAGTCAGTATGATTTTACAATTTTAACATCACCATGAACTATTCAAACACTCAACCATGAGATTTAGTATTACATAATAAAATCAATATTTGGTAAAATCTGAAGACCACTTAAGACTTTAAAACTTTTGTATGCAAAACATTTTATGTGTTACCCCCCATTATTTATTTTGTTCTGCATAATAAAATCAAGCACTGATCAAAGAGTAAAGTTACTATCTTTAGTTTTCATGGATAAAAAAGTTGATAGTAAAATATTGCCCTCCCATTTTAAAAAGAGTGAATGCAAGAATAATTCAAGGTTTGAATTTCAAGCATGTCATGTCAGTTCAAATACAAACACAACAATAGTATTCAATTCAACAAATAGAAATTTGGAATGACTGTGCAATTAACTGAACAATTATAAAAAGTTGACAAAACACGTTTGTAGCTTCCATATTTCTGTAAGTAGCTTATTTTGAAAAACAGCAATTAGCAAAAATATAAAATTAAATGAGATATTAAAGAAAAGCTTCCAACTAATAAAACCTAAATTGTTCATAAAATAATTAAATGATTCTTTTATCAACTAATGGCATACAATTAAGTGGGGGAAAAAAACTCTACATTTGATAACATAAATTATGAAATGCTTATTCTTTTAAAGACAAGAGAGAAAAGCATTTCAATATATTACTCCAAACTGTACAAAAAGTCTACAGGCTATTACTATTTTAATAAAGAGACACTGATTATATTTTCAGTGAAATGAAGCCCATTGATATTTTCCTCCTTTGTTCTAATAATTTATAATTAGCTTACAATTTTGATCAAAGCAATATTACAAATACATGGTGCTTAACACATTTGTGAATAGGAAGAAAAATGGGCATTTAATAAAATTAAGAGCTCTCAGGATTTTCCCCAGGTGTAGCATCATGAATATTAACAATTTTAAACTCATTAACTTTATTTCCTGCAAATTCAACAAATACTTGTTTATCTTCAATCTTGTTATCCAAGCTTCTCTTGTAAACCACTAAAAAATAAACACATATCATAATATTAGTAAGTTTATTTTGTCTTTTGAGAACACTAAGATAAGGGTCTATCCATTAATTATACTAAGACCTGCCAACCTTTGAAAATGAAAAATCGTAGCACAAAAAATTCAAATTAATCTGGAGGTTGGTTGGTTGATTTTTCGTGTTTTGCGGCTATTTTTTGACATTCATAAAAGGAGCCTGGTTCCAGTTTTTTTAGCCCAGTGCAGTAAATTTTGACGAAATTCGCGATTTTTTTCTGCAATCATTTCACGACATTTACATTTTTTTTCCCCCACAGTCGTTTATTCACGTTTTTCTATCCCAATTCTTTGTTGAAATTCGCACTTTTTACCTCAAACTTTTGACGAAATTTGCATTTTCACAGCGATCCTTTGTCGAATTTTGCATTTTTTACACGAACCTTTGGCAAATTTGTATTTTTTTTAACTGATCTTTTGATGAAATTTGTGTTTTATTTCCGCGATCTTTTGACGAAATTTGCATTTTCTTTCCGCGATATTTTGTCGAAATTCGCGATTATTTATCGCGACAGATCGGCAATTTTTGCAACAGTTTTGCGCGACCGATCAGTAAAATTTTCGAATATCTTTTTGGGACCAATTAACAAAATTCCCTACTCGTTTCCGCGACTTTTTGATGAAATTTGCAATATTTTTTCCTCGGTAGTTTATCGAAATTCGTGATTTTTTGCGCAATCTTTTGCCAAAATTTGCAATTTCTTTCTGAACTCTTAACGAAATTAGTGTTTTTATTCAGCAAACAGTTGATCTTTGACGAAATATCCAATATTTTTTCAGGATCGTTTGAAGAAATTCTCAATTTTTTTTTCTCGACCGATTCACGAAATGATTTAGGGAGATTCCATAAGAGAAAAAAATTTGCGAACTTCCATAATGTGGAAGAATTTGCAGGGGGAAATTCTGCATCGCATTTTTCATTATGCAGGACCTTCCTTTTCTGTGTGCAAATCGTGCGATTCCGCACAATATTTCACAGCGTGCCCTTCAAGAAACTCCTATAATGGCACCCCTGTTTCTAAGGAAGGTAATTTCTGTATAAATATTTACAGAAGCACGATCCACTAGTAGTTAATATCCATTAAGAGGGTTTTATTTTAAGAAGTTTGATTTGCGGCCCATAATTTTTTCATTCCCTTCAGCCTTTTTTGATGTCCGAATTTTCGGACTAATGACAATTTTTTTTTAAACTTTCGGAACCGAATACTTTAAAATTTAAGAAATTTCGGAACAGAATAATTCCTAAAAAAATATGCTACGTGGACTAAAAATCGCAACTGGGCAAAAAATGTGTTTTTTTTCTTCAAAAAATCGTAGTTTGAGACCGACTTTCGTAGCATCGTAATTTATAGGTTCAAATCGTAGCAACTACGATTTTTTCGTAGCAGTTGGCAGGTCTGTATACTACACTTCAACCCAGAAGCAGAATTTTCTGTGTCAGTCTGCAGCATACTAAAATTTATCTGTGACCCAATAGGGCTAGACTAAGCCTACTAAAACAACAATACCCCATAAAATAAGAAAAATTTGCTTTTATAAAGAAAATATAATGAAATTATGAAACAAATACCATAAATCTAGAGACTTAAAAGTAAATTTCAGCTCTTTTCTAAGCCCAGCCTTTCTTTTTAAGCTAGTGGATTAATCTGCAAGGTTAAAAATAATCTGCAGCGCCTGCTGCCATGCTGGACAGTTTCTGCTACTGGGCACTTCAAGAGAGTCCCAGAATGTGTGTCAGGGGATGGGTTATAACTTCATATATAAAATATGAAAACAATTACGCAGATATTACTTCCAAGAACCATAATAATGTTCATCAAAAATTGTACATTTTTATTTAGGTAGTATTAAGTACATTTTTCCTTTTTTAAAAATTCTAACAATATGACCAAGCGACACAACATATGTATCCTTGGTAGCAAACATGTTAAGAGTTGCATAAAATGTGATGGCACAACAGAGGTAAAGGAGAGAGTGACAACATGCGGCATACGAAAGGAAGTTGTCAAAATATCATAAAATTTGCAAGACATAATTAATGGATGACACCTAAGAAATACATATCTTACTTTCTTTAATACTAAAAGATCACTTAACTGTTAATATATCGAATAGAAACCAAGAGTTGTAGATAAACAAAATATTTTGTCTTGATACCACTTCATCTATGCTTGTAAAAAGTAACTAAATATGTGTACTTTTTAAAATGCTACTTTTTTTTTTTTTTTTTTTTAAATAAAGCTGTCACAATGACAAATTGTGGATAATTGTTATTTTTTGGGTTGGTGGAAGTAGTTTGGCAACACATAGATCATTTAAACATAAACTAAGGAAAAATTGATAAAAATTATTTACTGCAAAAATTAGTATAGAAAAACAGAAAATACTTTCGACTTTCAAAAACAATTTTTCCAGCTTTACATGCAAACATACACAAACACATTCGGAAATTTTTCCATCTTTTCTTTTAATACAACTTAAATAATATAAATAAAATTTTCTTTTCTGTCAGCGCATATCTAGTTATAATATAAAGCACTTTGTACATTCAGGAAACTTTTCAATCAATGAGGGTTTTTTTTATGTTGATACAAGAATTTTTCTAAATTTATTTGTATACTTAACTTTTGTTTAGTAATTTTCTTATTAGTAGTATTGTTTAATAGAAGCATCAGCGTGTGTCTTTGTACAATAACAATCATAGTCTTGCCAGGTTCTTTATCAAGATATTTTAATAAATTTTTAATAAATATAATCTTATCTATTTGATACTAATAAATTTCCATATTAATTTTTTTTTTGGTTGTTTTTTTGTTTTTTTTTAATCAGAGCGATTTAAATAGCATGCATCAACAAAGTTTACATGAAACAAACTATATACCACATTGGCCTTTTACACTCATAAGGGAGAAAAAAATATATATATCAGCCAATAAAGGCATATGCACTCTAAGCAATATATTAGAATTATATGCATATTTAATGATTTTTTTTTTAACAATTTTTAAAAGTTTTCTGTATGTTAATTTTATATCTGAACCCGTTAAATTTAACTATTTATTTGTACCTGTTAAATTAATGTCAATTCTGTTTACATTGTTTTAGCTTTTCAAAGATTTTTAAAACATCCTGCGTGTGCACACATGCACATATTTATTGTCATATACAAGTATAATAACAATAAAAGAAAGTATCTCAGCAACTTAAAGAGCACAGAAATCTGACCAATTTCATTAGTGAAAAGAAAAAAATTACATATAAAAGGAAAAATAGAAATAATGGAAACTTTTGAAAAAAGGTTTGGTTGAAAATGTTAGTAGAGCATGTAAAGACATTTATATTTCGGGTGTTAGGGCAATACTGTAAGCTCAATTACTTATTTCTCTGGGAATCCAGTCTCTTCCAGAGTTTTCTGGAAATTAGACATGGCTGCAGTCTTTCTTCTCTTCATCTAATTTTTTAGGACATTCAAGGAATTTTTTAGAAAAAATTATTTTCTTCTGCTGTTTACAAATCGTGTTCCTGATAATGTCAGCTAGTGTGCCTTCCGATGGTTTGTCATTCAGTCAGAGAGAGTAAGGAGAGGTACAAAGAATTTCGAGATTCTTTGGGAGCGTGTTAGTATTACTTTTAGTCTTCTCTTTACCATGCACTGATATTAGAAAGTTTGTTTTACACTTCTGTGGAATAGTTTATGAATTAACACGAACCCAATGAGCTAAAGTTTTACTAAAGTTGATTTTTTTACAGCAAAAGCCAGTTTTCCAGAATGTTTTACTAGAGAAGAATCTTGTCTTCCCTTAATTAACAAAGCTATTGGAAAATCATATATGGGTGGGGGGAGATTTGCATGAAAACTTATGGATACATTGTGCTAAGCTTTGTCTTATCTATGCTGCATTAGAGCAATTTTTGGTTCAACCAGTGTTGGTATGTATAGCATCTTAACATTATGAAGCGATTTCTGGGATATGACTGTTGTTAATCAAAATACTCTTGAATAGTTTATCACATAGTTTGTTTTCTAAGGTTTCCATACATGCCAAGATTATTAGGGTGCACTAATATATAATATTATTATTATATAAGGGTGATTCACAGGAGCCTCTGGAAATGATATGTTGATCATTGTAAACTGTTATAAGTATTTCAAACTTCAAAATTGCATGTCATATTTTAAAATAATGGGTATGGTAAAGAGGTTAAAATTGCTGAACAATCAAATCATGTTATAAAAAACTTAGGTTATTTAATGAACTTGCAGTTTGAGTTGTATTGTAACCTAGATTTGAAAATATAAGTTATGCATGAATAATTATTATGTATAAATGACTTTTTTTTATTATTGTCCTGATGTTAATTCAGTTTTCAACATGGTCTAAAATGGTTTTAGAAATTTAAAATGCCTTATGTTAAAAATATAATTAAACAACTTGTTTACTGATGTACATGTTAATTTATGTTTTTCTCACATAGAAAATCAATCAGTTTTTGGTAAAAGATGAAAATTTCAATGAATGGTCTAGGGCAGGGATGGGAAACCTTTTTGGATGTGTATGCCAAAAATTTCAGAAAAATTGTTTATTGACATTCGAATGTGCCAAGAACATTCCAACTTAAAATATAATTTAATGAAGAATTAAATCTTACAGAATTTTTATTAACACTAGAAGGACTGTGAGGGGTGCTTTTGGCCATTACCACGTGAATATATTGCAGTTCAAACCAGAAATTTCTTTAGAAGATGAGATTAAAAGACACAAACAAGAAAAAAAAAACAAATTTTAAAAATCAAAAAACCTGACTGCGTAAAAAGCGAACTAATTAATTATTTCTCACCAATGTGAAACTATTTTTTCAATTCCTACTATTAGCTGACACTTTCGCTTATATATATCTTGTTCAAATTTTCAATCGTTAATAAAATACTTATTATTCATCCAATCAAGCTCAAATAATTTTTTTAAAACTTGTAGTGGATGACACTTGATGTTAACCCAGTTTTTTTTTCAAATATTAATTCATTAATTAAATTTAATTAATTTTCAATAATCGAGAGAGCCCTCTTCTTGATCAAGGTATTTTCAGACCGAGAGAGCCCTCTTCTTGATCAAGGCATTTTTAGCACCACTCAAGAGAAAAGAAGAATGGGAGAAAAAAAATTCTCTTATTGACCTAAGTAGGAATTGACTTAATTTTTTTTATTATATTGTTTATATTATTTACCTATTTTTTTATTTACTTGTATTGATGACTTTTAAGTTGTGTTTAATTGTTAGTTTCCATCTATAAACACTGTTTTGATGGAGGTCTATAGATGCTACTAACATTTTACTATAGCGTTGAGAGTAGTAACGCCATGTTTTTAAATCTGTGTCATGCTGGGGTAAAGCCGGGTATACCTGGTTTTGTCCTATGCCCATGGAATGATTTTTTAAAGATAGGATACAATGTTTGAAATGCCAAAGATGGGCACATGAAGCATGAAGAAGAATGTGAAAACAAATTCACTTGTGATTTTTGCAGTTAAAATAACTGCACAACTTTCATTGTAAAATAGATAGGCATATTCAATGTAGCAAATTTGCCATAGATTTATTTTTGACACATTGAAGCAAACATGTGGAACTTCGTTTTGTTTAAATTAACAAAAATGTTTTTTTTTTTTTTTTTTACTATATTAAACAAAAATTTTTTGGACCAAAATGTGTTTTCTAGGAGTTTTAAGTGGATACCCGGTTTTACCCAACCAGTGGGGTATAACCGGATTTCTACTTCTATCTGAAAAAAAGCTAATTTGTATAAAATAAATTATATTTTTTATCGCAAAGAATGTTTTATTATAGCCAAAGATTCATTTTATGTTAAAAACGGTATTCACAATTTGTTTTTTCATTTTACTGCATTTGCGAACAAAAAATATTTATGGTACCTGAATTTGCCCCCACCTTCCCCTACTAGTATTTCAATTTTGAAAATATTGATCTGTGCCTATTAAGTTATTTGGGTTTTATGATATATCTACTGTTATACAAAAGTACATCCTAATGTAGAAATGATATCTTTAACATCTCTATCCATTTATTCACTATACAATTACAGCATACTACAAAACAACAAGCAATAAGTTTTTATGGAGGCAGTTCTTTTTCTTTTTCAAATAACACCATACGTGCCAACATGTCATTTTTGAAAACCTTACAATTTTTAAGACTTATTCTTCCGTACTTAAAAAAGTATATAACAAATGCATATGCATTGAAAAAAGGAATATCATTTCTTAATAATATTTTCTATACTATATTCCCTTGACCAGGGGCAATTCTGAGGTAAAAAACTGAAATTCACCTCAAATTTTCTGAAGAGTTATAGCAGAGGGGGGATTATACTCCCGACACTAACTATGCGTTTTTCCCGCAGCCCTTTCACAAAATTCGCCGTTCTTTCGCGATCTTTCAACAATATTCGACGTTCTTTCACGATCTTGCGACAAAATTTGCTGTTCGTTCACGATCTTTCAACGAAATTTGCAGCTTTTTCATGATCTTTCGATGAAATTTTCATTTTTTTTCGCGATCTCTTAAAGCAATTTGAAGTTTTTTTCGCAATCTTTCGACAAAATTTGCATTTTTTTTGCATTTCTTGGATGAAATTTGCATTTTTTCCACGATCCTTTGGCGAAATTTGCGTTTTTCCTGAAAACGATTGGCAAGATTTATTTTTTCGGCAACCGTTTGTCGAAATTCGCGATTTTTTATGTCCGAATTTTCGGATTGGTGACCGAATTTTTGAAATTTTCAGAAATGAATGCCTTAAATTTTCAGAAAATTCGGATCAGAGTCACCTCTACCCTTGACGAAATCTGTGTTTTTTCCACGATCCTTTCACGAAATTGGCGTTTTTTCCTCAATTTTACGAAATCTACGTTTTTCCTGCGATCCTTTGACAAAATCGGCATTTTTACCGGCGATCCTTTCACGAAATCGCCGTTTTTTCCTTGATTTTATGAAATCTATGTTTTTCCTGCGATCCTTTGACAAAATCGGCATTTTTACCGGTGATCCTTTGACGAAATCACCGTTTTTTCCACAACTGTTTTTTCTGTGTGCAAAACCGTACAATTGTACTGCTCCTCCGTACAACCGTACACTTAGTAGAAAATCCGTACATTGTATGGCCAAATCGTACAAGTTGGCAGCTATGTAACACTATCTAGACATATAAAATATTATAACAGTGAAGAACTAAATGATTACATACCAGGAGAATTGGCTTTTTCTAACATGTAGATTGGCATAGAAGCACAGTCTCGTGCAATGTAATATCCTGCACTTTTCAAGTCACTAATAGGTGGTGTTAACACTTGCATGATATGTCGAACAGTTTGAGTATCTACATCATAATAACCAGCCTAGGGAAGAAAGAAAACAGCAGTGCTAAATATAATAGATAAAAATCATGACTTAAAATTAACTAATGAAATCATTTGCTAGACTTACCCTCATTTTTGAGACCAGCTCATACAAAATACGGGGCGGATAAACAAAGCTACGATTCAAAAACATGAGAAAGCAACGGCGGTTTTCATAATCTACAATTGCTGTTTTGTTCTGAAAAAGTAAAAAAGTTTTATAGTACAACTTTCAACAAGAACAGATATATTTTTTTATATATTTCATTCTTTAACTATACACATTAGACATTTCTATTTATTACTTTTAATAAACTGATGCCTACACTTACTCACATTTGATATGTTAGGCAAGTGTACCAGTAATGGGCCATCTGCTTTGACAATTGAAACAAGAAATTTATATACCATATTCAATGGTCAGAAGTAGCATACTACAAGTAGCAAAACAACAGCATATACCTGCTAACATATCACTTTTGAGAAGCATACAATTTTTATGATGTGATTGAAATCACTTAGCACTAAAAGTATATGTAATGAAAATGTAACATGTTTCATATGCTCAAGTGTCTGAATATTTAGTCATATCAAGATGTTATTTTATATCACTCATACTTTTGTGATAAATTTTAACATCTAAACTGCATACGGTGCAATGAGCAAAACGTCTTTCATGAGATTCTGTCATACAAGAAAAGTCTTTCACATATGATATGAAAACTTTATTACACTGCTTCAGTTTCACTTTCTTAAATTTTGATTCATTTCCTTTCATTCACTAAAAGAAAATTGCAAATGTAAAATTAGTGAGAAAGCAATGGTTCAGGGGTACAGAGCCCCCCATGAAAAATGTACTTAGTAGTTCAAAACATCATTGCAGGAAATAGTATAAAATGTGTAACACAATTTAACAGTTTCTGAATGTTACATTCTCTGAATTTTTGAGAAATTTTACATGTTCATAAATATATGTAACATATAATAATTAAATTGTGGATTGTAGGATATCAGATATTATGTAAAGCGAGAAAATAAAAATACAACTTGCATAGCTGACATAAAGAACTCTGATCTGTAGATTTACTAGCATTTTGAGATTCAATACTAATTTTTGTATAAAACTGAACAATCTTACTTCTCTCCTGCTCAACCGTACATGTAGAACCAAAACTGTACATTGTAAAGCCAAACCACAGAAGTTGGCAGCTATGCTATAGTATTTGCTACTTTTTCTAGTAGCCTGTAGTGTAATGCGGTACATTTAGAAAAATATAATGGAGTGAGTACCACAATATACAAAATCAGTAGTTTGTAGCAGGTACTGACACTATTTCAGGAAAAAAAATTGCGGCATTCTTCAACTCATGTGAACATAACTTCCTTCTATTGTGCAAAATGTGTTCTGTGTAACAATTTCTGAATGTCAGCAACAAATTACAGTAAGAATAGTAAAAAAAAATTATGCAGTGTATTGTTATGCATAAATATGTTATGAATAATAAGTAACCCCTTTTACACAGTTTGTTCAAATATATAGTTCTGTTTTCAACTATCTCAAAAAAGAAAAAAAAACACAACTGTAGTTTAAATGCATTTTGATGCAAGTAATAATATTATTAAATATAACTAAAATCAATCTTGATTCAGACATTTTTCTCTGGAAAAGATTTGTACAGCTATGGATGAAGAATGGAGTTCAGGAGAGAAATTTCACTTCAAGACAATAAGCATAAAATTCTAACACCTCTTTTCACATGCTGAATACAGAATAAAAAAGCAGCTCCTCACCATGAGATCACCCAAGGAATAGTAATGGCTTTTAGCAATTGTTTGAGTCCACACATCACCAGAATGACCAACATTAAAAGATAACTTTATTTAAACACATGCCACAACTACACCACACTATCACAAGACATGACTAGCTGCATCTGGACATCACTCATGTTTACATCTCATCATCCACTGTTGCCACTCACAGTATAACTAAAATATACAGTTAAACACACAGTTACCTAACAACTTCTCTTTCTTTTTTCTTATACACCTACATATATTTCACATATTAAAGTTCCAGCACCAACAGTTCTTATAATAAAAATCGCTGTGGAGTTTTACAATTCTCCCTGATCTGGTCATTCGAGGACGAGTCGCAGGCAATTCACTCTTTTGCAATATAGCCCCAGATCCGGAACTGTCATTATAGTCACTCTGTTTAAGATTCATCTCAACCTTCTCCGCCTCCTTATCCTCAACAGCCTGATCCATTCCATCTTCCCGTCTCTCACTCACTTTGTCATTGCATGCTGTGGCCGCTTCTCTCAACCAACTCTTATTTCTTCTTACAATTCCTCCCTCAATATTAACATCGTAAGATCTTGAGTTATGAATGTCAATGACAGAGCCTCTTTTCCACTTATCAGTTTCCTTTGACAATGTAGGTGGTTTTCGTATATATACCTCCTGACCAATTTCAAGTGGAGGCAACTGTTCAACCTTTCTATCATAATAGCTTTTAGCTTCCCTTCTTTTTAATGATATCTTATCTGGAATCAAATCCTGAATTTCTGGCTTTAACAATTTCTGAGATATAGGCAAATTAGATCTTGTTCTTCAAGACATCAATCTTTGAACTGGGCTTGAATTCATATTAACTGTTGGAGTATTTCTCCAATTTAAAATATTCAACCATACATCTTCCTTATTTTTAATAGATTTCTTCATAATATTTTTTACAATCTTAACTGCTGATTCTGCCTTTCCATTACCCTGACTATGATAGGGTGTTGATGTAGATTGTTCAAAACTCCACCTCTGTGCAAACTCAGCAAACTCTGAACTTCTGAATGCTTTTCCATTATCAGTAATCAAAACTTTTGGAATACCATGCCTACTAAAATGTTGTTTGCATCTATTTATCACACTTTCAGATGTGATATTTGGTAACCTATCAACTTCAAAATAATCTGAGTAATGATCCACCAAAATTAAATAATAAGTATCATGTATTTCAAAAATATCAGATGATACTCTCTCCCATGGCAATTCTGGTATTCTGTGTGTCTGCAAGGGTTCTTTTTGCAAATAACTTCGGTTCAAGTTACAAATTTCACAACTTTGAATAACATTTTTTATCTCACTTGACATTCTTGGCCAAAACAATGTGTCTTTTGCTATTCTAATAGATGCATTTATTCCTAGATGACCTCGATGAACCCTTGAAATCATATCTTGTCTCAAAGACCTTGGAATAACAATTCAATCATTTTTAAAAACAATTCCATCCTGTATTGTTAGATCTTCTCTAAAAGTTCAATATTCTGTGATTAAGGGCAATATCTCCTCCTTTTCCAATGGCCATCCATCCAGCACCACCTTTTTCAATTCCAGAAGTACTGGATCTTCATTAGTTTGTACTTTTAAATTTTCATATGTCATATCCGATACATTTAAAATTTCTTGTATTTTAATCTCTGAGAGCTCTTTATAAATATTATCTACTTGAAAAATATCTTGCTTCACCTCATCATGTGAAGTTTCTGACAATGCAGCCCCAGAGAGTATATCGGCAATATGCATCTTTTCACCTTTCCTAAATAACACATTCAAATTATATTTTTGTAAACGAGGAAGCATTCTCTGCAGTCGTCTTGGAGCTTTCAGTAGTTCTTTTTTTAAAATAACCTCCAATGGTTTATGATCCGTTTCCACATTTATTTCACTTCTTCCACTTATAAACTGATGAAATCTTTCACAAGAAAACACAATAGCCAAACACTCTTGGGCGATTCCATGCGGAGAGTCACACACGTAACGCAGGCTTTAATTTGCATTTATTCAATTATTTATTATATTTTAATGTTAATTCTGATTTTAGGTGGTATGGTAAATAAGTTAACATATTTTTTAGTTTAAATGTGTGTAAGTAAAACTCACAGAAATATATCATTTAATTTCATACTCAAAATGTGCTTTTTTTCTGAAGTAGAAAAAAAGCACATTTTGAGTAATGAAATTAAATGATATACTTCTGCGAGTTTTATTGCCACACATTTAAATTTAAAAATATGCTAATAACTTATTTACCATACCACTTAAAATCAGAATTAACATTAAAATTTAATAAATAATTGAATAAATGCAAATTAAAGCCTGCGTTACGTGTGTGACACCCTTCACGGAATCGTCCTCTTTCTCTATCTGAGCATATTGCTGTTCAGTTTTATTTAAACTCCTTGAAACGTATGTAATTGGCTGTTCTTCCTGCATTAATGTTGCACCCAATCCAGCTTTGCTTGCATCACATTGAATAGTTATTTCTTTATTTGGGTCATAATAACCAAGAACAGGAGCTCTAATTACTAGATTTTTTATAGCTTCAAATGCATTTTCTTGTTATTTTGTCCATTCCCATACTTCATTCTTGTTAATCAATTTTCTTAATGGTTCACTAATCGATGACAATTTTAGTAAAAATTTACTCAAATATGTTGTAAAGCCTAAAAAACTCTTAATTTCATGTACATCTTTTGGTCTTGGCATATTAGTAATGGTCTTTACTTTTTCAGGATCTGGCCTTATACCCTGAGGGGTAAAAATATGTGCCAAGTACTTAATTTCTTTTTTTCTAAGTTTTATTTTATTTTTATTGAATTTAATATTAGCCTCTTTTGCTCTTTGAAACAGACTCTCTAAATTGTGATCATGATCTTTCCTAACTTCCTCCTCAGTAGCACCACATCCCACAATAAGTATATCATCAGCTATGATGATAATTCCATTCAATCCTTCAAATATTTCATGCAGTCTTCTCTGATGCTGTGCATAATCCAAATGGAAGACGCAAAAATTTATACCTTCCAAAGGGTGTCCAAAAAGTGGTTAAATCTGTGCAGTCTGAACTTAATTTAACATTCCAAAACCTTAGTGTCTACCACTGAAAATATTTTAGCATTAGTTAACAAGGGCATAATCTCTTCAATTGTTGGAATAGGATACTCTGATCTCTTTAATGCCCGATTCAAATTCTGTGGATCCAAGCACATTCTCAATTTATTTGTAGTATTTACCAAAACTAAATTGCTAATCCAATCAGTTGGATGAGTGACTTTACAAATAATTTTATTTCTTTCCATATCATCTAATTTCAATTTTAACTCTTATCTTAGTGGAATAGGAATTCTACGAGGAGACTGCTTCACCGGAAGCATGCCTAGTTTAGTCTGTAAATGATATTCACCTTCCAAACAACCCAATCCTTCAAAAATTTCTTTATATTTAGTAAGCAATTGTTCATGACTGAATGACACACTCGAAGAAATTTTATTTATCTCAGCCTTAATGTCTAATAAATTTAACATTTGGCAAGCCTCTGCACTTAATAGTGGATTTTCCCTATATTTAACAATTTGAAAATCCAAAGGAAACATCTTTGAATTCCTCCAACATATAACAGTAACCTGTCCAATCGGTTTTAAAATCTTCCCTCCAAAACATCTTAATTTTGTTTTACTTTTTCTAAGACTTGGGTTTGAATCTTCGCATAAATTACAAAGGTCATTATAACTCATTACATTAACTGTTGCACCAGTATCCACCTAACACTTAATTTTCTTTTTTACCCTGTCCACTTCCAATGTTAAATATGTCATCAACTTCTTAGAATCATTAACCTTAAAAATCATTTCCATTTGACTACACAACTCATCCTGTAATTCATTAGAATCCTGTTCATGAAATTCTTTTACACTCTTATTTTTGCAAGCTTTAGCAAAATGATTTTTCTTTCCACAGTTTTTACAAGTTTTATTAAATGCTGGGCATTTATTTTTTCCAAATTCATGCTTTTCAGCACAATATTTACACCTAGCCTCATATCTAAAATAACTGTCATTCCTATAATATCCTGTTCTATCATTTTTTAATTTATTTTTAACTCTATTAACATCTTCGAAATCCTCAGTTTTATTGATCAAACTATCCACATGTCTGTTTGCACTTTCATTACTTTTACAAATATCTATTGCTTTTTGTAAAGTTAATTTATGGTCACTTATAAGTTGTTTTTTTGTATTTCTATCACGAATACCCAAAACAAGTCTATCTCTAATCAATTCTTCCAACATATTTTGAAAATTACATGTCGATGCTAATTTTCTCAATCTACACACATATTGTTCAATTGATTCATGTTGCTCCTGAACTGGTTCATTAAATACAGATCTTTCATAAATTTCATTTATATATGGCTGAAAATGTTCTGATAATGCTTTAATAATTGAATCTGACTTTTTCTATTTTCCTCAGGTATAGCCAAATGCTGATATATAAGAAATACTTCTTTCCCAATAACAGAAAGCAAAGTAGCAACTTTTATTGCTTCATCTTTTTCATTTAATCCAGTAGCAATAGAATAATTTGTCCAACTTGCTTTACAGAAATTCCAATTTTCTAACACATTTCCACTCATATCAACAGGCTGTGGTGGTGGAATTAGATTAGCCATCTTCAAATCAGATTCAGACATGTTAGGCCTAAGTTCAAGAGAGGTTAGGCCTAGCAATTCTTCAAAGTTCAACTAAGTCCAAAATATAATTTATTCAGCAAAAATAAATCCTTTACCCCACTCCTGACACCATGTTTGAGTCCACACATCACAGAATGACCAACATTAAAAGATAACTTTATTTAAACACATACTACAACTACACCACACTATCACAAGACATGACTAGCTGCATCTGGACATCACTCATGTTTACATCTCATCATCCACTGTTGCCACTCACAGTATAACTAAAATATACAGTTAAACACACAGTTACCTAACAGCAATAAAGGGGGGGTTACTTAAAAAAACCAACAATATCATTTTCTTTTTCTTTAATGTGTTTCACAGGGGGAAAAAAATTGATGGTTTTACTTTCTTTAATAATTTTAAAAACATATTTCATACTGTGATTTTTTTTGTCGATTTCCGAAAATCTCCTAGAAGGTTGATAAAAAAAATCATCTTCGGCAAAATTATCTGTAGAAATTTCGAGTAAACTTTATTGGAAAGAGGGCAAATTTTACTATAGTGGCAAAAGGGTTGAATTTGGATTCCTTTTATGAGTGAGTCAAAAATCACTGGAAACTTGGAAGATCAGGGAAATACACAAGTCATTCTACATTCAACATAAAATAATAAATCTAATTTAAAAAACCTGAAATCTGAGCCTCAAGTGCATTTGAATGTGTCTTCACCTTATCCAAATTTTCAGACCTCCACGTGTGATAGATTTCCCTACCCATTACCAGCCAGCAAGCAAGTAAACACACACACAGAGACAGACAAAAACTTTCTTTTATTAATATAGATGAAATTAATTTTGGTAACCATCTCTAAAGTTAAATATGTTACTTCAAGGTTCAGAGTTAATGCAAACTTTGTTAACACTATTAATTAGAAAATACCATTACAGTGTTAGAAAAAAAGTAAATAAATCATTAACATTCCATTAAGTAATCACTGATAAGGGGACTCTGTCTTCCTTCAGAAAGTAGAGTCCTTCAAGGTTGAAAATAGTGGTATACCAAGTAGTACTTACTACTTGGCCAAGTACACAGTACTGATACAGAGCAGTTGTATGTAGGTACTTAATACATACATATATACAGTGGTGGCCAAAATTGGACATTTTTTAAAATTTTCATGTTTTATAACATTGTATGCTTGAAGAATAATAATAAATTTCACTTACAAATGTTTATATATCAAACTCAAGGAAATTTAATGTAGAATTTAATTAAAAAAAAAAAACAATTAAAATATCTGCATTACAAAAAAAAGATTATCTTAGATTTCATTGTATTTTAAAGTTACACATTCAATATTTAATAGGATAACCCTTGTTTTTTCTTATAGCTTCATGGCATCTTTTCATTGAGAGAACTAGTATTTGGAGTTCATCTTTTTTAATCACATGATGCCAAGAATCAATTTATAGCTTCAATAAATCGCGTTTTATTAGATGGATGCTTTTTTTGTACAAGGATTTTCAAACATTGCCACAAAAATTCTACAGGACTCAGGTCAGAGCTGTTTCCAGACTAGGGTAATAATTGTATGCTTTTATTTTTAAACCATTCTTTGCATATTTTTGCCATATGGCATGGAGCTGAATCCTGTTGAAAGATAAATGGTGCTTTATTGGGGAAGAGATCCCTAATGGAAGGTATCAATTTTGGTTCCAGGACAGTTTCGAGGTTGTTGTTTTTTTGCTTTCAGAATGCTATCAATCATTTGAATGCGGCCTTCACCGTCTGCAGACATACAGGCCGAAATCATGACATTTGTTGGGTTCTTTGTAGTTGCTTCAATGCAATCAGGATGCAGCTCTTCTCCTACTCTACGTCTCACATATTTTCGCCCATCACTACCAAAGAGCGATATTTTACTCTCATCACTCCAGATTATTTGCTTCCACTGATTTTCTTACCAATTAATTTGTTCTTTTGCCCACTGAACTCGTTTCTTGCATTGCTGAAGATTTACAGATGGTTTTTCCTCAGAATTCCACCTTTCAGTCCAAAACCTGCAAATCTCCTTACTGTTCTTGAACTAACTGAAATACCCATTGCATTCATTTCACATCTAACAGCACCTGATAAAATTCTTCTATCTTTGACGCATATCCTTTTTATCTTTCTATCGTCAGAAACACTTGTGCATTTTTTTTTTCGACCTGGTCTTGCCTTATTTATCACTGATTTAGTTTCTTCATAACATAAGCACAGCTTTTGTATGCCAGATTAAAGTGACTGATCCACCAACCTGTTTTGCAATTTCAGCATATGAGAGACCATTTTCTCTCAATATGACTATTCTGCTTCTTTTTGTTGGTGTCCAATCAGTTGTTGTTTTCAATGACATTGTTTTAAATTATTTGCATTAAGAAAAAAATAGAAATATTAAAAAAAAAAAAAAAATTCTATTTAGTTACACTAGTATTTACCCTTCTGTAAAATTCATTCCAGCAAAATATCACTTTTACAAATCAAACCATACTACAGTTCAGTTACTGACATTTGATTGGTTCTGAAAACAGTCATTGTGATTGGCTAGGAAGCTTTTATTACAATAGACTTCAGCATTCATGACTAATTATGTTTGTATTTTAGACTAAAGTAACTTTTTTTGTAACACAGTTATTTTAATTCTGTTTTTTGTATTAAAGTCTACATTACATTTCCTTGAATTTGATATATAAACATTTGTATTTAAGTGAAAATTAATAAATATATTCTACAAGCACACAAAGTATAAAACATGAAAATTTCAAAAAATGTCCACAATTTTGGCCACCATTGTATATGATACTTACCATTTCAGTTTTGAAAAAAAAATAATGTATTGTGTTAACAAAGTCGAGCATAGTAATTATTTTTACAGTTAGACTCCTAATTAAGCATAAATACATTATTTTTTTGTTTGTTTTAATATGTTTGATATAATGAGCTGACAGATGAAAGAAGAAATTTCAAATCTCTTTTTACCTATAAAATTAATTTTTGGATTTAGTTTCAATTTTTAAAAGGCAAGCACCAAACATCATAAATGAAAAAACTCATTATTGTAAAATGTAAAAGGTCTGCAAATACAATAAGATGAAATTATTTACGTTTCACTTACTACAACAAAATCGTGAACAAATTGGGCACGTCGTCCATTTGCAAAAGAAGGTACTTCTATTCTTTCATACTGTTCATACTTAATATCAATATCAAATTCTTCTTCAAAAAAGTTAGCTTTTGGAGAATCAGTTTCCCATGCTTCTGTAACAAGTGATGCAGAGGCATGATGCATTTGGCTTGCTGCTACCAATGGCTCATGTTTAGGATCTTCCTGAACATCAGGTAGATAAGGAATGCTGCACCACCCACGGAAATGACGAAGCTACAGAAAACAAAAGAAATTATTCATATTATATTAGACTTATGCTGCCTAAATAAGTAAAATATCAGGAGAAATTAGACTACATATTAAATCTTTGTTGACTGCATTCAAAAATTTTTAATTATATGAAAAAAATCTGTAAGAATCACTTTACTAGAATTTTTGTTAAAAGTAATAAAGTGTGATAAGATGTGCAATGAATTAAAACAATTAAAATCAAGTACGAGGGTTGCGACTTTAATAGTGGCAACTATTTATTTACATGGAATAACAAAAGTGAATCATGTCACCATGTTTTACAGTCTTTCAGTATAGTCACCAGCATTGTGTATAACCCGTTTTCAACAATGTGGAAGTCACAGAATACCTGTAGCAGCGCCTGTTCTGTTGATAGTTCGAATGGACCTGTCTATTGCTGCAAGAATCTCCAGAACAGTTTGGAAGTGAATGCCATGAAGTGGTTCCTTCATCTTAGGAATTAAGTCAAAGTCACAAGGGCTTAGATCTGGGGAGTATGGTGGATGTTAAAGCACTTCCCAGCTCCATCGATCGAACAAATCAGTCACAGCTTGTGCTGCATGCAGCCAAGTATTGTCATGCAAAATGATAGTGTTCTACAGAAAGTGACGGCGTTTTTTTTTTCTTCTCAAAGCTGGTCGGAGATGGTACTCCAAAAATGAGCAGTAATACTGCGTATTGACGGTCTGCTGTGGCGGAACAGTATGCATTAGAATGACACCATCACAGTCGTACACGCGAATCACCATAACTTTCACATTGCTGGGGTTCTGACAAAATTTTGAACTTCGTGATGACCCGTAATGACACCATTTGTTTGACTGGCGTTTCAGTTTTGGCTGGTACGATCTGCATTAAGTCTCATCCAGCGTAATGATATGATGTAAAAAAAAGCCTCTCCTTCATGCTCATAGTGCTCCAGGTGGGTTCGAGCAGCATCGTATCGTAGCCATTTCTGCATTTCCGTCAAATGATGTGGAACCCATCGTGAAGCAATTTTTCTCATGCCCAGGCATTCCTTCAGAATGTGCAGCAAAGTCGTATGTACAAATCCTGTCTCTCAGACCAGCTCACGAATCATTTGGCATCGTTCACTGTCCATTAGTGTGGCAACAGCATGCACTTCTGCTTCGCTGACACTAAGACGACCTGGCCAATGCATGTATGCCACATTTTGGCATCCTTCGCTGAAGGCTTTTATCCATCTTGCAACAGTTCTGTAAGGCAATGCAGATTCCCTGCAAGCCTCTTGAAGCCCTAGATGACATTGTCATGCTGTATGACCTCTGGCACATTCAATTTTTATCCAACTTCGTTGTTCTTGTTTTGAAAACATCCTGACAACACTTACTTTAGACTGCAAGCTAATACAAGGATCAGTTCTTTGTGTCACTTCGCATGCACATGACATAGGAAGGATGAGTCTTTTTGCTGAGAGATAAGATAGGTATGTAGCTCACATGTGGTATATGCGACATTCTTTGGTTTTGTTGCATAGCGTTTTTACAGCAGTGTTGCCACTATTAAAGTTCCAACCCTCGTATAAAAATGAATCACTTTATTGTAGACTCATTAACACAAAACTAAATAGTTTAATAATATTTAATTTTAAAATGCAGAACACAGTAGCTGATTGGTGAAAAATTTTGATTTGTTTTGAGAATATATTCAGTTAGAATTAAGCTAACACTTCTAAGGAAATAAATCTCAGTAGGACATCTTAAATAATCTAATGAATGTAATTTTAAGCAGAGAGCTGCTATGGTCTAATGAATGTAATTCTAAGCAGAGAGCTACTGACTGTTTTGTTTAATAGAAATAAACACAAATCACTGAAAACAGTTCACTTGAAATATATAAAGATCTAGATTTGATACTAGCTTACAGAGTGCAATTTAATATCAATAAATTATTGGACAGTTTTGCTTAATAAAAATTTTACTAGTAGACTGATTCAGTGTCTTCATACCATGTGGCAGAATTGTGACAATGCCAGAGAATGGCTTAGATTTCTTACAGAAAGACCTTTGATTTGACAAAATAAATAAATAAATAAATAAATAAATAAAAATTTTGAGACAAAAATGTAAATAGCAAATATTGTTCTGCAACAGATGCAAGAGCTGACAATTTCAGCAGATTTTATCCCTCATCATACAAGAAATTTCTATCATTCTCCTTTACTCCCCACCCCACACACAAAAAATTAAAAATCTTTACTATTCTTGAGTTTAAAAAATTGTTTTGCCTTTCTCATTCATTTTTGACTTTGAAGAACTAATAAATAACTAAATCAATCATCTAAATTCATACCTCTCTTTAAATTTCCTTTAATTTTAAACATTACCTGCTTATTTAATGGTTAAAATGACAATGATTTGATAAAGCAATAATCCATCTATAAAGCAATTATCCCAGTTTGGATTTAGATGGTCCAACATTTACTATAAATTGGAGGCCCTGAGCTGTTAACTATGATTTCCAAATGCTAACTATTAAAAACCCCAGATGCACTAACCTTATTTTAACTTCAAACTAAATTTTAACACCTTATTAATATTATGTGTTACGAAGTATGATTTGGATGATGAACAAAATTTATTTCTGTTGATCAGGACACACTATTAGACTTTTAAATAAATTAACTACAAGTGAAAAATGACACTTTGGTAATATTTATAAAGTATTAAAAATAAATACTTTTGTAAAATATCACAAAAGTTAGTATAGAAAAGAAACAAGATTGAAAAATCAAGCATCAGGGATAGAAAACTTTCCAACATGAACATAATATTCAGAAATTTCATTTTTTCATACAATTAAAAAAAATAGAGAGAGATAAGTCCATATCCGATAGTGTGAGTAAATTCTTTATAGAAGTCCTGTATATGATCTGCAGAACTTATACATAGCATCTAATACACTAAAAATTAGATAAGTTTAAAAACACATACAACAACAGAAAACACACTTCCAGCAATTATCACTCGTAGTCAGTCCTGTATCCGAATTATTTTGTGTGTTTCTGTAACTGAACAATAAAGGCTACACACTCTATAATCTATAAAAAATATGTTCTAGTGCATCTCAGGGATCCTTTTTAATTTCATTGTGTTTGAAGTATAACATTATTAAAATGCACCACAAACTATTTTTCTCTCATAATGTAATGGAATTATTTTGTGCATCCAATTAAACAAACTATAAAATTCTATTTATTCGATACTTCAGGGGAACCATGTTTTAGTCTACCTCAGTGATACACATCAATTTCCTTCTGTTTGAAACATTGTTACATCATTAAAATGCATCAGAAAATATTTTTCTTCATAGATCATACTGTAACTGAATTCTAATATGCGTCCCTGTAAACGAACTATAAATGCTATACTTCATTTTCAATACTGAACATCTGATCCTATAGAAAACCTCAATAACGTATAAAAATTACATGGCAATCCAAGTACATTTATGAGAGACAGACTGAATTTATCATCACTTTTCAAATATGTTGGAAAATTTTAACAAAATACAAAAACTCACAATTACAAGACAGTTGATTATATCAATACTAGGGATGCACTGAATATTTATTTGGTTAGGCCAAATATCAAATTATTTGGTCTGACGAATATTCAGCTTGGTTGAATATCAAAAAATTCGGCCAGCTGGATATTTGGTTTGGCCAAATACTGAAATAGTCAGCCAAACCGAATATTATTGGTTGAATCGAAACATTCGACCAAACCGAATATTTAAAAAAACCTTTTAAAAAATATTTTTTAAACCTTACACAACTTTTACTTTTAACTGTCAGTTAATAAAGATATTCAGAATAATTAGAAAGGATGTGCTTTTACATTATTTATTTGCCATTTGAAAAGTGCTAATTAGGAAAAGTAACTATTAAACTACTTCATAGGAATTAATTATGTACAAACAAATGGAAGTTCTTGAATATTGCCTGGTAAATAGTCTATTTCCTGCTTTTTGACAAATTGATGTTTTTAAACAAAATGGAAAAAAAATTTCAGGGGTAAAGGATGTGCTTTTACATTATTTCTATTTGAAAAGTGCCAATTAAGAAAAGTAACTATTAAAACTATTAAATTACTTCATAGGATTTAATTATGTACAAATGCAGTTTCTTGAATGCCTGGCAAATAATCTATTTCTTGCTTTTTGACAAACAGATGTTTTAAAACAAAATGGAAATTTTTTTAGGGATGATTTAATAGACATCAAAACAGGCAATTTTTGTCCAGGAAATCAGCATCACAATGCACTTATTTATTCAGTCAAAAAAACAGTGTATCTCACTCCGGGTTAAACTTGGATTTTCATTTGTTATTTTAACAATAATGAAGATATACAGTAAACTCCCTCAAATCAGCAAATGCCTAAAATCCACACATCCTCAGTTATGTAAAAACAATGAAACTTTCAGTTCAGATGCAGGGACAAAATTACAGAACATTTTAGTTTTATGTCATTCTGTATGTATTTTTAAATGTTAGCAATAATATGACTGAACTCGTGGTTTTTCATGAAAAAAGTATTAATTTATTTCTAAAAGAAATCAAGATATTTCAGATATTACTAATACTAATCACAATCTTTTTGCCAAATATATTTATATATTAATCAACTTTTTTTTTTATTAAGACTGGCTAAACATGAAACAAAATTTCCTTCCTTTATGATTTTGATGTGAATTAATAGGGTACCTTTATGAGGAAAGTTCCATTCAAGGAAAATATATCTTATCTTTATGCATATTTAATGATACATTAATTATTTACTTGACCTTTTAAAAATTTAATCAGTTTTAAAATTATCCTACTTTTCAGTTTTACTTTACTTGTTTTAATATTTTACTATATTGCAAGCTTTCATTATAATTTTCATCGTATTATTGCATTCAAATTACTGTTTAAAAATGTAAAGCAATGACCAGAAATCTGCAAAATTCTAAAATCTGCACAACCTCTACCTCTGGTCCCAAGCTGTGCGGATTTGAGGGAGTCTACTGTAATTATATTTTCAACAGAGTTCCTTTGATTTTTGTGAAATATGATGACATGATGAGAAGTGCTGGATGTTGTCACCATTCACATATAAAAAACACTAACCTAGGCGTTAGACATTCCTTTATTCAGAATGCAGCTGACAGCACTTATATACTACAGACCTGCCAACTTTCGAAAATGAGAAATCGTAGCACAAAAAATTAGAGGTTTGTTGATTGGTTTTTCATGTTTCACAGCCATCTTTTGAGATTCATAAAAGGAATAAGGTATTTCAAGTCAATATAGTAAAATTTTTACGATACGATTTTTAGCATTTTTTTCTCCTTTCGCAGCGATTTTTTACCTTTGTAAAAGGAGCCTGGTTCCAATTTTTTAACCCAGAGCAGTAAATTTTGACAAAATTCGTGATTTTTTTCCCACGATCATTTCAGGATATTCAAAATTTTTTCCCCACAATCGTAATTCACATTTTTCTATCACACTTCTTTGTTGAAATCCGCACTTTTTACCATGAACTTTTGACGAAATTCACATTTTTTATCGCGATCCTTTGACGAAATTAGTGTTTTCTTTTTGCGATCTTTCAGTGAAATTTGCGTTTTCTTAATGATCTTTCGATGAAAATTGCATTTTCTTAATGATCTTTCGATGAAAATTGCATTTTCTTAATGATCTTTCGATGAAAATTGCATTTTCTTAATGATCTTTCGATGAAAATTGCATTTTCTTAATGATCTTTTGATGAAAATTGCATTTTCTTAATGATCTTTTGATGAAAATTGCATTTTCTTAATGATCTTTTGATGAAAATTGCATTTTCTTAATGATCTTTCGATGAAAATTGCATTTTCTTAATGATCTTTCGATGAAAATTGCATTTTCTTAATGATCTTTTGATGAAAATTGCATTTTCTTACTGATTTTTGGACAAAATTAGTGTTTTCTTTCTGCGATATTTTGACAAAATTCACATTTTTACCACGATCCTTTGATGAAATTTATTTTCTTCTACAACCAATTGATGAAATTGATTTTTTTTTTCATGATCATTTGTCGAAATTCACGATAGTTTATCACAAATCATTCAAAGAACTCTCAAAGAACACAAAGCCTCTCAAAGAACCTCCCTCCAGAAATTCTTAAAATGGTACCCTTGTTTCTAAGGAAGGGAATTCTTGTATAAATATTTTCAGAAACGTGATTCACTTGCGGTTAATATACATAACATACATTACGTAACATATACATACATTATGTTAAGAAGTTTGTTTTTCAGCCCAGATTCTTAATTAATTACACAGGCCTGCGAAATTGAAGTTTTTGAAAAGTACAAGATAAGTTTTTGGAGATTCTGATGTTATTTGGTGTGCTGATTTCGAAAATGACCTCCATTTTGTCCCATCACATCAGAATATTTTGTAAATTGATATCGATATTTTTGCTAAAATCCTATTTGAAAAGGAATTCTCTTGAACAATTTTGCATCTACTCTCTGGCAACAGTAGTTTTTATTCATATAAATGTACGTAAAATAATGAATTCTCAGTGAGGCAAATTGATTTTTCAGTAATCGATTACTTTTTAATAGGTTTAAGTGGATGAAAACAACTTGTTGCCATATCACACGAGCTGCCTCTGGTCGAGGATAAAACAAAAAGTTCCCTCGAATTTAAACTTTTTACATCAAATTATGGTGCAGTTTCTAGAAAAATATCATCTATATACTATTTTGTTTTTATTTAGGCAACGTACATAAAATAGACAACTGACCAAGAGGAGCAAACATTGTGTATGTGTACATGAAAGTTTCAAACAAATTTTAAACTGAGCAAAAAACAAAACAAAACAAAAAAAATTCTATTTAAGTATATACTCTTTTTCTATGAAACTACTTTTGATGTTCTTCTTTTATGTTCAATCTCAGGCCTATCTTGTGTTCATGTTAACATTGTTGTTGGCGAGCATGATTTTATCCCATCTTTCTTTTGAGAGCTCCATATCTTTGATGTCGTGATGGAGCCTTTCACCTTGTTCTTCGCTGACTGATCCTAAGTTTGTGGATGAAAAGTGCACATGTGAGTGAAGGAAATGTATTTTGACACTTATGGAGCAACCCAATGCTTGAAATTTGTCCATCATATTCATTGCAATTGGTTTATTGTCAGGATTCTTGTAATTACACAGAAATTTGCTGATGACATCTTTGAAGGCAACCCAAGCTTCTTTTTCCTTTGTTGTCATACTAGTCTCAAATCCTTTATGCTTCATAAGCTTGTGGATATTTGGACCAACAAAGATTTCCTCTTTCAGCTTGGCTTCAGATAAACCTGAAACTTTTTGCACAGGTATTTGAAACAATCGCAATCAGTTGAAACAACACAATTTTTGGCTTAACTAAACTGTTCCGAATCACATTCTTAGTGCCTGGTTTAAGATTGTCTTTTTGGCCATTCTTTTTTGACCCAATGTTGAATCTTATCATGGCTGTCCCACTCACAAATGAAACATAGATACTTTGTGTATTCGCCTTGTTGACCATGGAGCATGGAGGTACCTTTCAAATCACAGCAAATGGTCAAACTGAGGTCGGCATATTTAATTTTGTTGAGGATGTAAGCCAGGTTTTAATAGGTTCTTTTAAATGAACTGAGTATCCAACTGGTACAGATGCATACAAGCTTCTGTGATGAAGGAGGACAGCTTTAAGGCTCAGTTTCGATGAATGTATAAACAGCCTTTATTCATCTTTATCGTAGGTGATATTAAAATTGCTCATCAATCCGGGAGCATCACAACAATAGACCAGGTTCTCTTCCTCCTCAAAGTACTACTTAACAAATTCCTTTTCTCGATACTTGTACTAATAAAAAGCGGTTCCTTTGGCCAATAAGTTTCTTTTCTTTCAATCTGGAGTCCAACAATTCTGCTGCCTCTTTCAAAAGGCCCACATCTGTTGTCAGATCACTAAGTTCAACCTGAGAGATGGACTGAGGTGAATCACTTCCAGAAGACTTGTATTCATTATCGGAGCCTTGAACCTCTGGATGTTCCGAGTCTGAAGACCCAGAAAAGATGACTTTGCAATTCAATTGAAGGCAAAGGCACTGGCACATCAGGTCCCTGAGGAACGGGGATGTGGACGATGGAATGTTCATAAAAATCTAACTAAAATTGAATTTTTCAAGAAAACGTGATGTGACAGAATTTTTTCATTATTTGTTTTTAAATTAGCATCAAAAAATACATAAAGATCAGCTATCAATTCTCTTTTATTTTTTTTTATTGCAGGCCTGTGTTATCAGTCAAAAATCTCTCCAAGACTGAAATCAGTCCTGAGACTGAAGGCCTCTTAAAGTTCTAACCATTAGACAAGCAGGTGGGCAACTTTAATTTTTAATTCTTTTGGGACCATGAGTGCATATATGCACCTTCAAAAAGTGCTTATAGCACTTGCTTTTGGTACCAGTAAAAAATGAAAGTAAAATTGAGTTTTTTAATTAAGACATTTCCATGATTAATAAAGTAAACTACTTAACAAAAAGTGGTGTACACCGAATAAAATTCATGTAAAAGATGCTGGTTCCAAACGGGTTAAATGAGCATTAAAATGTTTTTATTTGCCCTCCCATGAGTAAATACTTTCTCACAAGAAAACAGTCTAAGAATTTCAATGAGAAAAAAATACAACATTTAATAATCCTGGAATACTAAGGAATACTTGGTATCACCAGCTACATTCAGCATTGTTAACAAATACTTAACCCATTTTAGGCCAAGCATAGAAATTTTATAAAATGTGGTATTATTTTAATTGAAATATGCTTAAATTACATTCATTAAGACCAAAAAAAAGTTTCGTGCATAAAAAATATTATTTTATTTGAGAAATAAAATGCATTCGGTCAATGGTCCACTAACGCACCATTAAACTTAAAATTATTAAATTTTTTATGGAATTTGTTTTATTATTATTTTATTTACAGAGCTTGCAACTTTAATCCATTATAAAAACATATGATTAATCTCAGGTGGAATAATTATACATTTTCAAAAAGTCGAATTTGTCAATAATCTGTTTCAATTTTAAAAGACTGGCGTATTTTGAAAATTTCTCAACAGAAAGTGTTTACCCGAATTGAATTACTGATATTTTATAGATGTCTCCAGAACCTTTAAAAATAGCAGAAAAATAAAATTAGTGAAAAATATTCGTCACAGTGCTAATAAAAAAATATTTATTGTAATGGTGCGTTTACGCACCTTTGGCCGAAAATGGGTTAAGCTGTAGTGGTTTACAATCACCTATAAACTTTTTGTTAATAATGTCTAGTATAATTGCTTTGTCAATAACTATAATATCAGTCTCATTAATTATAATTATAATAGAAATATTGCAATGTATGGTTTCATTAATATTGTGACTGCTACTTAAGTATTTCCAGAAGGTTACAGATACCAGGTTTCTACCTAAACTAAGCATAATTGCTTTGCAACAAAGCATTGCATATGTGACGCATAGGGAGTGTATAATTCTTATTTTCCCTTCAAGTATTTTCAAATAGAAATTTGTCTTATTTAATAACAGAAGCACTGCAATTAAATAAGATGGATTTTTATTTAGAAATACTGGTGCTAAATGATTGAAATTTTTGTAGATACTGATCAAAAAGAGGTTAAAGGTCACCAGAAACATTTATTCAACTTTTTAGAGAAGTTGTCAAGATGTCTAGTAGTTAGTTTATACACATAAATCAAAATCATATAAGCAGGGTACAATTTCTGACAGAATGTGACTTTTCCTAAAAAAAGTTACTAATAGTGATTAACTGTAAAAAATGTGACCTAAAGGTGAGAAAAGTGTTACTTTGTGTTTGCAAGAGGTGAGAAAACCACTTGCATGTCTGATATTACCGTAATTTCGCATGTACACGCCGCACCTCTGAAAATACATTAAATTAAAAGAATTTTCGGCAGAAGCGCCGCACCTACCGTAAGCGGCGCACTGTCGAAAAATTGTTTAAAAAAATGAACTAGCTGCGTAAGCAGCAAGGCAAAAAAGTATTAGCAAAATCTGATTAAAATTAACAAAAAATATTGATAAAATCTTAAAAGAAATATGATTCATGTAATGTTTGCAATTCCTAAATATCGAAGCATTTTAATTTATCTCGTAATTTTTGTCCTAGATTCCCATGCTACATTTTTTTCACCAGCTTCCTTTTTTCAACATGTTTGTTTGTTTGTTTCTTGACCCTCTTGGACCCGGTGAGCAGCTTTCTATTTCTGTATAGCTGTCAATCCACTACCTAGATAAACTACAAGAGCTTTTTTCAACATGCAAACCGCCGATTCTGCGTTTGTTTTGATTTGATTTGCTAGTTGCTCGGTTGAGTTGTTTGATTGTAGCGCTATTTATCTGCGACATTCGGCAATAAATTCATTGCGATCGCACCTGCGATTAATGCAATTTACTTCATACCAAAATTTATTTTAAGACAATTAAACTTTAAAAACACCTTTTTAAGACATACTTTGCATTTTTATAGGTCTTTTAAAGTTTTTGTAAGATTTATAAAACTTAATTTTTTTAAATTCAAAAGTAAGTTATCATCTGGCTGATGCAAATCGCATAATTCTTTCTGTATTCATAAGTTTAGTTGGATGAATTTGACAACAGTCAATGATTGTTTACTTCTGTGTAAATGCGCGACGCTGTGTAGCAAGAAATAATATATTCAAAATATGATTAAATTCGTCTTTTAATGTTTATAAATCTTATATTGAATGTTTATAAATGCTTTTCCAAAAATAGTCAAAAGCTAGGCGTAAGATAAAAAGAAGATTTTAAAATGTGAAATTGGCGTATACGCCGCATCAGCGTAAGCGCCGCCCCCAGCATTTTTAAAACTTTTTTTTACGTATGCGCCGCGGCGCTTAAGTGTGAAATTACGGTACTTAGAAACATGAAGAAAATTAAATATGCAATAGTTTAATTGTTCTGAATATATTTGTTTAAACATGTGAAAGCTATCAACATGACTTTAAAATCTATGCAACATAGAAAAAAAATTAAGAAACTAAGAAATTCACATAGTAACTTCATTTTCCTTGTGTAATACACAGTCACTTTGTTCTCCTTTTGAATGAAAAAATCATCAGCAGTTTAATCTTTGTAGTTTGTTTACCAAAAAAATGAAAGGTGAAGTGCTTGTTTATTTTTTACTGGGAGTATTTCCATACTGATACATCATTAAAAGGCTTTTACATGTAAAACTTACAAAATTATTCACATTTGGCTTAGTTTCACTTCATTTTTAGTCAACTTGCTCAGTGAAATTAAGTGAATTGGAAATTTTATTGAATATGCAAAAATATACATTTTATTAAGCCCTATGTTACAATACTGGCTATACAATACACATAGCTAAACACATAAAGCTAAACTATTAAAATGATACGTTACACCTAAAAATTAAGAATTGAAAGCATCATGAAAAAGGTATGATTCTTGTGATGTTTTATCATGTTAAAAATTGCTTAGTTTTAAAATTACTCACTCACTCACAATCACACATAAAATTTCATGATTTTAAAAAACAAAACAATATATATATATTGATTAACAAACTGCAGCTTGGCTGCAATGACAAGATGCAAACAAAATTTAAAAATAAATAAATAAAAAAAATTGTTGTGCTACTAGGAAAGACTAGGACTCTTAACATGCAATGTTTCAGAATGGGCAAACAAGTTGCTATACACACAGATTTAAAATTTCATATTTAAAAGTAAAATTTTGAATCTATTTGAAGTTTTTTATTGGAAAAAATGTTCATAAACAATACAAAGATTTATCACTAAAAATCAATAATAGCAAATCCATAAATGGTATAGATAAATCATAATACATTACATTAACCTACAAATTTACTTTACTTATGAACATGATTATATACGAACTCTAAATATATTAGATATCATTCATAATTTTAAAAAGTAATATTTTAGTTTCACTCAGGATTATGAAGCAACTCAGTAAAAAGAAAATGTTATTTTTCTTAGATTCCAAAATTTAACATTAGCAAATTAATCTACTTTAGATGTAAATATCCAACTGGGCAAAAAATGGCCGGACCAGGATTTGAACCAAGGATCTCCTGGCTGAAGCCGCCAGTGCTCTACCATCTGAGCTATCCCGGACGAATCTGGTGGAATTTTTAATGATTATAGCCTCTGGTCTGAAACCTGGTTCAGCTCAACAGAATAAATCACAGATAATGGAACTCCAGAAATCGCTGGATGCGTAATTACACTAGATTAATTTTAACACAATTATTCTAAATGGTAAATAAATCACATTAGATGTAAATAATCTACTTTATATCAAGAAGTCTGATACATCTAAAATTATTTAATTTTTCTACTATAAAATACAATGTTAGTCTACTTGTGAAATTTCACAACTATTATTTGCATTTAACAGGAATCAAAAATTATGCTCAATATGAAACAGGAATGAAGTATCAATTTCCCATAAATGTAACAGCATATATCTAACAAAAATTTACATAATTAGCACAAATTATTTTCATTAATGGTTAAACTTAAATGAAGTAGCCTCTCAAGCGGTTTGTTTCACTTTTAATAAATGTGCTAAAAGAATAAAATATTCTAACTAAATATTCTATTCCGTTATCTTTAGATGTACTATAACATGTAAATTACATAAAAAATCAGAGACAGGTTGCAAAAAAATAGTTATAATGCGTCTCATGGGATGTGTAATTTTTACTCGCATAGATTTCTCAAAGAAATATAAATCAAGATGGGAAAAGAAAAGAAACACATTCCCCCGAATTTTTATCCTGAAAAACAAAAGTTTTAGATAATCTTATAAGAATATGCAAAACTCGCTAATTTGGTATTGACTTATAAATTTTACATCTGAGAATTGTGATTATTACGCATCTATTAATATTATTTATCTATAATGAAACAAACTGTTTGACAATTTTTGTCCTTTCTAATATTGAGATTGATTTCAAAATTTGCATACTGGTTCTAAGCATGGTAATATATAAAAGCTCCTATTTTGGATAAATACTTTTACTTAGCATTTTTTTCTTTAAAAAAATCCACACAGAGTTTCTTTCTGCATAATGAAACACGCTATCCATAGAAAGCTTATCTGATTCTCATGTCCAACATCTCTGACTCCGAGTTCAATAAATAAACTACAGATACCTCACATCTTTCTTCTCTCTGTCAGATCTGATTTTGGATGTTTTTCGAGAGGCTATAATTTTCTGAAACTTATTATATTTAATAAAAATTTGGTACACAGCCTAATTTATTATTATTGCAACTTCCTGAACATTTGAACTAAATCTGTTAATTAATGACGGAGATATCAATACCTTTTTTTATAGTAAAGAAAAGAAGGATTTTGCTTTTGGTACTTTTTCTTTTAATTATTATTTCTCTTACCCAACTATTTCTTTTTTCTGCACTCCAAAACATGAAACTTTCTAACACATTCACTGAGTCCTCTTTATACTTAAAGGCTTTACATTTTCAGTCATGACTAATGAAAAGATTTGGAATCAAAAAGTGTGTTCCTTTTTTTCATAAATATTTTTTTTAATCTCCACAAAATGCGAAAAAAACTAGAAATCACATAAAGACTCATGAAAAATTAAAGAATGTCTATACAAATTCAAATATATTTCATTTTAAAGACAAAGAGGACAAAGTTTATACTAAATTGAAAAGACTGAAACCGGATTCTATTTCATAAATGACAAAAAGTCGCATTAAATGTGGAAAAAAAAAAAAATCTGAAAATTGCATTCAAAAATCGCTGTATGAAAACTGAATAAACTTTATTAAAAAGAGGACAAACATTTCTATATTAGGCTAAAATATTAAATCCTATTTCCTTTTAGTAATGCAGAAAAATCACACAGAAATGAGAAGAAAAGGCTAAAAATTGCATAAAACATTGCTAAACATTCAAAGTTTGAAGAGGACAAAATTTACTTAATGGGCTAAAAGATTGAATCCAGATTCCTTTTTACAAATGTCAAAAATACCCCCCCCCCCCTAAAAATACCATTAGAAAAATAATGCAAAACATTCAAAAATCACTGTATGAATTCCTAATAAAATTTACTGAAAATTGGACAAAATGTTATGTATGCAGGTAAAAGGTTGAAAACCGATTCCTTTAAAATGTGAAAAAAATTGCAATGAAATGTGAAAAAACACATTAAATAATCACTAAAAATTCAATGCTCGCTAAGTGCAAAATCTACTATACTGGGCTAAAAATCAGATTCCTTTTACGAATGTCAAAAATTTTCTGCACTGCAAAACACGAACAAACTAAAAATTACATAAAAAATTCAAAAACCGTTGTATGAATTCCTATTAAATTTTATTGAAAAGTGGACAAAATTTACTATAAGGGCTAAAGGACAAACTGGATTCCTATTCTTTTGAGGGAAATAAAAAAGCATAAAACATTCTAATTAAGATGAAAAAATCCAAAAACTGGCATCAATGTGACTAACTACTGACATAGAGGTACAGTGCTAGAAAAAACTTTAGGACCACCAATGAAAACAGTAAAACTCTTACTTTAATGAAAAAATAATATCATTGCAAAATTATACACACAAAGTTATGTAAGTTTTATTATTTGTTATAATTACAATAATATATTTTTAAAAAATAACTAAAAATTAATTTCTAAATATTGGTGGGAAAAAGTTTAGGACCAGTATATTTAAAATCTATATTACATACGTAAATGATTTGCACATTAATTTTTAGTACTTTGTTTCCCCTTAACACTGATGACTTCCAAAACATGCTTTGGAAAAAATTTGGCCAGGCTTTTACATGGGGGAATGGGTATTTGTTCCCATATTTCCAAAATGGCTGCTTTCAGTTTAACAATCGAATCAATCTGCTTTCTGTTGACATAAACTTGATGAACCAAGATTCCTCACATGTTTCCTAAAGGATTTATGTCAGGACTTTTAGATGGAATGTCTAAAATTTTGATATAGTTTGCAGATAATCAATCTGAAGTTGGCACAGACTTGTGAATAGAAGTGTTATCTTGAAGCAATGCTAAATTCTGATCCATAAGTTCACCTCTAAGTGGGACAAAATTATTACCAAGAATATCTTGATTGTCAAAGGAGTTCATATTTGTCTTGGTGAAAACCAAACTTGTTTTTCCTTAAATCATAACAAATATTGTGCAGTTTTAAATTTATTTATTTTTAGGACAATTTGCCTTTCAGTCAGCCTGTAGTTCTAAAAAGCCCTTACTTTACCCTTTTCATCTTCAGTCAATGATTTCCCATGAACCACGCTCAAAGCAGCAAGTGCATATCCCAAAACTTCAAATCCAGCAACTACTAACCTATAAACATTATCACAGATGAGTCCTGCATAAAATACTACAGTCATGATGTCATCTCATTATGCTAGATTTAAAAGAAGATACTGGTCCCAAACTTATTTCCATTTGTTAATATTACAAGATTTTAACACTTGTAGAAAAAATTACTTTTTAACTGTTAAAATTGAATTTAATTCACATATTATATCAGATATTTATATCTAAATTCCTTGTAATTTTTGGAATAAATGGCACAGCATTTATGTGTTTTAAATTAAAATTTCAAGCAATGCGGCGTTTATGTGCAATTAAATTTTTATTTCACTCCCCAAAAAATTCAGATACCAAAGATGAGAAATTTCATATTAATGAGATTTCAAAATAATGTGGGTGAGCCGAAATTTTCAGACCCAGGCAAACAAAATATATTGGCCCTGCCTGGGCTAAACTTTTAGCATTTATGCTAAAAGTTTGGCCCAACTCAGCCAAGAAAAATCAATTAAATCAAGCCTGTGCCCAGCGTAACCAGACTCCATTTTTGATATAAAATCAGATTACTTCTTAATCAACATTATCCTATAAATAAAATAATTTAAGATATATTTTAAAGATACCCATGCAAACATTTTGTAGCTTAAACTAGTATGTCCACAAGCTATGAAATATGGAATGGCAACATTATTGATTACTTAGAGAAATTCAGTTAAATGACAACTCATTAGAAAAAATAATGTAGTTTAAAATGGAAGAAAAAGATTTAAGAAAAAATAATTTTGAAGCTCTATAAAAGATTTTTTTAAATATATTTATTTCTCTATAATTTAATAAAATGAAATAAATTTCTAAAGATTTCGTCGAATAAAGGAAAAATTTCACTGTTATTTTCACAAAAACCTGCCGATCTAACATGGCCCCAAAAAGAAAAAAGAAGTAGTTCTCCAGACCCGGCCCGGAGCGGCAAGAGTCTGCAGATAAAAATTAAGCTCGAGCGTGGTCTGGCCCGAGTCTTATAAAAATAGATTAACCAGGTCCGTGCAGATCTCTAATGTGTACATTTTAAGTGAAAAGACATGTCATTGCTCCAGGGGAGGAATGTCTCCTCCGGGCTACCCCTTGAATTCAACACTGTTTCGTGTATAAATGCTTTTAAAACAAAATCTTCTAATTGAAATCTATATTTATTTCTCTGAGATGGTGACAGCTAAAATGTCCCAAACAGAGCGATAGAAGAAGGGGAGAAAAAAAGAAAATAGCTTTAGGATCGCACGTTGTGATATCTTCTCATAGTGGTTAGCATGAATCATAATGTTTATAATCCTTATCACTCCACGTGCAAAGAAATTATAAAAGTAGGTCATCATGAAATTTCTTGCAGATTGATTGGAATTGAATAAAACTGATTGGAATTAAATAAAAAGTTTTGTTTTTGCGAACTTTATTATAAAACACTCATACACACATAAATAATGGCTGCATTCACTATAAGTCATTTTTAATTTTAATTGCATAAAACTATTGCCACATTTATTAATACTTAACAAAGTCAAATAGCATTTTTCAGTTTTTGATAAGGGAAAAAACATTTAGAAAATGCTGAAAGTTGATTTTCTAAACTGAATTTCCAGATGAGATAGCTCGGGGAAGGTCATCATCAAATAGCAATCTCTTATAACTGAAGATATAATAAATTTATCGAAAATGGAAAAATGCATTTGATTTCCAATCACTTTAATAGATATGCCAGCTAGGACTGGGCGATGTAGAAATTTCTTAAATCGATTTATCTTCCATCTAACATCGCGATTTAGTGCTAAATCGCGATTTAACACCGATTTTACATTTTAGAATCTGGAAGCCTATTTTTTAATTTTTAATAACAAAATGCGGTTTTTATGTGCCCCCCCCCCCCCTTCCTGTATTATTTAGTATACTTAGCTTTTATTTTTTAAAATAATTTTGAAAAGAAGTACATTTTACGCATTAAAAAAACTTTGACTGTCCCAAAACACTAGTTTTTTTTCATTTTAAAAATTAGTGACCTATTATAATACATTTTATAAACTCATTCTATAAGTAGTAATATAAAAGAAAATGATTTCTTTTCTTTTTTTTTTTTTTTTTTTTGTCTGACTTGTTATGCCTGCTACAATCTAAATTCCTTAAGGGGGGTGGGGACATCCCCTAGTCCACCCAAATAGCACTTCATTGCTAACAACCTATATATACTTTTTTTTTTTTTTTTTTACAGACACAGATTAAAAAAGTTATTGAGGCAAAACAGAAGCATATTAAAAGAATTCAATGATGAATTTAACTATTCATTTACCATGATGAGAAAAGTAGTAAAAAAAAAAGGTGGGGGAGGAAGATATGAGAAATAAGGTGCAATTTTATATCTTTTTAACTTTTAGATTATAATAAGATTTGTTTAACATAAATGCTGACATTTATATAGTGGATGGAGAAGGATTAAGTGTGAGCTTTGGAGCACATTACTGAAATTGCTGATTTTTTTCGCGGCCGTTGCCATCCATTAAGATTAGTAATAAAATATAATCTTAAAATATATCTCTTTTTAATGATAACAAAATGTCAAAAAAGCAGAAAATCGCAGATCTGCAGAAAAATCTAATGAATGCCTCCTCCAGCCTTCCCTCATTCTGCTGTAAAAATAAAGTTACTTGACTCATTACAGAACTTTATTAAAGTATTTTTAATTAATTACAAAATAATAATAAATTAAAACTAAAATATTCCCATAATACCCTTACATATAAAAATTAATTTTTCATGAAAATAATGCAAAAAAATATAAACTAAAAATGGATGAATTTGGATATAAATAGTGAATCAATTTCAGCAAGATCCATGTGACTGGCATTGAAATCAGATGTCAAACCTGATGCATGACTATTTTAAAATATTTTAATTAATTACAGAATAATAGAAAATAAAGAATATGTATTAAAATATTACCCAAACATGTGAAAAATGAATGTTTCATTAAAAGAATGCATAAAAATAAAAACTGAAATTCGATGAATTTGGATTTCAAATATGAAACTTTATTCTTTTTTTCCAACCATAAATACTCAATCAATTTCAGGAAAAAAATATTATTAGTAAAAGAAAAATATTTCATGTGGATCATGGCCAAATAGTGATACACAAAACAATGCATGACTATACTTTAAAATAATTCCATTAATTACAAAATAATAGAAAATATAAAAAATAAATGTTAAAATATTACTAAAACATTTCAAAAATGAATTTTTCATCATAAGAATGCATAAAAGTATAAACTGCAAGTCGATGAGTTTGGATTTTAAATATAAAACTTTATTATTATTATTTTTAATCATATAAATGCTGAATGAATTTCAGGAAAACAATCTTTTGAAACAATGCAGGATTCTACTTTAAAACATTTTAATTAATTACAGAATATTGGAAAATAAAAAATACATATTGCAATATTATTCAAATATGTGAAAACTTAATTTATCATCAAAAGATTGCATTAGCATATAAATTGAAATTCGATAAATTTGGATTTTAAGATTTAAACATTACTTTTTCCTTTCAACTTTCCACTATATAAGTTCTTAATTTCTGAAAAATACACATTCCAATCTCGTAAACTCTGAATCTTGTTTACAAAATAAATAAATATCAATTCTTACTTAAATCATTGTTTTCTTAAATCGCTTTTTTCTTGAATCGGAGATGTTCTTTTAAATCGGATCATGCTAAATCGATTTAACACCAGCTTGCCTTGTTTTCCTTACATCAGAAAGCATGGAGGATTGCGATGTTTGCTTAAATCGGATCGTCCTAAATCGATTTAACACCACCTTGCCTTGTTTTTCTTAAATCGGAAAGCATTGAGGCTTGCGATGTTTGCTTAAATCAGATCCTCCTAAATCGATTTAACACCAGCTTGTCATGTAAGTAGTAGATACATCAAAGTAGATAAATCGTTTTTCCGATGTTAGCTCTCAATCAGTATTTTGTTTTAAATCGATTTAAAGCCAATGGCTAAATCGCGATTTAAGACAATGGCTAAATCGCGATTTAAGACAATGGCTAAATCGCGATTTAAGACATTGGCTAAATCGCGATTTGACATTAGCTAAATCGCGATTTCCGATTTTAGCTTAAATCGATTTAAGACCAATGGTTAAATCGGATTTCTGATGTAAGCTTTAAATCGATTTAAGAGTTAAATCGATTTAAGGCCCAGGCCTAATGCCAGCAGATTCCATGCTTTTCCGTTTAAAATTACCGGATCTCGATGAATTATTGTGTTAGGTTTCTTTTTAATCCCTCCCTCCCCCCCCCCCCCTTATCGATCTCATGACGATCTTCAGTGTATAGAAAAGTTTACTCAATCTTAACGGAATTTCTTTTAAATATTATTTATAATGAATTATTAATTTTCAATATCATACTTATATTATTTATATCAAATTAATAATTCATATTTCGGTGCTTGTAGTTTCTAAAATTCAGTTTAATTTTTTTGTTACAAAATCATTCGTGATATACCAAGGTAATATTGCAATTTAACATCTGCGCCATATGCCAGAATTTAAGCTGCAGATTTTACGCAATTTTAGTGTACTTTTTCACATTTATATTATTTAATTCAAACTAATAATTTCGAATTTTGTATTTAAATTATTTATTTCTGATTAATAATTTCATTTTTATGATTTCTTCATTCAGCTTATTAATGTGTTTCTATTTAGAATGTCATTCGCGATTACCACAGAAATTTTGCATGCCACGTTTGCGACCATTTCTTTATTTTTTTTTTCCATGATTTTTTGCGATGTAGTGTTTCTTCCAGAAATTACAGTAACTGTTTTCGGAATTTTATTCTAAAGAACAAAATTAGCCTGTGGTCAAACTTTTTTCCAGCATGGTACCACTCCTGCCAAATTTCATATCTCTGTGCATACTCTTCAGAACACAAACAGACATGCAACCATACATTAATGTTGGATTAATTTATTCTGGATTATGTTGTTATCATTCTACAACTCAATACATAATCAGACTAGGCATAAAAAAAAGAGATGAACTAGACAGCTCATGTGCAAACAAAACTTATAGGCACAACATTCAGAAAATCAAATTATTTTAATGGTTTATATATATATATATATATATATATATATATATATATATATATATATATATATATACCACATTATGTATCAAATGCATTTGTCAGACCCAGAATCTTACACCATAAATAAATTAAGTATAACCATAAAACATCCAAGAAATTTAAACATATAACCTGAACAAGAAAAAACAACAAAAGGCTGTGGCCTCTTCAGTGGTGGGCATTTTGAAAAGCACAGCAATGTTTCAGACTAATTACAATTTACAACAAAATATTATTATTCAGTAGTGGCAGTGGGTTTCGGCCAGTGTCGCAAAGCATAAATCAAACGCATAAAAACAATTGAAAGCATATCGTGAACACTCCCCCACCAGACCCGACGCCACAATAAACAGTGCATCTCGAAGATACAACTGATTCAGAATGTATATGTAATGTATACTGAAACAATAAAATTATTTTACCCAAATCCGAGCCACACAGCCACAAAAAACAATAATCAAATTCCAGTGATCCATAATCTGTCCATGCACGTTCCATGCCTGTTGCCACACAATTGCAGACATCCTTGTAAAACTGTCCAAAAAAAGGCTTTAAGTTATACAAATCATTAAATGTCAATCGCATAGCAACTCCTCAAAAATGAAGACTGTCTGTAAAACTAGTATATTCATTAATGAAATTCAAAGGTATATTATTTTTATAAAACAAAATGCTGATTAAATTAAAAAGTTCTTTAAAAAATAAATTTTTATTCGAACAGAGTTTATAGTAGCGAAGAATCTGACCTATTATGATATTGACGTAAACTCTGTTCGAATAAAAATTTATTTTTTAAAGAACTTTTTAATTTAACCAGCATTTTGTATTATAAAAATAATATACCTTTGAATTTCATTAATAAATATACTAGTTTTACAGACAGTCTTCATTTTTGAGGAGTTGCTATGCGATTGACAGTTAATGATTTGTATAACTTAAAGCCTTTTTTTGGACGGTTTTACAAGGATGTCTGCAATTGTGTGGCAACATACATGGAACGTGCATGGACAGATTATGGTTCACTGGAATTTGATTATTGTTTTTTGTGGCTGTGTGGCTCGGATTTGGGTAAAATAATTTTATTGTTTCAGTATACATTACATATACGTTCTGAATCAGTTGTATCTTCGAGATGCACTGTTTATTGTGGCGTCGGGTCCAGTGGGGGAGTGTTCGCGATATGCTTTCAATTGTTTTTATGCATTTGATTTATGCTTTGCGACACTCTGGCCGAAACCCACTGCCACTACTGAATAATAATATTTTGTTGTAAATTGTAATTAGTCTGAAACATTGCTGTGCTTTTCAAAATGCCCACCGCTGAAGAGGCCACAGCCTTTTGTTGTTTTTTCTTGTTCAGGTTATATGTTTAAATTTCTTGGATGTTTTATGGTTATACTTAATTTATTTATGGTGCAAGATTCTGGGTCTGACAAATGCATTTAATACATAATGTGCTATATATAATCTGTGTGGTTATTTGCAGCTGTAGCGCTTATCGCATGGATTTTGTTTTTATTTTTATATTTTAGTTTTAGTTTTACCTTTAACCTTTTTGAGCTTATATATATATATATATATATAGTAAACTCTCTGCAAGGCAGACTCTGTGTAACGCGGAAATCTGTCTAACACAGAAAGATTTTCAAGTCTCTACGAATCCACAGACATAGAGTAAAATTTGTCTAAGGCGGAATATTGTCTACTACGGAAAATATATATATAGCATGATTTTAGATTACCTTGATAATATATGCCAGTGATGTATTCAGGGGGTGGCCCAGTGGAAAATTGTCCCCTACCAATGCATTGAAATATCTCCCACCTTCAAAAGATTTAGGATTTGATGCTTATTAATGATTTAGATGTAAAATCCCACCAGAACTCTATACCCCCCCCCCCTCCTTCCAAAGGTACAAACATCCCCTCCAAGAAAAATGTCCGATTTCAACACTGATCTATGCTGACAAATAATCCAATGGGAAGTGTAATGAAAGCACTCATTCATTCTACAAAAAGTGCCCCGTTACTCATCAAAAGTATTCTTTGATCCAACAAAAATATCCTTAAGAACAAACAATCTTCTTGAAACACCATCAAAAATTTGTAAATGCGCTAGGTATGAAAGCAGAGGCAAGACTGGTCTTGCCTCTGCTTTCATAGTAGAAGGACGTCTTTTTTGCGCCTGACGAAGAAAGACTCAGATCTTTCGAAAGGCCTAGCGCATTTACAAATTTTTGATGGTGTTTCAAGAAGATTGTTTGTTCTTAGTCATTCACACCAGTTTTAACTTATTTTCTTTAAAAATATCCTTTTCAATAAATCCATCAAGCCTCTTTTTAAAAGAAATATGAACATAAGTGATACTTATCTTCCACACTAAAATAAGCATTATTTTATAACTAAATTTGCATCTTTCATATTTACATTTAAAGAAGTCAAGAAAATTTCTCTTTATAGTTTTTAAAAAACATCTTATTTGAGTGGCAACTAACACTGGTTTTAATAATTCATCATTTAATTACTAAAACAATAATTATTGCATTTTATTTCTTTTTTCTAAATAAACAAGTCCGATTTATTCCTTTAAAATTTGAATTACTTTGGATGGGGACCCACTTTTGTAAAAAAGGGACCCAGATTTTTTTTTTTTTTTTTTTAAATTTATGGATGCTGGGGACTGAGGATTTTTAGAGATCAACAACATTACTATTAAGTACAACGAAAAAATTGAAATCTAAGACCATGCGCTAGCATACGTTGTGCTAAGACTGATCTACAACATGTTTACACACACCACAACTATTTTTAGGAGGTTAACCACATTAATTTTTAAAATTTATTTAAAAATAAATACCAACATAAATAGAATTATAACTACATCTATTATAACATAAATACGTCAAAAATGGCACATTCTCACCATAACTATTTCCTTTCAAATCATTTATATTCTTTATCATTAAGAAAAATTACAAAAATCAAAATTATGAAATCTTTAACAAAGAATCAAGCAGATATACACGAACTGGCAGCACTACATTTTCAAAATCACACATACCCTTCGAAGAAACAATATAATCATATTCCAGGGAATTAGGGAAAAAATTAAACAAAAGTGCGTGTATTAACAAATAGAAATAAACCTAACATTAACAATTAATTTAGCATAACTCCTCTAAAGTTTTAAAAAATTTTAACACAATAAATGATGTATCCTTTTTACACAAGCATGCCAATATTCAGTACAAAAAAAAAATCTCATCCACAACAATGAAATAACAAGTGAAACAGAAATTTACAAAAGTGCACAAAAAAAAAAAAAAAAAAGAACAGAAAAAACAACCATTGACTTCTTACATTCAGATGAGCAAATTAATAAAATACTTACATTCACACTTTGTCCAACCTGTAATAAGACAAATTTACATGTCGTACAGAGAGTAGGTATAGTTTACAACTTTTTGTATAGGTGAGATAAAAAGCAAGCATTTCAAGTACACTGATAATACAGATTTTTAAATGCTTGCATGTAATGTTGTTTCACATATTTTTTGAAAAACAAATGGACCCAAAAAAGAAAAGCCTATTTTGTAAAAATATAGAATTGCACATCTGATCATACTTTTTCAACAGACAAAATAAAATGAAGTATGAAAATTTTAAAAATAACTAAGATTTCTAAATAAATAAAGACTTCTAATCTAGAAGTATTAAAGCAAAGGAACACTGAAGAAATAGCAAGAGATTTTCATATTACAGTAACAAAAAAAAAAAAAAAAAAAAAAAAAAAAAAAAAATCGAAATAAAGGAACTCTAACTGCAAACTAAAAATGACAAATAAAAATGACAGATAAAAAAAAAGGCAAACTTAAAATATTAAAATTTATTTTAGAAAACCAAATATGAGCAACAATTAAAAAAAAAAAAAAACAATGAATTTGTTTCTAATGACAAAGCAAATGCCAGCTAAAGCACCGATAGACCAATAGATGCTGCCTTGAATGTATATAATTTCACCAAGAGAACACCAAACCGGGCTTTCTTTGATAGATCATGCCATTTTTATTATTATCATAAGGAGGTGAGAATCTCTTAGCACAGTAGCTTTCTCCAAACTAGCAACAAACCAGCACGATGTTAAGGGTTTGGTCCAGAAGAAAATTGGATGTGTTTTACGCATCATTCATGAAATTCAATATCAGAATTGTAGATCTTCAGCAAAATTCAATGTCAGAAAGCAAATTTTTCACAAACTCCTCCACTTACAAATGTTGGAAGGGAATCTCTTTCCTACCCTTTCAACTTAAAAATTTGAATTTTATTCCCCTGCACCCTTTTTTTTTTTTTTCAATAATAAAAAGCTTTTTTTCTTCCCTGAGAATGATATCTATCAAAATATGTAAAAGTATGTTATAAAAGTGCTATAAAGTGAGCAGAACAGAAATGCAGGGTGTCCAAACCAAATATCCCTGATTTTGACTTTGAGGCATTGCTACAGTTAACAAAAAGATAGAAAGCATGAGAAAAATGTAAAAATAGATAACAGTACAGTAAAAGTTTTAAGTAAAAAATCAGTGTGCACTACACATTGACTTTCGGGCTGTTTCTTCCACTTCCTGCACAGCATAGGGATTTTCTGAGCCCCAAATTCTGCAACTGTGTTTATTAACTTTGTTAGAGACATGAAATGTTGCGTCACCAGAAAAAAAATTACCCGCATGAGGCAATCATGTTCATTTTCGATACGAGATATCATCTCCATAGCAAACACCGCATCTAAAGGGCCATCAGCAGTGTTGTCATGTTTTCCTTTGTCCACTCACAACAACAGCAGGTGTGACATAGCATCAGCAGAAAAAAATTGCCGCCAGACTTTAAACCTTTGGTTGCCATACTCTTTAAATACCGCTATCCTACATCAGAATTTTTTTTTCAAATGGAAATTTTAAATTAGGGACATTTGATTCAGACACCCTGTATTTGTAGCAATGTTTCCATTGACCTTGATAATTTAGAAATCTTTAATTCATATTGGTGACTATACTGATACAAATTTGATTGCAACTAATGTTGTAATTTTATAAATTGAACATATAAACCAAAAAACTTGCAATGGATATAAGGTTAAAATAATAAAAACACTGGTCAAAATAAAGTTTAAAGATTCAGTGCAGCTGCTGATTAACAAACGTACTATGAAAAATTCAGTTAAATAACTGAAAATAATTTCACTTAAAATATCAGTAACTGATATTTTAAGTGAAATTATTTTCAATGGATTTGTAAATGTATCCATAATTTCCATCGTTGAATCCTAGGAACTCCTATGCATATTAGAGTTCCACTGAATAGTGATTTAGCTGAAACATTGACTGAAAACTTAAATTTCAGTGTAAATATTTCTTTTTATATGCAGAAAAACTTATTTTTGTCATTTATTGCATATGAAAAGATACCAACTTTGTAAAAAAATGTTAGCATAAAATAAAATATAATTTTAAACAATAAGCATTTAAAAGATAAATTTTCAAATGAGCTTTAATTCCTTCTAGGTAGAAATAGAATTTATAGTCAATCAATTATTTCATTAAAAACATTTTAAAGATTTAATACTGTGATTTTTTAAATCAGTCTTGATTTTAATTCTTATTATAATTTATATTTAAAACTGGGATTATTTTTTTTTTGTATTATTTGAAGACTGTCTGTACTCTATACTAATTTAGTTAAAAATTAATATAATGGAAAATTATTAGCTTGGTATTTATACTCTTGTTCAATATTCTTTGAGTTCATAACATTGAAAAATTAAATACTTTACCAAATTTCAATATTTTAATTTAATTTAAAATTTATTTTTTATTTCACCATAAGATTTCTAAATATTAAGATACTCGGCCCTGCTGAATAACAAATATCCAGTGCAACTCTAATGCACATAAAATTGACGATGCAACTTATGGGTTAATTCTCCATGTTTAATATCTTTATTAATATAAAAAAGAAAGAATCTTGCTTAGGGAAAAATTAGGTCCTTTAAAGGATCCTTCATAAAATTCACATAAAACAGGATCTTTCATAAAATTCTTTGTCTTAAAAATAAACCTTTTTACAAAACTTTTCCATCGGCAAATTGAAGCTTTCATAAATTTAATCATTTTAAAGCAGCTGAAAATGCCAGAGTCTATTACAGCTACCTTTTTAAATATATGAAGTATATATCTTGTTAAAAATGAATGAACAAGAACCTGAATATAACGATAATTTCATATTCACAAAATTATGACTAGATTTTTCACAAACACAAAAAATGTTCACAATTTCACAAAAACTGTGAAAAGTCTGGAGAGAACCCTGATAAGCATATATTTTTTAATAATTTACAAAGATGCATTTAAATGCCTATACTTCTTCAAAAAAATCTTCAATTTAAAAATAGTAGGTGAGATTTCTATTGCTATACTAATTAAGTGTAAAATTGATTATAAAAAGTACTTAAGGATATATATAAAGAAAAAAGCCCCATGCATTCAGTAAAAGGATGCTAAAGCAGCATTAGAGGCAAAACTGGTTTGTAAGTATACTCACAAAAGATTAGAGTTCATAAGAAAATAATACCTTGTAATGAGCAAACTGGCGATAAAGATACATTCCTCCAATTATTCCAGTAGTTAGTACTAGTAATGCTGTTGCAAAGACACAAAGCGTTGTAAGTGAACTAACTCGCCGTACGTGAGCGTGCATCGTAACAACAACAGGTCTTCCTTCCTCTGCATCTTTTATATTAGGCTAAATGGAAAGCAATCATTACTTTACAGACATGTGCATACATACATTAAGAAAGAAAATTAAGATTACAAATTCTATACAACAGTATGGAACTATTTATATGAAAACCAGTTAACCAGAAATAGTGTTGGGCGATTCAGAGATGTTTTACTCAGTGGTTTTTAATTGTTGACTCGATGCTGCTTTCCAAGTGAGAGGCTGTGTTGATGTGTTGCTATTAATATTCAAGGATGCCCATAAGGAGGGAGGGAAAGGAGTGCTCGAGCTCAATCCTCGAGTTCTAAGACAAATGTTTTATCAACAATTTAATACTTAAGTAAAGGAAACCCCTTTAAAAATTTTTTAAAAGGTAATAAAATATTAGTAATGATTGACTAACCATTTGCAGGGGTAGTACTGGTCCTAGGAGATAATTTCAGGACGTACTTTTTTCGATATTTCAGGGCAATTTCAGGACACATTTACCCAGCATACTACTTTTTTTCCATGATCGTTTGTCGAATTTCAAGATTTTTTTTTTCTGCAATCGATTGCCGAAACTCCAGAATTTTTTTTTTTTTTTTTTTTTTTTTTTTTTTTTTTTTTTTTTTTACGATCGTTTGCCGAAATTTACGATTTTTTTTGTGTTTGTTTGCCGAAATTTGTGAATTTCAGTAAATGATTGACCACATTCCCGATTTTTTTAGAGAATGGCTGAAGACTATCGCAATTTTTTTCAATGCCCGATTAACTAAATTTGCAATTTTCCTTCCTGTCTGACTGACAAATTCACGATTTTTTTTTGTGCAACCACTTGACGAAATTTGTGAGTTTTTCATCATCAGATGACAAAACATTTCACTATTTTCTGACTCTTTGGCACTTATTAATTCCAGTACTGATTTTGTGCAATTCCGCAAAAAAACAAAAAACAAATATATATATTCACGTGAATAATTCACGAAAAAATCATGACTGTTTGTGCTATACTACAAAACTCCAGGAATTTCAGTACATTTTTTTCATTTTTCAGGAATTTAAAAAATATATCAGGACAAGTACGACCCCTGTATTTGTATAGCACTTGGTTACCATTGAAATCCCTCAAGTGGATTATTTAGCTACAATGGATTTGATTTGCATAAATGTTCAAAACTGTAGATTATTTATTTTTTACATGAATTTTATAAGCAAGTATACTAGATATATAGATTTTCAAAAGGTGAATATGTTTGTCTAACCTGGCTTTTTTTAAAGTTACTTCATTGTGTGTAAATTTATGTATTTTTGTATTATTAGCATATAAATATGTAAAATGCAGTTTTACTTTGCTCAGAGTCCTCCTCTCCCCTTCTTCCCTACAAGTAAATGTTTTATTCTAAAAGTACTGTTATAAAAAATGGAATGGTACAATCAAAACTTACTTTTTGTTTTCTTTCCTACGTTGAAATCATTGAAACTATTTAATTTTTTTGTTTTATTTTCATGTTCAGAACTTTATAAATATTTATTTGTTTACCTGTAATTATTTTTTATTACAAACTTTTAAGATTTTTTCTTTGAAATTAAAATTTTTTCTCATTGTTTTACTGGTAAACATTCAATGTAAAGAAGCAAATTCAGAAAGTATGGTTTTCTCCCCGACTCTAAAAGGCAGTCCATTTCAAACACTGCATGTTGCTACAATTTCAAAAATCACACTAAACAATATTAAACGCAGACCACAAGCACATTTGTTTGTATTTATAACATGTGGCCTTGTGTGAAGTGACAACAGTGTGATTATTTTTGGGATATTATTGTAAAGTCACAAACTATTACGATATCAAGTTTCTTAATTTATAATTGGATATATTACGGGGGTTTTTTGTAACTATGTTTTATTTTACAATTACAGATATGCTATATAATCTACCTTATCTAACAAAGTTGTATGCTTTATTATAAGAACATTGGGCTGAATCCTAGAATAAGCAATACATTTGCCGACAATGAATTTGACAATGCGATAAATCATTTCTTCTGGCAGTATAACTTTTTTCGTATTTTTAGTTAAGCCTTTATGAAAACATTGTTTTATTGACGTCACTGATGTTGTATTCTGAAATTTTAGACTGAAAACTCAACTCAGTGTGGTTTTGACAACTCAACTCTGCATGTTTTTGTACTAAGGAACGTTCAGGAGAAGGAAGACATTTTGTAAAAAATAAAGTGACGGTGAGGTTAAGTTTAATACAGTACAGAACCACTTATCCGGAATGCTTGGGTTCATATATGTTCCAGATAATTGGCTTTTCTGGATAACTGGTTGGGCATTAAAGCAATATCCATTATGATCAGATTGGTAGAATATGTGGCTGTGGCATTGAATCTGATTTCTAGATTACACAGATTAAGATTCAGATCTAAACATGATCAAAAGTTAATTGGTTGGTTAGTTGTATGGGATTTTATGGTGCAAAATCCCTTAAGGGACATGCTGCACCAAAAAAAGTAGACTAAAACATCAAAAAGGTGAGAAAAAACAATGAAAATATAAAAGAACAATGAGAAGAGCAATCTGGATGGGGTATCCCATCCAGATATAGTCAAACAAGTGTTGAAAAAACTAAATTTTAAATCCTAAAAACAGAAAAATAAAAAAATAAAAGTAAGTCAATAAAAAGTGCAGTCTGGATGTGGTTCCCATCCAGATATCACAAAAGTGTAAAATATAACACTGAGTCGTTAAACCAAAGAAAGACACAAAAAATTATATTTCAAAATAAAATGCTGCATGTTTTAAAAAAGTAAAGAGCGCCTCATGAGGTAGTTCCCCCAATGAGGTTTATCAAGAGTGGTGATGATGAATTAAAATAAATTCTATACAAATGCCGGAGGCCCGGACATTCAGTTAAAATATGGGTTGTTCTCTACAATACTTGCAAATTTGGCCAGCAGTCTGACTTGAATGATGCATATGTAAATTTTCATAAAAATTAGATAAATGGTAAGAAATCAGACAATTATTGAAGATTTTAATAGCAACAGAAATTGTTTTAAAAATTTGACTTAACAAAAAAAAATAAAATAAAAATTTGTGGAAAAAATAAAATAAAAAATGTGAGGGAATGACAAGTGAGGGAATGATGAAATAAGACATTTTTACTAGTTGTAGGGGAAAAATGCAAAATTATGAAGAAATCCAAACTGTTTCCTTTAAGAGAAACACCTAATATATAATGTATGATAAAATTAAAATTTTTGATATTTACAAAAAAATGAATATTCTGTGTGAGGGAATGACTGCTAATAAAAACGCTTCCGGATATATTGACTAAAAAAAAATTCTGTAAAATTAACAAAATCTTACACCACCAATTTATGTTGCTGGACTGACAAGTGCTCAAAATAGCTTCTTCTCTGTGAAGGATGCTAGACTGCTACTGCTCATTAGTGGTAGATATTTGAGATAATAGCAATGTGTGAGGGAATGATGGTCTAACATGGGGAAACATATAATTGATTGAGTAGACTATATAATAATAGTAAAAATTAATATTTTTATTATTTTTTGTAATGTATCAAATAAGAACTTTATTTTGCTTAGGGTATTTTTAATTATTTTTTTTTCTGGATGGAAAGAAATAGGCAATAAAATATGGTAGTACGGGTGGGGGAAAGGTGAGGGAATGATGTTTGCATGATATATATTATATTTTTAAATACTAAATTTATTTATTTTTAAATTTTACTTTCTGCCCCTAATAAACTATGTTTAGATCTTCTAATAAAAATAAAAATAAATAAAAATGTAATAAAATTAAGAGCATTTATATGGCTGGGAAGCACTTTTTGCACTATTGCAGAGAATAACCCATATGATAGATGGTCAGGATATCAAAATGACAGTGAGGACACATGGGCACATCTTGCCGAAGTAAAAGATGCTTGTGGGTGATTCTAGAATGTCCAATTCTCAGACGAGTCAGAATAACATCGGTTTTTCTTGGATAAATTGGAAGTCAAGTCATGATGATTGGTTTGACATGATGCAGTTTATTATTGTTTTCCAAATCCCAACTTTCTTGCCATTTATTCTGAACAAAATTATTTATAAATAGTTTAACATCTGAGAAAGGAACTTTATGGCGTAAGGGATTAAGAGCACATTTTGCCGCCTCATCAGCTTTCTCATTACCAGGAATACCCATGTGTCCAGGTACCCAGCAGAATAAAATATTATACCCACGTCTTGTCAATTTATTATAAAAATCTAATATGGCTGAGACATAAGGATGCTTTTTAAAAGATTTAATTGCATCAATAGAACTATTTGAGTCAGTATATATGATGAAGGATGTGTTATGATACTGAGATATGTGCAACATGGCTCTTTCTATCGCAATCAGCTCTATGGTAAAGACAGAAGTTGATCCGTGAAGACGATAACTCAAGCTAGTGTTATCAATAAAACCCCCGCAGCCAACAATATTCCCAATCTTAGAACCATCCGTATAAATATCAGTATAGCTATTAAAATTTGCATAATGTGCAGCAAATAATTGTTGGAAAACAACAGGGGCCAAGTTGTTTTTATTGTATCCTTTAAAAGGATGAAGCGACGAGGTAATAGTAGGAGGTTTCTAAGAAGGGAGTACATGCAATGGACATGGACTTGCCTCGATATTACTCAGGGGGCCATTAGCAATAATGTTCCTTATTCTGACTCCAAAAGATGGGATGCAGGATGGTTGATGATGATAAAGAATATCATTGTCAGTACAAAAGTTAATTGGAGTTTGAAAGAAGACAATTTATGGGAATATCTTGGAAACAAAAATCTGTTTCCTTTGCATAAACATCAAAATGTCAAATATCTAACTTAATTCTTTTATTTCAAATACTAGATGTGGGCAGCAAGTTATACTATGAATATTGCATTGTTTCAAGGAATGCTCACGTCAAATTGAAACTGCATACCTGCCAACATGTCAATTTTGAAATCCTTACAATTTTTATGACGTATTCTTGGGTGCTTAAAAATGCATAACATATGCACATGCAATGAAAAAAGTAATACTTCATAACATTTTCTATGCTATATTAGTCTTTTTTTTTTTTTTTTCAAAATAAAAATGTGAGATATCAAAAGAAAATTTTTTTGCATGGGAAATTCTAAAAAAAAAAAAAAATTCTGAAATTCACAGCAAATTTTCTGAAATGTTACACAGCCAAAGGATTGGGGAGGAAAGGGGGGGGGGGATTCCATGGCTGTTTGTAACGCCTGATAAAATCCCCTGAAAAAAAAGGATGAACTTTCATGGCGTCACGCAGCCTTTTGACGAAATTCCAGTTTCTTCCGTGACTTTTTGACAAAATTCCAGTTTCTTCCGCAACCTCTCGACGAAATTCCACTTTTTTTCGGCAATCTTTAGGAAATCAAGATTTCAGCAATCAAAATTCGTGTTTTTTCCGAGATCTTTTTACGAAATTTGCGTTTTTCCGCGATCTTTTTACAAAATTTGCGTTTTTTCCGCGATCTTCTAACAAAATTCGCGTTTTTTTCGCGATCTTTTTACAAAATTCGCGTTTATTTCACGATATTTTAACAAAACTCGCGTTTTTTCCCCGATATTTTTACAAAATGCGCGTTATTCCCCGATTTTTTTACAAAATTCACGCTTTTTCCGCGATCTTTTAACAAAATTTGCGTTTTTTCCCGCAATCTTTTTACAAAAATTGCGTTTTTCCGCAATCTTTTAATAAAATTCGCTTTTTTTCCGCGATCTTTTTACAAAATTTGCGTTTTTTCCACGATCCTTTGACAGAATTAGAGATCGTTTGACAAACTTTGCCCTTTTTCTGCGATCCTTTGACAATATTTGCGTTTCTTCTGCGATCTTTTGACGCAAATCGGGTTTCTTTCGCGATCTTTTGGCAAAATTCCCGTTGTTTAATCGATCTTTTTTGAGAATAGGCGATTATTCTGAAATCTTTGGACGAAACTCGCGTTTTTTTGTTTGTTTTTTTTGCGGTCCTTTGACAGAATTTACGATCGTTTGAATGATTTTGCGTTTTTTCCGCGATCCTTTGACGAAATTTGCACTTTTTCCATAATCGTTTGATAGAATTCGCGTTTTTTACGTGATTCTTTCACATAGAATTCACGTTTTTTTTTCGATCTTTTGACGAAATTAGTGTTTTTTTCCGCGATCCTTTGACAGAATTTGCGTGTTTTCTTCATTCTTTGACGGAATTCGTTATTTTTACGCGATCTTTAGGCAAAACTCCAAGTTTTTTCGTGATCTTTAGACGAAATCCGCGTTTTTTCGCGATCTTTTGGCACAATTCGTGTGTTTCCGCGATATTTCGTCGAAATTCGTGTCTTTTCCGCGATCCTTTGGACGAAAGTTGCCATTTTCCCGCAACCATTTGACGAAATCAGCGGGATTTTTTTTCGTGACTCTATGACAAAATTTACGGGTGTTTTCCGTGATCCTTTGACAAAATTGCGTTTTTTCCGCGATATTTTGCGAAATTGGCTATTTTTTTCTGCGAACGATTGACGGAATTTTTTTTTCGGCGATCACGTCGAAATTTCTGATATTTTATGTCCGAATTTTCGGACTGACGAGCGATTTCGGAACAAATCATCAATGCGAAAAACGGCAAAATAATTGGAAAATCGTGGATCCCCAGAAGAATCTCATGCCTGTGTAACTCCGGAATTTCGGGGCGCATTTTATCAAATCTCCAGAATTCCGGGGATTCCCCCGGAACACAAACAGGCATGGGGGATTCCCTTCCGGTGCTAATTATGAGTTTTTTCGAGGCCCTTTGATGAAATTCGGACTTTTTCACGATCTTTTGACGAAATTTGCGTTTTTTTCGTGATCTTCTGACGAAATTTGCAGGGTTTTTCGCTATCTTTTGACGAAATTTGCGGTTTTCTTCGCGATCTTTTTATGAAATTTGTGTTATTTTCGTGATCTTTTAACGAAATTTGTGTTATTTTCATAATCTTTTAACGAAATTTGTGTTATTTTCGTAATCTTTTAACGAAATTTGTGTTATTTTCGTAATCTTTTAACAAAATTTGTGTTATTTTCGTAATCTTTTAACGAAATTTGTGTTATTTTCGTAATCTTTTAACGAAATTTGTGTTATTTTCGTAATCTTTTAACGAAATTTGTGTTATTTTCGTAATCTTTTAACGAAATTTGTGTTATTTTCGTAATCTTTTAACGAAATTTGTGTTATTTTCGTAATCTTTTAACGAAATTTGTGTTATTTTCGTAATCTTTTAACGAAATTTGTGTTATTTTCGTAATCTTTTAACGAAATTTGTGTTATTTTCGTAATCTTTTAACGAAATTTGTGTTATTTTCGTAATCTTTTAACGAAATTTGTGTTATTTTCGTAATCTTTTAACGAAATTTGTGTTATTTTCGTAATCTTTTAACGAAATTTGTGTTATTTTCGTAATCTTTTAACGAAATTTGTGTTATTTTCGTAATCTTTTAACGAAATTTGTGTTATTTTCGTAATCTTTTAACGAAATTTGTGTTATCTTCGTAATCTTTTAACGAAATTTGTGTTATCTTCGTAATCTTTTAACGAAATTTGTGTTATTTTCGTAATCTTTTAACGAAATTTGTGTTATTTTCGTAATCTTTTAACGAAATTTGTGTTATTTTCGTAATCTTTTAACGAAATTTGTGTTATTTTCGTAATCTTTTAACGAAATTTGTGTTATTTTCGTAATCTTTTAACGAAATTTGTGTTATTTTCGTAATCTTTTAACGAAATTTGTGTTATTTTCATAATCTTTTAACGAAATTTGCGTTATTTCGCGATCTTTTGACGAAATTTGCGTTTTCTGCAATCTTTTGATAAAATTAGCGTTTTTTTCGCAATTTTTTGATAAAAGCGTTTCTTCTGCGATCTTTGACGAAAGAAACATTTTTCTTGCAATATTTTGACGAAATTCGCATTTTTTACGCGATCTTTTGACGAAATTCGCATTTTTTACGCGATCTTTTGACGAAATTCGCATTTTTTACGCGATCTTTTGACGAAATTCGCATTTTTTACGCGATCTTTTGACGAAATTCGCATTTTTTACGCGATCTTTTGACGAAATTCGCATTTTTTACGCGATCTTTTGACGAAATTTGCATTTTATACGCGATCTTTTGACGAAATTTGCATTTTATACGCGATCTTTTGACGAAATTTGCATTTTATACGCGATCTTTTGACGAAATTTGCATTTTATACGCGATCTTTTGACGAAATTTGCCTTTTATATGCGATCTTTTGACAAAATTAGCATTTTATACGCGATCTTTTGACAAAATTAGCATTTTATACGTGATCCTTGACAATATTCGCCTTTTTTTACGAGATCTTTGACGAAATTCACGTTATTTCCCGCGATCTTTGACGAAATTAGCTTTGTTTCAAAGATTTTTGATCGAAATTAGCGTTTTTACGCGTTTTCTGACGAAATTCGCGTTCTTTTCACGATCCCTTGACGAAATTAGTGTTCTTTCCCCGCGATCTTTGATGAAATTTGCATTCTTTTCACAATTCTTTGCCGAAATTAGTGTTTCTCCTGCGATTTTTGACAAAATTCGCGTTCTTTTCACGATCTTTCGACAAAAAAAGTGTTTTTCTGCGCGATTTTTAACGAAATGCACGTTTTTTTCGCGATTCTTTGACAAAATTTGCTTTTTTTCAAATATCTTTGATAAAATTCTTTTTTTTCCCGCGATCTTTGACGATATTAGCGTGTTTTCCCACGAACTTTGATGAAATTCGCGTTCATTTCACGATCCTTTGAACAAATTCGCCTTCATTTCACGATCCTTTGAACAAATTCGCGTTTTATCCCCACGATTTTTGACGAAATTCACGTACTTTTCACAATCCCTTGTCGAAATTAGTGTTTTTTTCCGCGATCTTTGACGAAATTCGCGTTTTCTTTTTTTCGAAAATTAGGGCTTTTTTCAAGATTATTTGAGAAAATTGGCATTTTTTCCGATCCTTTGACAAAAGTAGCGGGTTTTTTTCGCGATCCTTTGAAGAAATTAGCGTTTTTGAAGGGATCTTTGACGAAATTAGTGTTTTTTCACGCAATCTTTGACAAAAGTAGCGTTTTTTCACGCGATCTTTGACAAAATTCGGCGATTTTCAGCGATCGTTTTTCCCGCGCGCAAAACCATACAATCGTACTGCTCATCCGTACAACCGTACAATTAGAACAAAATCCGTACAAGTTGGCAGCTATGAAACTGTATGGCACTTTTTTTGTGAAAAGATTCTGAAATCAATGAATTGGAAATATCATTCTGGATTAACTGGCTTTCCGGATAACTGGTTCCATACCTGTTAACAAATATTGCTAATATTTGTTCGACTTTTTTTCTGTTTTTAGTGTAAAATTTGAAAATTAACGTGTCTGTGTGATTTACTTTGAAATTGTGAGTATTTGTTCCATCTTTTTGCTGGAAAGTTAAATTAGTTTACCAACTACTGTAAATTTGCGAAATTACAGCAAGTTAACATTTTTTAGCATTCGGTTTCAAGAAAGGAGATGTCTGTTAAGGTACCGGGTGTCCCAAAAAGGACTGACTGATTTTAAAATTCAATAACTTGCAAACGGTGACAGATATTTAAAAAATTCTTGCAGGAGGGTTATGCATAAGGTCAAAAGTTTTTTTACAGTGATTTTCGATTTTAGTTAGAATTACAAACAATAGATGGCGCTGAGATCGATAGACGCTAAATACAGGCTCGATTTCTGGTCCTTTCTCTTGTTCCATGCTGAAAAAGGAGATGGAAATGTATTATCCGGGCCCCGAAGTATCAAAAATCGAGCCTGAATTCAGCGTCTATTGATCGCAGCGCCATCTATTGTTTGTAATTCGAACTAAAATCGAAAATCACTGTAAAAAAACTTTTGACCTTATGCATAACCCTCCTGCAAGAATTTTTTAAATATCTGTCACCGTTTACAAGTTATTGAATTTTAAAATCAGTCAGTCCTTTTTGGGACACCCGGTATATTAAAATAATTTTATGTATATTTTGTTGCAATGATTTATATTAGCTATTTACTGTATAGTTCTCATGCATGCGGGCCTTATGAGTTTTGTGCATTTTTCAGATTGCTGCACAACTAGTTTACTGTATCCAATTTTTTTATTTTTTTTTGTGCATTTATTGATTGCTGCTTAATGAGTTTCGTGAATTTTTGAGATTGCTGCACACCTAGGTTGCTGTATCCAATGATTTTTTGTTTTCATGAACGCAAATAAAGATGAAAATAAGGAATTTTGCTTAGTAGCCCCTGGCCGGTAGGTTCGTTTTTTTTAATAGCCAGTTACTGGCTAGTGAGAATAATTTCTTTAGTAGTAGCCAGTAAGTACATTTTGTCACTGAATATTTAATTAAAAAATATATGAGTTTAGAGCAAAGTAATTTATGTACTAAATAAAAATATTTTAATTCATATTGTTTAGAATAAACTTCAGATATGAATTTCCAATCTATTTTAAATTTTAAAAGAAGTTAACAGCAAAGATCTATGCAACATACTTATGTAGCTAATTACATAAGTCCCAGTATGCTTAGATACTTGTGTAGCTAACAATATAAGTACCATCCCCCTCTTTTTTTAATTATTTGTCTAAAATTAAGATCTGACAATAAAAAAATAGGTATGTTTATCCACTGATAAGCAGGTGTGATACGAAATTTAATTTAAAAAAAAAAATCTGAAATTCACAGCAAATTTTCTGAAAGGTTACAGTATAGGGAGAAGCAGGGGGGAGGGGTCCCCTCCCAGTACTAATTATGCATTCCGTAGCTATTTGACAAAATGCATGTTTTTTACACGCTCCTTTAACGAAATTCACATTTTTCTGCGATGTATTGGCAATATTTGCGTTTCTTCCACGACCCTTTGGCGGAATGTGACAAAATTCATACTTTTTGTTCGCAATCTTTGGACAAAATTCGTGTTTATTTTGCAATCTTTTGAAAAAAATTGATGTTTTTTTGATTTGACAATGATTTGACAAAATTCTCGTTTTGTTGAGATTTTTTGACGAAATTAAAGTTTTTTTACACGATTTTTTGACCAAATTCGCATGTTTTTTCCCTGCGATCTTTTGACAAAATTCCTGTTTTTTTTTCGTGATTCTCTCACAAAATGTGCTTTTTTTCGCAATTCTTTGACAAAATGTGCTTTTTTTCGCAATTCTTTGACAAAATGTGCTTTTTTTCGCGATCCTTTGACGAAATTCACGTTTCTTTCATGATCTATTGATGAAACTCGCGTTTTTTAGCGACCCTTTGATGAAATTCACATTTCTTCCCCACGATTCTTTGATGAAATCCTTTTTGGAAAGACCTGCATTTGGGCGATTCTATCCATATTTTTAATAACCAGTTTTTCACGTTTAATCGCCGAGTGGTGACTGGTAAGTGCTTATTTTCATCTTTAAACGCAAAGCATTCATACATGCATAATTTAGAATTTGAATTGTTCAATGTTTACTATGAATACAGTGGCTCAAAAAAATGTTTGTACACTTAAAAAATTTTTAGTAAAAAGGAAGTACCCTGGAATTGAATTTGAATATGAAGTCCAATATTGTTCCACATCACCTCTATGTTATTCTAAATAATACACAACATTTTTTCTTAAATATCGATTGATTTTCTTTTTATACAAAAATGAAAATGGAAGGAGGCCGAGAAAGAACACGCCACAAAAGTCCTTGTACACAGAAACATTTTCGGATAAATTCATAATTAAAATTATCATCTGTCACTTTATTTTTGTATTGTGGTGACATTTAAATTTTTTTTTTGCTTTCTTTGTAATAATTATTATTTAAAAATGGTTCGTAGTCGTAAAGAAACAACTAATAGTACTCGAAAATTGATTATCTGTCGTCATAGTAGTGGTAAATCAGTTCGGAATATTTCTAAATTAATTAATTTATCCTATTCTATGGTGCAGTAGTATGTGATAAAATGCTTTAAAGAAAAAAAATCAGATTGAAAACAAACATCCATCAAAGTTTACACAACATGGTCAAAGAATTATAATTAGAAAAATTGTGACAAATCCACGAATAAGTACTATAAAAGTTGATACAGAATTTAATGAGACATTTTCTACTTAAATTTCACCTGAAACTGTTCGACAAGTGCTGAGATCTGCTGGATTAAATGGGTGTTCTGCCCATACAAAATTTTTTGTTAGTGTGAAAAAGCTTAGGCTTTCCTTCACAAAATCAAGGATAAATAAACCTGAATCGTATTGGAATAATGTCTTATTTGTTGATAAAAGCTAATTTAGCATTTTTGGTTCCGATGGGCATATAATTGTATGAAGAAAAAATGAAGGACTTAATCTCAAGAACTTAGTTGGAACAGTTAAGCATGGCTGTGGAGGTGTCCGTATGTGGGAGGTACATGGCAGCATCAGGACTAGGTAATTTGGTATTTATTGATGGCATAAATACCAATATGAATCGTGCTCTTTATTTAAATATTTTAAAAGACAATTTAAAAGATATCCGCACAAAATTTAGGTATTGGAAACAACTTTTTTTTTTATCAAGATAACAATCCTAAGCACACAGCTCTCAACATTCACCTCTTATGTCTCTAATTGTCCAAAAGATCTGAAAAAACCTCCTCAATCACCAGATTTAAACCCAACAGAACATATTTGGAGAGAACTGGAGGTTAGAGTATGAAGAAATGACATTAAAACAGAAAGCAAACTAAAAACAGTAATGCAGACCTGCCAAATGCAATGAAAAAAATTGTAGTTTCTACAATTTGGAGCTAAACACTACGATGCTATGAAAATCGGTCTAAAACTATGATTTTCTGCAAAAATCACACATGCCGAAAAAAATCAATTTCGTCAATCGTTTGCAGAAAAAAACAGCAATTTCATCAAGGGATCATGAAAAAGCACGAATTTCATGAAAGAATAGAGGGGGGGAAAGCAAATTTGTACAAGGGATCACGAAAAAAAAAAAATTACAAAATTCTTCAAAGTATCGTGAAAAAAAACGCAAATCTCATTAAAGGATTGCAGTAAAAACGCGAATCTCGTCAAAGAATCCCGGGAAAAATGTATTTTGTCAAAGGATCGCAAAAGAAAAACACATTTTTCCAAGGGATCGCGAAAAAAAAATGCAAATTTCATCAAAGTATCACGGATAAAACGTTAATTTTGTCAAAGGATCGCAGGGAAAAATCATAATTTCGTCAAAGGATCACAGGAAAAAAAATCCGAATTTCATCAAAGGATCACGGGGAAAAAAATCCAAATTTCATCAAAGGATCACGGGAAAAAATCTGATTTTCATCAAAGGATCGTGGGAAAAAAAATCCGAATTTCGTCAAAGGATCGCAAAAAAAAATGCGAATTTGTCAAAGGATCCTGGAAAAAATCCAAGTTTCCTCAAAGGATCATGAAAAAAAACCCAAATTTCATCAAAGGATCATGGAAAAAACACTAATTTCATCAAAGTATCGAGGAAAAAACATGAATTTTGTCAAAGGATAACAGAAAAAACATGAATTTTGTCAAAGGATAACGGAAAAAACATGAATTTTGTCAAAGGATAATGGAAAAAACATGAATTTTGTGAAAGGGCCATGAAAAAAAATGCATAATTAGCTGTGTGAAGAAATCTCCCCTTCACCCCCAATGCTGTAACTTTTCAGAAAATTATCTGTGAATTTCTGAATTTTTTTTACTCAAAATCACCCCTGCTCTGTACTCTCTTCAGAAAAGTCACACACAGACAAAAATCTATGTTTATTATTATGATATACATATAATTTTTAATCTGAAAGAATATACAGGACAAACTTTTGAAAAATTGGATTAACCCGAACCCAACCTGCAGGAATCTAAACTCAGTCAAACCAAAAGCAATCACAATTAACAGAATTTTTTGCAAAAAACACAACCAACCAACCTCTATATAAATTTGAATTTTGGGTGTTACTATTTCTCTTTTTCAAAATTTGGCAGGTCTGGTAATGATCCACGAATGGATGAACATTGATGCAGAAATTACAAAAAAAATTGTGAAATCTATTCCCAGACATTTAAAAGCTGTTGTGGATGCTAAAGGATATCCTAAGTACTAATTTAACAAAATATTACAATATTTATTAGTATACAAAGATTTTTTTTAAGTGTACAAGGACTTTTGTGAAGTAACATTTTTGTTATTTTTTTATTATTTATTTCTTCAAAATAACGTTTTACTATGTTTTTAAAATATTTTATGTAGTTTTGTTTAGAATAAGTTATAGAACTTATTAAATATCCATTTTGAAATACAGTAAACTCCCTCAAATCCGCAAAGCTTGGGACCAGAGGTTGTGCGGATTTTAGAATTTTGTGGATTTCTGGTCATTGATTTGTTTACATTTTTGAAACATTAATTTGTTTGGTAGTTAAGCAAGGGAAATTATAATGAATGCTTACAATAAAGTGAAACATTAAAATAAGTAAAATATTAAAATAATTTATTAGCTTAAAAGTAAGTAATTATTAAAATAATTATGTAAAATAAAAATTTAGAAAAATATTAAATTATTACCGATAAAATCGATTTAATTCCAAAAGTCCTATGCTGCCATCTAGTGGTAAAGCGATCGTAAGATGGATACGTCATTATTTGTTCTTAGCACTTTTTAACTTTAGTAACTTTTTTCATTGTTATTTAGAGTCTTGGAGGCTTTTCTTATACTGCTTTGTATGTTTAGAAATAAATTTGTCTATAGTTTTAAAAAAAATTCCGCAAACAATAATTTTAAAATAGCGTTCCGGTTCGCGGAATTTTCCATTTTGAACCCTGGAATTTTTGATATAGATATGCTAATTTATATCAAAATCAAAAGTAATGTAAATTTATTTAGTAATAAATCAGCTGTTAGCCAAAAGAGAATGATTAACAAAAAATTTAGTAAAAAAAAACATTGCAGTAGTCGCTGATTTCGACGCCATCTTGAATTTTGTTCCTGCAACTTAAGTGTAGATTTCATTGTTTACATCTGAAAAAATACGCGGATTTTAGGGTCGCGGATTTAAGGGAGTCTACTGTATTAATTTTAATTAATGGATAGAGCACTATATTTCACTGAAATTCGTAAGTATACAAACACTTATGGGAGCCGCTGCTGGTAGGCACTTTAAAAGATTGAAATGAAATGATGATTTTTTCTGAAAGTTGTTGAGAAATGAAAATTCCAATCATTAAAAATCATTACTCTGGCTCAGAAAAGTAGTTTAAAAATTCCATTTTTTTCAATAAATCTATGTTGAATTTTTTTTTTTTTTTTTTTTTTTTTTTTTACTTTATTTTGAATCATAAAAATCAGCTTTCCTGTGTTTCCTAATACATCATTATTTATAAATGTTGTATTTCCCTTGATTCCACTATGATGACATAGTAGAAAACATCAGTCTGGCAGCAATCAAGAAAGTAGACCAATCACGACAGTTTTCCCGGTTGCCGTATTTTAAGTTGGCGTGTGTCAGAAAAATCACCAAATCGGGTGTCTCGCTTGTTCTAAGACGGTGCTGAACATTATAAATTATTTTGATACTTTAATTATTTCATAATTTCAAATTTTTTAAGCATTTGAATTTTGAATGAGATTGCTATTGTACATTCAAACTTCCTTTTTTTCACTTCTGTGAATGAATATAGTGGTGCACCCAGGATTATGTTTTGTAAGGGGGTAGTGTTGACTAGAAAAAAAGCGACCGGGCAGGAATTTTTCAAAAAGGGCACACTTGTACCTTGTTCACAAAAAATATTTTGAACTGATTTGTGTGGAGTCCGCTAATAGAATTTGCAATATTTTCCTGCGATCGATTGAATTTCCCGATTTCCCACACACACACAAACCTTCATCAACTGACAAATTTCATGATTTTTTTTTTCGGTAACTGATTGATGAATTTCGCTTTTTTTTCAACCGACAGAAGAATTTTGTTAATTTTTCACATGGTTGAATGCTGAATTTCATGTTTTTTCCCCTCTATCAATTGATGAATTTCACAATACAGTCAAACCCAGTTAATATGCGAATCAGAGATACGATCAAAATTTGCTTATTAATTGAAGTTCACGAATTTTCGTCCAGTGGTTCATCTAATAAGAACCTATACATATAAACACATCCTTATGACAATTTTTAGTGTTTTAACTCATAAAATGACATTTTATTTGTTTTTATCATTAAATAACTGATTATCGAAATTAGTTTAGAATGGCTATTCTAAGCTTTCAAAAATATCAAACAGCTAATAATTATTGTCCCACATAATTATTGGTTCTAATTTTTAAAAATTCAGCTTCAAATGTAAAGCTTGGATTTTTTTTTTCTTGGGGGGGGGGAGCAGCATCGAATCTAAAGGAACAGCATCGATTTTCAAATTCAATGTTTCATGAGAGCATTTGAACAAAAATCGCTTTTCCTAGAGCAAACCGTACCGCTCACTGGAGTGTTCACGCAAAGCCTGAAGAGATTAAGTAAATTTGCCAGTAAAATTGCGCAGTACAAAAATTCGAATCTGAACCATTTCCCAATTAGTTCACATCCCATGCTTGAAATTCTTTTTATCACATTGCTAAGAATGGGACCAGGCAGAAAAATATTCACTTCCTTTCGTGAAAATACTGAAAGAGGAATATAAAATGGCAGATGATTTTGATTATAAAGAAGAGCAATTGGATGCTGTGAAACTCTCTTAAAGGCCATGAGGTGCATAGGAAGTGTTAAAAAGGGCCACCAGGCACATCAGAAGGGTTAAAAATGGCCGCCATGCACATAAAAGAAATATAATTGGCCGCTGGGCACTGCACCAGAGTCAAAACTAGGAGGAAACTATAATATTTATGTGACACTCATGAGTGGGCAATCACCAATCAGTCAGGAGTTTACAACATGGTAATAGCTGGAGAAAATCACTGTCACAAGAACATTTGATATGAACCAATGATATAAAGGAACAGATGTCATAAGTTCCCCCGGCCGCCATCTTGGAATTCTTCTTGGCATGAAAACCCCTTTTCTGCCAAGTAGTAAAAGTCGCCAAGCACTGGTTTATACGCATGTTTGGCTTAACGAAAATAAAATGTAAATAATAAACAAAATTCGCTAAACTGGCAATCAGTAATCGTTGTATGAGCGCTTCGCGCACATTTACCGAACAAAAACACAGCCAAATTCAGCATTTCTCGTGGTATAGCATTCTCAAAATTCAGCAGTTCTCGTTTTGTAGCAATCTCAAAATGTAAAAAACTCTTAAAGCAGCAAAATATACCTAAAAAACGAAACTCGCTAAAGTGGCAATCAGCAATAGTTGTATGAGCGCTTCGCGCACATTTACCGAAAAAAAAATCACCGAATTCAGCATTTCTCGCGATATAGCATTCTCAAAATTCAGCAGTTCTTGTTTTGTAGCAATCTCAAAACGTAAAAAACTCTTAAAGCAGCAAAATATACATAAAATTATCAACATACTTTAACAGACATCTGCTTTCTTGAAACCTCCAGCGCACGAAATATCTCTCATAACATCGCCGTCATTTTCCAAAATAGGCTTACTACGCATTGACACGCTATAAACAAACCTCCCTTTCTTGTCAAAATTTCCTCCTATTTTTTAATTACTTCAGCAACAGCATTTAAACAAACTACAGAAACTATAGCCAATGAAATACATCCAGTAAATTTAACATACAAATAAAAAGACGACGTTAGAACACGACATCAAAATACATCCACAAAATTCTAAGCTTCTCAGGGGTTGCCACAACACACACGTCACACGCGGTTTACATATCGAGTTTGTCATATCCGTAAACACCGCCAACAAAAAATCGCCAAACAATTCAAAACAACAACGGCTGAGGGAAGATACGGCATCTATGCCATAGCTTTTTTTTCACATGTGAATGCTCTGATGTTGAAATAAATGGTTGGGCTTATGATATTATTTTGTATTAATTTTTTCTACTGAAATGAGTGAATACACATATTTTAAATGTATGCAATATATTTATTTTAAATGTATGTATTTAAAATACATGCAGTTGAAATGAAATTTATGTATTTTAAATTAGTGAAATGTTTCATATTTTAAATAAAATGAATGTAATGGGAACAATATTTGGCAATTTATCACCAGTGCCTGGCTAACATAAAAGTACCAAAATTTCTTTATATAATTAGATGATTTTAAATTTTCTTCTATTTTTATAACAGTTATAATATAATGTTACGCATTTAAAATATTTTGACTTATAATTACGGGAATGTTGCAAAAATATTTTATTTTACAATATCAAGCACACTTGTTATTTTTATAAAGCGTTTTATGCATAGTACAGTAGACTCCCTTAAATCCATGAACGCCTAAAATCTGCATATTTTTTCAGATGTAAACAATTCAAATTTACTGTTAAGTTGCAGGAACAAAATTCAAGATGGCGCCGAAACCAGCGACTACCGCAATGTTTTTTTTACTAAATTTTTTGTTAATCATTCTCTTTTGGCTATTGCAGCTGATTTATTACTAAATAAATTTACATTACTTTTGATTTTGATATAAATTAGCATATCTATATAAAAAATTCCAAGGTTTAAAATGGAAAAATCCACGAACCAGAACTACCGCAATGTTTTTTTTACTAAATTTTTTGTTAATCATTCTCTTTTGGCTATTGCAGCTGATTTATTACTAAATAAATTTACATTACTTTTGATTTTGATATAAATTAGCATATCTATATAAAAAATTCCAGGGTTTAAAATGGAAAAATCCACGAACCAGAACGCTATTTTAAAATTGTTTGCGGAATTTTTTGGCTTAGATGTGTTATTATCCCTCCATCCGCCATCTTGGATTTTTTTCTTGCGTGAAAACTCCTTTTCCGCCAAGTAGTAAATGTCGCCAATGGTTAAATATTATTGATAGATTAATATAATATTAAAAAAACTGGAATATAATAATTATAACTATTATTTAAAAAACAGTTTTTAATTCACACCCAAAAAAAATCCAAGATGGCGGATGGAGGGATAATAACACATCTGTTCCAATTTCTTTTTTTTTTTTTTTTATTATAGACAAATTTATTTCTAAACATACAAAGCAATATAAGAAAAGCATTCAAGACTCTAAATAACAATGAAAAAAATTACAGACAGCACAATAAACTATAACTGATAATAGTATTAACACTGTCCTCCTTGCTTCTTTCCCTATTTCTTATGTCATCACTAGTTTGAAATACTGGTCTTTTGTTTACTTTATACATATTATATTTAACTACAGTTACATTAATAGTTTACTTTTATTCATCTTTATTTGTTTAAATATGTAATTTACTTACCTTTTTCTCGGTAGTCTTTAACTTTAAATACTCTTTATTTAATTTATTTCTGGGATGTTTACTTCGTAAACATTGTTGAGCCTTGCCATTCTCCATATGTAAAACCATCCATGTAGTGCTAAGAACGAATAATGACGTATCGATCTTACGATCGCTTTACCACTAGATGGCAGCATAGAAATCTAGGAATCGAATTGAATCGATTTCATCGGTAATAATTTAATATTTTTCTAAATTTTTATTTTACATAATTATTTTAATAATTACTTACTTTTAAACTAAAAAATTATTTTAATATTTTACTTATTTTAATGTTTCACTTTATTGTAAGCATTCATTATAATTTCCCTTGCTTAACTACCAATCAAATTAATGTTTCAAAAATGTAAACAATGACCAGAAATCCGCAAAATTCTAAAATCCGCACAACCTCTGGTCCCAAGCTGTGCGGGTTTGAGGAAGTCTACTGTACTGTATTTATTCAAGTAACCACACTTTAATTTTACTTAACTCTATTGATATTTGTTTTTGATGCGGGCAGTGTTGCCAGTGGGCTACTTTTATTTCATGATTGGCAGCACTTTTTTAAATGGTAAAACTGGCATTGTTGAATGACATATTAATTAAGGTGAAAACAAGGAGAAATTTAACATTTCAAAAAAGTGGTGCAAATCAAGAAATTTGAATTTTAAAAAAGTAGCCCACTAGCAACACTGCACAAGGGTCAAACTAATGGAGTTTTAATCGGATAATAAAGGCTAATATATGATGCATGGAATGCGCATGCTGATTTAAAAGAACAACAAAACATATTTACATTACAACATGTCATTACTTCATGTAAATTATATCAAAATATTTCATCAAAAGGAAATATTTTACATGTATCTTTGTTTACCGCTGTTAATATATGCAAAACCGTCTCTCCCACAGAAGTAAAATACCGCAGAGGTATCATAAGTACGGTACTGCTTTTCTTGAGGCTGTTGTTATTGTTCAAAGACATGTTTCTCTAAGCTTTAATAGTAAAAAAATAGTAAATAAAATTTTATTTATATGGAAAAAATATATTCCCAATTCATATATCAGACAATACAGATCTGACTTTTTCTTTTATTTGTATATAAGTAACTTTTTAACTTTGACCGCTTAACTTTTTTTCAATTTTAAAAACTGCCAGAATTATCTTTTCAGTAATTTCTTGGGCCTCAAAAATATAAGAACTAATTGTCATACACAGTACTGGTTGAAAATAAAGAATACTGTCAATCTGGGAAAAAAACATGTTGGTTAAACACAGGGGGGAAAATAAAATGTAGTAGCTGTAAGCACATTCTCTAAAATTCTAGACAAATGCAGACTTCCTGCTGCAATAGTTATGTTATGTAACAGTACAAATAATGTTTTTATTAAGCCTATCTCTAAAAATATTGGCCAGTAAGAATATATGATTAATATTCAGTAGCAAAACAAAAAGTACGTATATGAATATTTCTTGATAGCCACGAGTCGCCGATTATTTTTCCTTAACTAATTATAAAAACGTAGTTTTAAAAAAAAGCATAAAATCGGAAGTAATACGGATACACCTTTTGTCATAACAACGAGTTGATGTAAAAAGTGGTAATAGTAATATATTTTTCAACCGATAAATTGATTAAGCTGACAGTTAAATGATTAAATAATTAATTCTTCAAAACTGATTTACTTGTACGCCGATTGACAACAAAACAGAATTATGATTTATGCTTAAGTGATTTATTGGTGCAAATTCTGATATTAATCAGAAAGACATTTTTTATTGTTATTGTTAATTGTACTCTAAATTATGTTTTGATCTTGAAATGCAACAATCCGGAGATTTCTTTAAGAAAAAAAAAAAGAAAAGAAAAAACATGTGGAAGGAAAATAAGTTAACAGATCAAGCATCAAACAAGCTTTTGAAACTTGATAAATTATGCACAAAAGAATTCCGCATCTCTGTAATAGATACATATGCTTAATTTACATGATACATGTTAATCAAAATAATAAATATTTATTAAAAACAATTGTTGTCTCACCGTCTTCTCAGTTGGCACAAGCGGCTCTTCTTGATGTTTACAAGTCTTTTTCCCCAAAAATTGTTGAGCAATAGTCATGTTTAAAATCTAAGCGTTACAATGTGATACAATATGTAAATTTTAATGTTTTTAGTGATAAATCAGTAATCTACATAACACCTTACGGACGACGGCTCTAGATACGATATTCTAGCTGATTTGACGCAGACGTACAAGAAGAAAGATGACGCAAGTAGACGTACACTTTGGCGCATCGCCAAAGTTATGTTATCAATAAAATAAATTTATTATTTATAAAAATAATTAATGCATAAAATTTCGAAAATTCTCCTAAATTAAATAACCAGCAATAGACATTTAATGACAAAATAGATTTTGCAAAATATAATAAACAAACCGTCTTAGAAGCTTTGTTTATGCGCAATATTTTGAATTATTTTTAGATTTGAGCTTTGGCAGACAGGAAAAGTTATGTCATGTTTTTGTTTTCACTATCAGTGATTCAAGAAAATTTTATCGCGTGTCGCTTGTAATCTAACAGAAACAAATAGCCAATTGGTGTATGTGAAAATATTTGTGAAGCGTAATATTTTCTGTTTAAGTTCGAAAAACATGAATTATTAAGATCAAACGAGATACAGATGCAAAACGTTTTCACAAAAATAAGTTAAATTATGAAAACAAAAACGTCCTTTTTTTCCTGTATTAAAAATTTGTAAAATACTAATTTGTAATTGTCTTCTTTTAAAATCTGTATCTGCTGTAGCAGTTATTATTTAGGCAGTAACCCAGATAGCATGAACATTAGCAGCAAGTTCGATTTGTTCTGACATTATTTTGCCGTGACAAATTTGAATTGAGAAATTCGCAGCGAATTCCCCGCAAGGTATACCATCCCCCCACTTGTACGAGTAGTTTGTTGTGCAGCTGATGGCAAGACTGTCTTTAATTCACAAAAGTGACAAAAGCAAAAAATCTCTCTGTTGAGAGAATAGACAATCAGCACATACGCAGAAATTTTATTCGGATGGCACCGCTTTTTCTAAACGCTATACTTTTCAAATACCAAAAAAGGCTCGTATTGAAAAGTACAAATATTACCTTAACTTGTTTATGGTGATGGAAACGATGCATGTACCATCTGACGGTGTGTTCGCATCAATAGACCTGATCAAGTCTATGGACCCATAGACTTCTCATATAACTTCTTATCTTTACTCTGAGTATGGACCCCTCCGAAGGGTTTAAACTTACGGAGCTTGCAATGTTTCCCACAAGCATTGGGGTATTTGATTGGCTTTTGGTGAGCACTTGTGGGAAAAATAAAGAGGCTGATTAGCTATAATCCATCGTGACGTTGTATGACGTCAGTAATGCTTGTGGTCCATTGTAAACAGATAGTGGGGCGTGGAAAGATCACTACTTTGCAGTAAGTTTGCAGTATTTCTGATTATTTGTTTGCCGTTAATTTGCAATAAATTTAATACAGCATGAATTTAAATTGCACGACAAGTGAGCTGCAAGTTCAAAGTGTGGTAACTTCGGCGTTTGCGCTATCTTGCTATGAACTTTCAGTCTTGTCATCATAGGCGTAGCGTGACCTGATTTTCTTTTTTTTGGGGGGGGGGGGGGTGGGGGGGGGGGCACCAAGGCTGTTCGAAATAAAAACGGCGCCCGGAGCGAATTTTCAATTCTGCGACGCCCCCCCCCCCTCCCCCCAGAAAAAAAAAACTTTCTCTTTGTGATGAGTGTAATAAAATTGATAAAGTGCAGAAACATAAATAAATTCTATCGAATAAATGTTTTGCGTTTATTTTGGAACTTTAAAATGTTTAATTTTAAGTTAGGAATTCAGAACAACTAAATGACATAAAAGAAAATTGCACTTATTTGTTAGAAAGTTTGTGATGTTTTGCGACAGGGGGGGGGGGGATAATCAAGAGAGAAAAAGAAATTCCCCGAAAAATGATCGACTACCAAAAATTGAATAAATAAAAAATAAAACCGTGGTTCGCAGCATAAATTTCGCGCCCGGGGCGACCGCTCCTTTAGTCCCCTCTTTGCACGCCCCTGAGGGGCGCACTAGAAGTCTGCACGGACCACAATTCCCAGGCCCGGGCCCAGCCTGTTTACACTTTCAAAGTTTACAACCAGGCTCGATTCGTACAAAAATCAGTGAAAACAAGCCCGCCCATGAAAAAATCAATTAAATCAGGCCCGATTCGGCTCGACACAATTTCTCAAAAAATTCCGATTTTTCTTAACATACAATTGCAGGGCTGCCACTTGCTATTAAAATGCTACTAAAAGCAACTAATTTCAGCATCCGGCGACTATTTTAGGCCGAAAACCATTAAAAAGCGACTATTTCAAGAAAACAGGTGACTTTTTCCGGATTTCAGCGACTATTTTTACTGGAAATATTCGATTTTTTTCTTCAGAGCGCCTGTAAATTCATCTTCCCAAACGCCATTTTTCAACGGTTGTTTGAGGAGATTCGCGATTTTTCCCGCGACGAATTGCACCCCTCCCCCCAATCGATTGACGAAAATACCTATTTCTTTCCAAGATCTTTTTATACTATCGTTGAAGGAGATTTTACGATTTTTTCCGCTATCATTTGTCCAAATTTCGCAAATTTGTCGACGACAGATTGACGAAATTGATTTTTTTCTGTCACCACTTGTCCAAATTCGGGATATATATTTTCCGCGACCGATTGATGGTATAGTTACTATTTGTTTCAGAGATCTTTTGACGAAATTCCGATTCTTTTCCAGATTGTTTGTCAAAATTAGTGATTCTCTTTTCCCGACCGACTTACAAAATTCGTGATCATTCGCCCGATCATTTTGTTAAATCCTCAATTTTTTGACCAAATTTGCGTTTTTTGTCCGCGATCATTTGACAAAATTTGTGATTTTTTCGTGTGATCGTTAGAAGAAATTCGCAATTTGTTGTCCATCTTTTGGCGAAATTTGCGATGATTTTTCCGCGATCAATTGACGAAAATCGCTATTTGTTTCCGCGACCTTTGGTAAACTTTAAGATATTTTTCAGGGTTGTTTGAGGAAATTCGCGATTTTTCCCGCGACGAATTGCAAAATTTGCGATTTTTTTCCTCAATCGCTTGACGAAAATAGTTATTTCTTTTCGCTATTTTTTGCTACGATCCGCAATTTTTCCTATGACCTATTGCAAATTTCCCGATTTTTTGGGGGCGGTCGTTTCGCGGAACTCACAAATTTATTCCGCGATCCTTTGCAAAATTCGCGAATTTTTCTGTGACAAACAGGCAAAATTTTTTCTCCCTTGTCGAAATTCGTGATATATATTTTTTCCGCAACCGATTGTTGGTATTCGCTATTTCTTTCGGATATCATTCGACGAATCGCGAAATTCGCGATTATTTTCCACGATAGTTTGTCGAAATTCGTGACTTTCTTTTCAAAACCGACTTACGAAATTCTTGATTATCCGCGTAATCATTTGTTTAAATTCTCGATTTTTTACGCGATTATTTCACCAAATTCGCGTCTTTTCAGGGATGATTCTGTTCTGAATTTTCCGAAAATTTAAGGCATTCGGTTCCGAAATTTTTAAAAATTCGCTCATCAGTCTGAAAATTTGGGCATAAAAAATACCTCGGATTTCGGCAAATGGTTACCGAAAAAATCAATTTCGACAATCGTTCACAGAAAAAAAGTTGCCAATTTCTTCAAATGGTTGCAGAAACAAAAAGAATTTCGACAAAGAATCGCGGAAAAAACGCGAATTCCTACAAGGGATAGCGAAAAAACGCATAATTGGCGCCGGGAGATTCCCCCCTTTTTCTCCTCTGCTTCAACCTTTCAAAAAATTTGCTGTGAATTTCAGAATTTTTTTTTACTCAGAATCACCCCTGCTGTCTTTTTGTCCGCGACCATTTGACGAAATTTGCAATTTTTTCTTTCTTGGTCGTTAGACGACACTCGTAATATTTTGTGCATTCTTTTGACGAAATTTGCGATTATTTTTCCGTGACCGAATGACGAAAATCGCCATTTGTTTCCGCAACCTTTGATAAAATTCAAGATACTTTACCACGATCCATTGAGGGGATTCGCGATTTTTTTCGACGACGAATTACCAAAATTCGAATTTTTTTCCGCCGATCGTTTAATGGAATTCACGATTTTTTTTACACGACCCTTTTCTGAATTTCGTGAATTTTTCCGATTGACCAAAATGATATTCGGTGTTTGTTTCAGAGATTTTTTGACGAAATTCGCGATATTTTCCCACGATCTTTTCTCGAAATTCGTCTTTTCTTTTGTCGACTGACTGAGGAAGTTCAAGGGCAAAGAAGCAAAAAGAAGAGAAAAAAATCATTCGTGGGATAAAGGCAGAGGCGGCTTTATTAGCCATGGCGTCCTGTGGGAGATTTTTTACTGTACCACTGCAAATGCTATACTCATTTTTTTTCTTTTAAAGGGTTTTACTAAAGCATTTTACTTTGTGCTCTCCTTCCAGACCGAAACTAGCTACATTTTCACCCGAGGGAAACATGGATTTTGCCGCCCCACCCAATCCTTCCTCCGCAATGTAAATTTCCAAATAGAAATTTACGAAAGTTTCTATTAGCGGACTTATTTTAAAATTTAAAATGTGTAACAGTAAAATACGTAATATTGAAATATATATTACCAGCTTTGACAAATATTTATTCATTAAAACCTGTGAAAAAAAAATCGAAAGGAAACAGGTTTCCGTCTTACCAGATATAACAATTGTTATTCTTTCTGTTGGAACCATGCAGTTATTTTCATTTAAGACAAGATTCCATTATAGACAAATTTCATTTTTCCAGATTTTACTGTTGTAGCATTACAAATTATTACAATTGAGGCCCTTTAACCCATTCGAGACAAAGAATTTTTTTTTAGACGAGCACCAGAAGCCGAAATTATAATATTGACTGGTAACAGGGCTGCCACTGGCGTCTATTTTTATATTCTATTCGCACCACTATTTTTTAAAAATAAATGCTGCAGTATATTTCTCTAAAACACGCCAAGTATTTCTTTTATTCTCATTTCTACCTTAGTCATTAACCACTTTCGCGACAAGAGCCCTTTTCTTACTTTTTAATCTTTAATCACCAGTTTTTTAAAACAGAAAATTTTCTGTAATTGAATCCCGAAAATTCTCCGATTAAATAAACTTTACAATTAAAAATAAATGTGAGAATAATGACAGTGCTGCCACAGGCGAATATTTCTATATTCTGCTTGCACCACTTATTTAAAAAAAAATACATTTTGTAGTATATTTCTCTTATAAATGTTGTCAATGCTTAATATAAAAGATTTTTTCTTGGAAAAAGTGGTGCGTAATAGAATTAAAAAATAGTTCCCTGTGACAGCCCTGTAATGAAGGATTCTGAACATCTTCAGTGGCACGTATACCGTTCGCTCGTCCCCAATGGGTTAATGTCATAGAAATATGAGTCACATTGTTTTAGGAACTAAAAAACCAGGATTTACTGTATGCATAAAAATGAATTCCAGGATTGTAAAACTTCTTCCTGTACTAGCTACACCAGTTTTGTGGAATTATCACTTATACCACTCTTCTTATTTATAGACTGATATGTCTACATATTTTCCTCAACCTAATGCTAATTTTCAAATTTATCTGCGACTCAAAACAACAACAACACAATTATTAAGTTTTTACTTTTCATTTTGTGAATTTTCGACCGCTTGGTTTTTATTTTCCCCTATTCCATGTTTGTTCCAGTCAGTCACCTGACCTCGCCTCCTCTAAGGCCAGGTATGGTGATATGCATGTAAAAAAGTAATTATAAGAAAAAGAATGGGGTTATTCATTTGCTGTCTTGTATATTGTAGGCGAATCTTTTTATCTGTTTGACAATTGTAATACACTTTACTCAGCTTTTCTTTTTTATTTTTCGGCTAAAAAATATTTTTTTACGTAAATTTCACAAGCACATATATATATTGTATAAAACGGCAAACCAAATTTTCATCTGGCACCCCTTCGCGTGGCGATCAGGACACATGCCCCTCTGCCCCCCCCCCCCTTAGTTTCGGTCCTGACTCTTTCTTCCGTTTGTTTTTATTGCCCCGGGCAGCCACCCGACCTTGTCCATATCAAGACAGGAAAAATGAAAGCTGAACGCTGCTCAGGGAGAGAGAGAAAAAAAATTGAACTGCCTTCATGGAATCTTTTCATCAGAAAAGTCAGAGTCAAACAAAATCGTCAAACAAAAAATACATTTGGAATTGGAGAAAGAGAATAGCCTAAGAGAACAGCTCTTTTCTCTGGTCCATTTGCAGTCTTCTATTATAGATGAATTTTTTTTATATATTTGTAAATTTTAATGAATTTGGTTCAGTTTCCCTTTTGGATTTTTCGGCTGTGAGACATTTTTATGCAAATTCAATACAAATACATATATATTTTTGTATATCGACAAAAAATCTTCATTTGGCGCCCCTACGCTTTCTGTTCTGGCGCCCGAAGTGTAGAAGCTTGGGGGGGCACCCCCCCCCCCCGACGCTACGCCTATGCTTGTCATGCTGAGCTTGCTGCAACTTTGAAGGTTTTCAAAGTAAGACTGCTGAAAAATTTCTGCAAATTAAAAATGCTATCTGGGAATAAATTCACGGAATTGCGTAGGAGGAAAAGTCTGATCCTCAGAGTAAAGATAAGAAGAGTTATAAGAAAGTTATATGAGAAGGCTATGGTCTGATCTGGGGGGGGGGGGGTGGATTGTGGATTCTCTGCTAGACTAGGATTACAGTGCCATATCTTACGCTCGATCGTAAGATGGACTTCGATCTCTATATTTGCCCTTTTTAACCTTTTCGATTTTGGTTCCAGATATTTTTTATAAATTTACTTTCACTTTCGGAACCGGTCGCGAATGTGAAAGTGTCATCATAAAAAAATGCAACCATAATCGGGAAAGTAAAAAAGGCCAAATGTAGAGACTGACCTCAGCTATCCAATGCAAAAAAAGTTTTAAAAATATCCAAATGCAAACGAAATATTGAAAAAGAACCTTCAAATTTGTTTAACAATAGCTCGCGAGTGTCTCCGCCTGACGGGACGGGAGCCTTAAACGCGCACAAACTTACACTTCATCTTAAGATTAGTGGCAGTAGTCTGCCACTGGCAGGGATGTATTTTACAAGAACCTCCGTATACCCTCTGTTGCTCCCGCAAAGCTAGAGCATATATACTCTCTAGCTATACTTCTGCTTATAGAGTGTACCCTCTCCCTATGGTTGTTTTACGACTACACACTGTTTTCATGACTAAATCTAGCCCGAAAAAAGTATCAGCTCCTAAACCCAAATCAATTTCCCCTTAATATTGTTATTTTGCGGCGTTTTTTACTATTTTTCTAAAACAGTACTAAAAAACGGGAAAAAAAGAAGTCTAAAAAGGGTTTAAAAGTTGACAGCACATACACCACGAAGCACGTTGCTTAACATAGCTTTTTGGCTATCGTAAGACAGCGAGAAACAGCAATTCGGTTTACGCTTTATTGATATCTAAGATAGATAGGTCTCGGAGCGGTCACTTTTTTAGCCACCAACCAATTTCTTAAAATTATTTTTATGGCAGATTACTACAAGAATTGCAATAAAAAGGTCACCACGAAGCGGGTTCTTACGATATTTCCAAGATAAATCTAAAACGAAAATTTTCGTAAGGAAATAGTGGTGGTAAAAGTTTTGATTTAATCTCTATAAAAAGAGAAAAAAAACTTGTAAACAAAGTCGAAAAAGTGAAAAATGGCCTTAGTAGAGATCAACCTCAGGTATCCAATGCAAAAGAAAAAAAATATCGAAATGTAAACGAGATATTAAAAAAAATTCCCAAAGGATTAACATTAGCGATCAGGTGTTTCTGCGTGAGTGAAAAAAAGTCTTAACATAATTCAGGATTTTTTTAATATTAAAATATGATCTAGTAATGCAGCGAAATGATAAAAGTTCAATATATATTTTATGTATAGTAAAAGAACATAGGGATGCTATACCTCCCTCTAAGAAATTTTGTAATATAATTTAAAAAAAAAATCAGAAATTGCACAAAAATAAAATAGTCTTAAAAACAGGTTAATTCTTTAAAATTTAAAAAATAAAGTATATTCAAATTTTATCAGTTAACTTTAAAGGTAAAAAAAATGATTTGTTAATTAAAATACGCAACTTGATAAATATGTGGACTAATAAAAACCAGTATTTTTAAATATATAGGTAGTATTTGACTAAAACTTAGTTTTCCACAGAAATAAGCAAACAAAATAAAGTATGCACAGCTCATAAAAATTCTAAATTGAGTTATTTTGCTGAAAATCGCATTTTTCTATCAAATAAGATTTTAAGATTTATAATTACCACATTTTCATTTTTTTAATGCATGCTTGTAATAAGAGCCTTTCATCTATCCTTGATTGTAACTCCCGTAACTATCCTTTTGTTTCTCCCTTTTCACATGCTTATCCTGAAACACTTACAAACTTCCTCAGATTGCGTACACTAACAATCTGTTTTGATCCTTTTCAAAACATTTACAAACTTTTCGTGAGAAGCCTTTAAAAAGCATTCAGACATTTACGTAGTGTGGTTGAAAAAAGGCTTTAAAAAGCAAAAAAGGCTATCTGGGACTTTGTCCTTTTGGAGTTGCAAATATATTTGCAGGAGAGAGTTATCTGAATTTAACTTTCAACACTGTTACGAACTTTGAAGTTTTGAACTTGAAGAACTACGAGTTTGAAGGTTTCAGCTGGCTGTTAAAAGACTATCGAATCAAATCATAGACGTGAAAGTTAAATCCGTTTAATGGAAACAAAGTCCCCTCGTTGGATGTTTAATTAGATGCAAGAGAGGTAAAAGAATCTAAAGGACTTTCAGTAGTGATAAAAAAACAGTGAGAGACGCAACTTACCATAATAGTCCAAGAGCCGACAGCACAAGAAAAAAACCTTTATTTTATGAGAGAGTAGGGGTAGAGGAATCTAATGATCCATGTCTGCCAGAAGTGAAGTGGTGCATAAGCTAAAATTTAATACCACCAGTGGTTTACTCATAGGTTTATCATTGTGTTTTCCTGCTCCTAGTCCTCCATGTTTTCATACCTTTGTTTGTAGGACAAACACAATGATAAACCTACGAGTGAACCTCTGGTGGTATTAATTTTTGGCTTATGCACCACTTCACTTCCGGCAGACATGGCTCATTAGATTCCCCTACTTCTACTCTTCCATAAATAAAGGTTTTTTTCTTGTGCTTGATAACATAGGTTTTTGTGCTGTTGGCTCTTGGACTATAAGTAGCGTTGCAAGACTTTCAAAGAACCCTCCCTCGGGAATTTTGAAAATTCCTGATAATTGGGTATTTTCAAGTTAACAATATTTTAATAATTTCTGTTTAACATAGGGACTTTTGGAAAATTTTCTTAAATAGTAACTTTGTTTTTCGACTTTTTGCCAGCTTTTCAGATTTTGCTCCAGTGTGGAGCGGATTCGGTTGTACCTCGCTTCTTAAAGTAACTTTAGACCAGTGCTTTAGCACTTCAGAATTTGGAGCGTGTATTTTGCCCCGTACTATCAGTGGATGATGTTTGTAGTAATCTGAGTATGAATTCAAAGCCTTCAGTTAAGAAGTTTGACCTCTGGTAAGGTGTTAAAAACTACATACTCCAATAAAGTGATTTACCTACGGGATGTCACTTAGTAACGGCATTTAACATCGTTTTGAAGTGCTCTTTTGATTAATGTGTATTCAGTAATAGTGATTCTTTGACTTTGAAGTAGTTTTGGGTACAATTTCTTCAGCCGTTTTCCTTTGATGTAGAAGTCGTCTTGGGCACGATTTGAACAGCCATTTTCCTTTGACATAGAAGTCGTCTTGGTACGATTTGATCAGCCATTTTCCTTACGTAAGTATAGCTTAAATTAGCAAACTTGCATTTTGTTATTTTTGTCCGCTCCACTGCAAACCTCACTCATTTATTGATTTCAAATAAACTTGTTTTAAACTAAACTTAAATTTTATGTCAACTCCCTTACGTAACAGGCCCGAGGGGTTCGTCACAAATGGAGCCCAAAATATTCCCGAATCTAGGCCATTAGAAGTTGTTTCGAGAGTGTATTCCAGTGGTGAGCAAGACGTTAATGATTTCGTTTCACACCTAGCAGAATGCACTTAACCGTATCCGCAATAAAAATAAATATTTAGTGTTAAAGTGTTCATTGACATGAGATGCGTTGTTATGATAGAGAACATTGCTAAACTTTTAATGAGTGATGAAGCCCACCGTTATCAACAAACTGTAGTTGAACTTAAAAGGGCGTTCCCAACAAGAAGAAATAAAAGTGTGTTTTGTAGAGAGTTTTATTGCATTAAGCAGCGTATTTTGAAGTTGAATGGACCCTATTCTTTTGACATCAAAGTCACGTGCTTTGGTGAAACATTCCCAACATCGTAGCCATTAATTGTGCAACGACTCGTTTCGCAACTCATAACTACATGCCGTAGAACAGTAACGGAGCATATTCTTCTGACGTGATATCACATGCTTTGGGGAAACTAGGGCTCCTATAACATATAGGAGCCTTATATGGAGCCTTAGGGGAAACGTTATAGGAGCCTTAGGTACAGCGCTTAGAAGATACAGTGTGGAAAACGGCTACAAAATAGTGCTAAAAAATTGAATCCCATAAATGTACAACGATGCTGAATAACAAGATGTCGATCGTAGCGCCATCGTAGTGATTTAAAAACGATAGTCATTCTAAAAGAGACTCTTTAACCTATTTCACGTCATTCCTTAACTAAATTAGCTTATAACAGACTAAAATATCTTATATTTATAGTTTCCGATATTTAACATTCTATAATTTTTGAAAACACAGGGTTTATATTGAAAAGAGTTACGAGATGGCGCTCGTATCAGCATATTGCCACTGAGCATTGTTGGAGATTTATGGGATACACGTTTTTAGCACTTTTTAAAGCATTATAGGAATAGCCGTTTTCCACACTGTCACCCGTATTCTCGCTTCGTCCGAATGCGAAAATTTGGCGGAACGCCCCCCTTCGCGACATCACTTTGACGTCATCGTGGCATACAAAAGGGAAAACTGTATTCTGGAGCACTCCTTTTCGTATTTGGCGAAAAGTTAGATGCGAAAATTTATTTCGAATGTTTACATTTTTTCGGCTGCTCTTTTCGCCATCTCAAAGTAGGTGAAAAGCATGTGAAAAGCCCATTTCGGATGCAACTTTTATGATTGTTTACAAACGATAGGACATTTAAATAAGTAAGTTTCTAGTATTTTTCTGTGTTAGAGCTTCTTTATTGCATTTGTGAAGAATATTATAGTGTATTTGGTAAAAATTTTGCTAAAAAAATGAGTATTTATTCTGTTATTTTGATGTGTGGAGGATTTGTTGATATTTTGCTTGCATTTATCGACGTTTGATAAATATATATATATATATTATTATTATTATTATTTAATTATTTTGAAATAAAATATTAACATTATAAAAAATACTTTTATTTAAAAAAACAGATGTTAGGAGACGATTTTAAAGTTGTAGAATTATTTTTAAATGGAGATAAATCATGGATTGAAATGCATACATATTTATAAAATAAAAAATGTGTGTGTGTTTATAGGCAATTGCTTGAAAATAATAAAGTTTTTTTATACATTTAAGGGCGATAAATATGAATTGAAAGAGTTATATAGAAATATTCATTAAAATATAGAATATATCTTCATAGATTACTTTTAGCCAGGAAAAGATTACATGGATGTCATAAATCGGTCATGACCATTTGAAAATCTCATGTTACTTACAGTTTTATGATACATCAGATTAATTACTATCGAACGGTCGTTTTTTTCGCCACCTTCAATTTAATCTTGTGAGATAATAGTATACAGTACAGTTGAAATATACAGTTATTAATCTATTTGAAAATGCCTATTGGCAAAATAGTTTTTACTATTTGTTAAATAATATGAAGAATCTGAGAAATTCTGATGGCATTGGTACCGTCTGATCAAAATCCAAGAGAGGGGAGAATTTTCAGCAAATTGATGATAATTATTATAATAAATAAAAGCACTTTGCTTTCAATCATAACTGCTTTATCTATATTTAATTATTTTAAGTCAAATGGGTAAACTCTTTTTTTTCCTTTTTATTTAATCATTGAAAAAAATAACTTCAAAATTCAAGGGTTTGGAGTTGATGCTTTCCTACAAATGCAATTATACAAAGAGTATAATAATTTAATTGTTATGTGTTACATAGTTTTAACTATAATACTATCTCAAGAAATACATGATATTAATATTTGATTTTATTTATTTATTTTACATATAATCTTAGGTTTTGATGAATGCTTAGCTGAAAATGTTTTCTATAGTGCACCTCTTCCCATTGAAGTTGCCAAGAATATGAAATAATCTGTACTGAGGTGTACATTAAACTGGTTGAAATAATTTTTAATATTAATATAATTTTTCAAAATTGTTATATCTATGTTCTCTGTGTAAGAAAAATGCATACCATTACATTCTTGTATTTTTGAAAAATGGTGAAGAATAAAATGTTTTTTTAACTTCATTTTAATTATTTATTATTGTATGTTACAATTCTTTTTTCATTAATTAATATTAAAATAAATAAAGTTCATGAAATTATCTTTTCAAATATAGTAGTAATTTTATTTAGCACTATTATTATTAAATTTGAATGGCTTTGTTACTAAATATTTATGCATTTCCAATAATATTAATATAACAAGGCAAAAACTGAATAATAAACACATGGTAGAATTTAATTATTGAAGTTCTTTTCTTTAATATTGCATATTATATAGTAATGATAATCTAAAAGTTAAAATACCAGTGAAAAGATATTCAAAAACATAATTTAGATAATCTTTTTTAGTACAGTTACAAAATCAAATTTATGCATGCAAGAATACAATTTTCAGACAAAAAGAAAAAAAAAACTATAAATGTTATATAAGCAGCTTTGATTACTTCTTTTTTGTGGTTTATATTCTTTGAAAACTGCTTTTATGAAATTTTTTTTCTTCCCTTTTTGGGAGAAATTTTTAAAAACGTTTATATATTAGGAATGTGAAACTTTTATTCATGTGTTTTATACATTAATCACACATATAAATATACAAGAAAATATTTTGATTGCTGTAAAAGTAGAAAGTTTGAACTTAAAAAAAATAATAGCAGTAATTTTTCTTGATTTTATAAAAATTGTTCAAGTAATATCTAAAGCAGACAAATGACTTACTTGCATGTACTTATCAACTGCATAGTAAATGTAATACAGACGAGTAAAGTTCAATAAGAGTTTTGTTTGCAGTTGAAAATGTATTTCTTACATTATATAATTTTTTATAAAAAAGAAGGTATTAAGCTTTTGAAAAAAATGTTTCACTTTTTAAAATTTACAATCACTATTTTCATAACATGCATGATAAATAAATATTAATTGATGGTCCTGTAAAAATAACAGAAAAAAGAAATGCAGGTTATGATGTGTTGCTATACTGAAATAGTGATTGAAAGTTTTAAAAATTAAATTTGCAGGCATTTTATTTCACGCAGATATATTTTGGGAGATTTAGATTTTTCTTTACCCTTGAGTTTTGAAAAATCCTTGAAAAATAGAAATTATAATTTTTATTTTCATCAGTGTTGAGAAAAAAAAACTTTATTATTATTTTCTTTTGCAAATAAATGTTAAAAATAAAATACATTTCTTTATTAGATGCTTTTATTAATGTACTTTAAAAAAAAAACAGAGAAAAACATGAACTGCTGCAAAATATTGTATTATGCATATGAAAGATAATATAAAAATTACATTACCAGTGAAAACAATAACTTGAAAGCTTCTGCTAATTATCTCTGCATAAAGGATAAAGGTAAACAGCTCTGACACTTAATATAAAGTTAAATTTCTTGGAGGTTTTTAAAACCATTCTTTTATTTTTTTACAATTGGAAATATGCCCTTTTATTGGAGTTATATGTATATAAAGGTAAAAATAAGTTGCAGTAATGAGTCTTTTGACTTTCAGAACTATCAATCACTATTTTAATAAGATGAAAAGGAATGAAAATTTTCTTTTTTACATGTAAGTACAGTAGAAGATCTTTATAACGCAATTCTATATAACGCAATTCTCTATATAACGCACAACTTCTCAGATGTAAACAATGAATTTTGCAGTTAAAAAGCACCTGCATTTTCACATTGTAAAAATATTGCTACTCTCTAGAGAACTAAATTTGATACATTAGTTCAACTTTATCTCCTAATTCAAGACTTTTTTAATGAAAAAATGCTATTAGTACAATAAACATTTTTGAAAATGTCTAATATAAGGGATAGTTGTGTCAGTTATATTTGGATCATGTTTATAAAGTAAATTTAACAATGTCTGATCTATATTATGCAAAAATTTATAATTTGAATAACTCTTGGTAAGAAGGAATGCAGTATAAAGATATTCTAATGTATTTTGATATGTTTCAGACATATTTGGCCATATTTACAAGGTAAATTTAATGATGTGATCCATATAACGCACAACCTTGCATTTTTAGGTTTGCGTTATAAAGATCTTCTACTGTATAATGTTAGGCTGGTAGGGAGGGTGTGAGTGTATGTGTGTATGCTGTAATATTGAAATAGTGATTGAAAGATTTCTAGAAATCTAACTTGCAGTGTTAATGAAATATTTAAGACTCAGAATTGTATTCTGTGGTAAGGCATTCTACTCACCATGTAAATGTTTTGATTCTTTAAATATATTAATCATCCTGATAAATTTATTAAAAGAATAAAAAAAAATGTTTCTTTTACTCTCTAAGCAGGATTTGTGATTATTTTAAATAAAAATTGGTACTTTTCGGTTAGCCGGGCACCAGTGTTATATATACATACATACATATATATATACATACATATATATGTATATCTATATACATATGTATGTATACATATGTATATATAACACTGGCGCCCGGCTAACCGAAAAGTACCTAAAAATTTAATTTAAAAAGTATAATTTTAAAGTAAAATACCCTTCACTAAATCATTAAAATTAAATTAATTTGAAAAGCTTATGAAAAAAAAAAACTCATCACCTGGTTAATTGGAAATATTAAATATTTTTTATGAAAGCCTTAATTGATTAATCTTTTGTGTATTAAGTCTGCTAACACATTGGTAAGAAAACAATAAAAATTTGATCTGGGAGACCTCTCTAAAATTTATATTTTCTTAATAAAATTCTGAATTGATACTTAATAAGTAAAAATGTATTAAACAAAATAAAATTTCTTTTTAGTTATCATTTTATAAACTAATTGAATAGAATAACAGCTCTTCTTCGTTCATCTTCTTTTTATTTTATTTTTGTAGAATTTAACATGTCATGGTTTGATGACCATTTTTCAGCAGTAAAAATATCACAATGGGCTATGTTATTACTTTTATAACTATTTAATTTAACTTATTTTACAAAAAGCGTAAATTAATAATTTATTATTGATTATAAATTAGAATCTAAGAAATTTAAATGCAAAATTAAATTCTACAAATCAATTTTATACAACTAGTTAAAACAATTCTCGTATGTAATTAATATTTGATAGTAAATTACAAGAAATATTTCCATCAAATACATTACAAGGATATAATTGTATTTTATTATTCTATCCATAGAGGGCAGCAGTAAAAATTATTTCGATTAATGATTGATTCCCATTGGTTATATCGTAATATCTGGGCGGAGCTATTTCCGCCTTTTCGAATGGCATCCTGCATCCATAATCACTTTCGAACGTACGGAAACCTGATCCCAGAATAGCACTTTTCGCCAGATGCGAAATGGCATAGGATACGAAAGAGTGTTTTCACCTGACGTCACAATTCGCCGCAAATTCGTTTCGCATGTTGCAAGAATACGGGTGTGGTATCTTCTAGGCGCTGTACCTTAGGGGAAACAATGCCGAAATCACAGCCTCGAACCCAAAGGGAGAATAGGGTCCGTTGTGTGAGGTGTGCGCCGGGGACCAGCATCCATGCAACAGAGGGCGTTGTGGTCAGCGGCGTAGCTATATTTTTTGGCGCCCGGGGAAAAGAGAAATTTTGCGCCGCCCTCCCTCCCCCTTAAATAAAATAATAACCACATTATTTTTCCTCAAGACGAAAAAAAAGGATTTTTGGCTTGTACCGGGAGGAAAAGGCAGCTTCACTCTTCCTTGTTTATAAGGATTCAACTAATTTTACTAACACACGAAACTAAATGTGTGGAACCCGATTATAGAAGATTTCTAGTTTTAGTCAAAACTGAATTTGTATAGGAATTTCAAAAGCTTAGCGGGACGCTCACGGATATGACTGTTGTTTTAAGCGTATGGGAGTAAAAACATTGAAAACAGATTTTCAAAAAAACACATTTTCTAAAACTCTTAAAATTCGCCCGATTATGGAAAAAAATTTCCTGTTTCAAAACGGCAGCCACCTTAGATTTTCAAATTGCTATACCATTTTTTTAAGATAGATGTGAAGCACAAAAAATGTTCTTGAATACTTCTACCAAAACTTAACGATTATGCAAGAAATAAATTTGCATTTGTAATGTTTTGTATATTTTTATTTTAGTTTGAAATTTTTAAGGGTTCGCCATTTTGAAACAAGATGGCGTATCAAGGTGTCCAACGAATTTGGTCGAGATCTTAATAAACCCTTAACATATGCTCAATTACATCCAAATGGGTTTATAAATATGAGCACAGTCGCCTGACAATGGTCTGATATTTATAGAGAGAGATACATACTATATATATATATATATATATATATAGAGAGAGAGAGAGATGAAAAGGAAAAGAATTAAAATCCTTTTTAAATTCAAAATTAAAATTAAATTTCAAAAATATAAATTAAAATCCTTATGTTCTTTTTTCTAGCTTGAAATCTTATATTCTAAAATCCGTTTTACCCCTTGTAACTTTGTTTCCCAGCACAACATTTATTACGTTCACCATTCAATTCAGAGAGTAACTTAACCCTTAAATGCCGGGTTAATACCCAATTTAGGCTTCTAAAATGATATTAGAATAATTTTGAAACTATAATGTCTAATGTTGCCAATAAAATACATTCTGAAAATATTATTAAATCGATTTTTAATATGTAGATGGCAACACTTGTGCTGTTTAAGAATAAAGATAGATTTATTTTTTCAATTGTTGCTACATGTTCTTTTTGTTTTGTTTGGAAGCTTGCGAAATATCCTGTTTTATTCTGTAGTGAGCAAGTAAAATTTATTTCTTATCATAGTTCCTAAAATTCTTGTGTGTTTAATATTATAGAATTTTATGGAGGAAAATTATTTTTTCAATTAAAGATCAGTATTGCTGATTAGTAACAAACTGTTTTTAGCCGCAAACCATACTTAAAACAAAATATGACTTTTTAAGCATTTTTTCCATGATTTATTTTACAAATTAAAGCCGAAAAACATTATTAAAATGATTTTTGAAAAATCAGGCATTTAAGGGTTAAGATGGAAAATGCTGACGTTTGGACAGTTCTCCTTTGTTTGGGGTTAAAGCCTTATACGTCACAGATCCCGGGAATTTTGCGGATCTTGACCGCATGTCAATCAAGAGCTAATTAACCAATCAAAATAAATGTTCCTCCCAAATTGATACCTTCGTCCCCTACTGTAAAATATTACCAACATAGTATTAGCAAGAACGCGCACGAAAAACATCAGATTTTGCCCATTTGGGATGCCTGCACAACCTACGAACATGTAGGCCACGAAATTGGCATAAATGGCTCGTGAGACACCCGATCGAACTCGCGGACATGATTGAAAGATGCAACGACGAAGTAAATGAGTTCAGTCCACAAAGAGGTTCTCGAGTCAAATTCATTTCCCCCATTAATCTCCCAGTTATTCCTTACATAGATAGATATAGATATAGTTTTCTGTAATGCATATGCGCTGAATTCATATATATACCAAATATATTTAACTTTTAAAACGACGAAAACAGCCATTTGTACTGGTCGTGCCAGGAAGACTGAAAAGTCCTACTTTGTTTTTTATACAATTTAAGAAGGGAAAATTTGGGGATAGATCGCCCATATTTTAAAATTTGGCTTTTTTCAATGGCAATTCGACCGAAAAATGGAATTTACAATAAAGGAGAAATAATATCTCTACTTGTTGTTCTTCCAGCTAAATCCATTTTGCATTGGTTCACAGAAGCCCCCATTACACGAAAATTTTCATATGGAATGAAGAACGAAAAAAATGAGTGTGAAACCAATCTATGTGTGTGTTTGCTTGACGGAGATGGCTAGAAATATCTACCTCACGTGCAAGTATGAAAATTTGTGTGAGGGTAGTCCAAGGCAAGTCCTGATGCACATGAGGCTCAGATTTCTAATTTTTTTTATACTTAGCCGAAAATATTAATTAAAAACTCATCAAAAACGCATTTTTTCACAAAAGGGCAAAATCGCGTGCACATCTGAACCTGCTCCCACATCCGAAATGGAAGAAATTAAGAATTTTCACTAATCAGCGAAAATTAAGAAAACTAATTTATATATTATATATTTGAAAATTTTAGAGCACATGTAGAAAAATATTTTACACCTGTGTAAAAATTTTTGAAAATCGGTCAATAATTTTTTAATTTTTTCAAAAACTGACAGTGATAGTACAAAAGTTCGGAGAAAGAACGATACAGGGCAAATATTCATTAAAAACAGAACTAAAAAGAGATTTTTTCCATTCGACCCCTCCATTTAATTTCCGAAAATCGATGGATCAGAGATATATGAGATATGGACAATCGACTTAATAATTAAACATTGCCAAATGCTAAAAACATAATTTAAAGGCATTTTATCAATTTAATCGAAGATTATTAATGCATTCTGTGGTAGGAGTCCCCTGATATGTGTTAAGAGTTCGCCTACAAGGGTTTCTCCTGTTTATTTACATTTAAAAGTATGTTTTCCAAAATATAGACTTCTTTTACCACAATTATTGAACATTAACGCCGTTCTTTTCTCGGATTCTATGGGCCAGATTTCAGTGGGAATTGATTCATTCAACTTAGCTTACGATTTTCTTACAGTTTTTAGCTCCACCTTCCAGTGCAGGGACCGCATTCTTATCTCGGGTTCAATTTCAATTCCGTTTTGCTCATTTCACTTGGTTTTCAATTGTCTTACAGTTTTTCGGGGCATTTTTATCTCTGGTTTCATAGATCTGATTTCTTCGAAATTTCTTTCACCTTATCTTAGGATTCTCTTCAGATTTTCCAATGCGTGCGCAGTACGTTTGCTATACAGGGACGTAGGAAGCGAGGATCATGCGTAGATTCATTTTGAAAGAGATAAATTTGAATGGAAGTTTTTAAGTGGTTGGAGATGCGTGCGTAGCACTCCCGGTTTGCGCTGCCGAAGACAGTGGGGAACCATCCCAGAGGTTCCTTTTGTGAGATTCATTCATATATATGTATAAATATATTTAATTTTAATATGAATAGAGGTTTAAATCATTCGTGGTTCGTTTGAGAATATCGACGGGCGGGTCAGCTAGTATATAAATAAAAAATGTTCTTTTGGTACCAGAAATGTCACTCCAAGTCTCAAACAGGCCTTTTGATTTATAAACTGGAGGTTAGACAGTTAGAAACCTCCATCAGCAATTGACAATTATGGATCTCTCCATTCAACCCTACCAGCGAATTTTCTGAAAAACATTCACACACAAAAAAGAAAATGGCAACAATTCTTATTTATTTTCAAAATATGTGAAATAATTCTGGTTTAAGCCTCCTCTTAATTTGGAACCAACTATTTAATCTATTTGCGCCTCAATTCAGGTAAAACTTAGGTACAAGTGTGCTGGGCCATCCCTAGAAACATTTACAGAAGCTTTTTCTTTCTTCATTATTTGGGTATAACTTACTAAAAAAAACATTCACACAAACAAACACACACAAAAAAATCAGCAACTGTTTTTTTTTGTGAAAATATGTGAAATAATTTCCATTTAAACATCTTCTCGGTGCCCCCTATTTAATCTTTTTGTGACCCAATTCAGGTATATAATTATCTTAGGCACCAAGTGTGCTGAGCCATACCTAGAAACATTTACAGAAGCTTTTTCTTTCTTCATTATTTGGATATAAGAAAATATCTTACTCAAAAAACATTCACACACAGACACAACACACAAACAAAATCAACAATTCTTATTTATTATCAAAATATGTGAAATAATTTCAGTTTAAACCTCTCTTAATTTGGCGCCCCTTGGCCTCGGCGCCCGGGAAGTCACCCCTTCCCCCCCTTACCTACGCCACTGGCTGTGGTACCGCCTGAGTAAGCTCAGATCATGACACTTGTTGCAACAAAACAAGATGGTCAGAAGGGTGGAGAAGAATATCCGAACACCTTGATTAAATTGGACAGGTTGTCACAATGGGTGTTTTTGAGTTTAGTTAATAATGTAGGGCGTGTTAAGGTGCTAGTCAGCCAACCGTAAGGGGGCGTAGCTCGGCATAAGATATGCTATTGTTCTGTGAGCTTGCAGTGATATAAAGCATGGGTGGGTACCAACCGCCCCACACTCACATTTAGGAGAACTGGCACGTTTGAATTTTAGTCCAAGAGCCGGGAGTACAAAAACCTATGTTATCAAGCACAAGAAAAAAAAACCTTTATTTCATGGGAGAGTAGAAGTAGGGGAATCTAATGATCCATATTTGCCAGAAGTGAAGTGGTGCACGAGCCAAAAATTAATACCACCAGTGGTTGACTCGTAGGTTTATCATTGTGTTTGTCCTACAAACAAGGGCATGAAAATATGGAGGATAGTTGTAGGATAAACAAAATGATAAATCTACGTGTCAACCACTGGTGGTATTAATTTTTAGCTTATGCACCACTTCACTTCCACCTTCCACCAGACATGAATCATTAGATTCCCCTACTTCTACTCTCCCATGAAATAAAGGTTTTCTTCTTGTGCTTGATAACATAGGTTTTTGTGCTGTCGGCTCTTGGAATATTTGTGCAGGTAGGCGTTAAAGGGTCCACGAGGAAGTTTGTTGTGTGAGGTGTTTATGTGTAAAAGTTGCAAGAGACCTTGGGAATTAAATCGTCGGTGTACCTGCCATTGTCTGTTACGCCCGAATAGTACTGCCATTCATCGAGGATTCTGAATTTCAGAACTCTCGTAATGAAGAAGGGGTATTTTGATGTGGTGGTCTACTGATATGTTCGTTGTGGCGTGTTTGACCAGTTGATCCGCACATTCGTTGTCTTGTACGCCTGTATGTGTGGAAATATGACCGAGGTTGGTTTTGTATAACAGATTTGTATGTTGAAGTTTAATTTGGAGTACTTGTGGATTAAATTTCTGAGTGTGTGTATAGCCTGTAGTCCAGATAGGTATCGCTAGAGATCTGGACATGGTTGATAGGATGTTGGATGACCCAGTCAGGTGCTTAGTGAATAGCAAACAGATCTGCCTGAAAGACTTAGTTATTATCGTCGAGTCCACAGGCCCACCGATGAAATACCGCGCCTCTTTCCCTGACGTAGTATGCTGCTGCTATGCCGGTAGCTGAGCAGGAACCATCGGCAAATATAGTGAAACGATTGTCAGAACTATTACTGTTTATTGGGTTGTTAACCTGAAAGTGAGATGTGTCCTCTGCAGTCTGAATCTACCAGCTGTGGACCTTTTGCTCTATGTTTGTGTTGCTGAAGTATATGCTTGTAAATTTCGTAGTGCTTGAGATGGAGAATTTTACTTTTAGTGTACTCATATTTTTGAACCAATGCAAATATTTACAAAAATTTACAAAAAGTTTAAAATAACGTTTTGCTTATATGAACCATCACTTTTGACCATACGAATACTACTCGATGCAAAATGCTGATTCGCCCCCGTGTAATCTCGAACCACCAACATTTCGGTTAACAGCCGAATGCGCTAGCCGATTGCACCAGGGAGGTGTTGCTATGCATATATATATATATTTATCTGTTAACTTTTGTGGGTTCTTAGGAATTTTTCTCTAACTTGTACGTTTTTAGAAAACATTCATAATTTTTTTACTAATTTGTAATTTTTTAACTTTTTGTAATTTTTTAAAGATTTGTTTGTTAGTTTGTGAATTTTTTAAAACTTTTTGTAAGTATTTATGGAAACTTTCAAATTATCTTTCTAACTTGTATATTTTTTCATTCATTTGTTAATTTTTGTGGGTTCTTATGAAATTTTTTTCACTAACTTGTACAGTTTTTAAAACTTTTTTAGGAAACATTGATAATTTTTTTACTAATTTGTAATTTAAAAAAAATTGTATGTTGCAGTTTTTTTTTACGTTCGTAATTTTTTAAAAAATTTTCTGTACATTTTGTTAGCTTTTTTGTAGAATTTTAAACTTTTCTAAGTTTTTGTTAATTTGTAATATTTTTAAAACTTTTTGTAAATATTTCTAGAAAACTTTGAGATTATTTTGCGAACTTGTATACTTTTCCATTCGTCTGTTAATTTTTATGGTTCTTACGAAATTTTTTAGTAACTTGTTTTATATGTTTTCAATCAATAGTTGAAGTTTTATATCTAATACATGGAATTTTATGTAATAGTTAATTATTTTATTTGATTAGTAGTATTTTCATTCTTTGATTCTTTTCGTGTATGAGGTTCTTTAATATTTATATATATTTAATTTTGTTTACTATTTCATATGAGAGAGATCATGTTTCTGAGGAATACATGTCTTATAATTTTTAGAATGGTAAATAATAGAGGTAAAAGTATGAAGCACAAATCGTTCTGTGATTTAATAATTTTCTGATAAATAGTACATTAGACTAAGGATAAAAATTGTCGTTAAAATTGTGTGATTTCAAAATATAAAGTAAAAGGATTCAAGTTTTATGTGGATAAGTATTGTGGTAAAGATTAATTTTTTGTTAAACTTTCTTGAAATGATGTGTAAACAGGACTTTTACTATAAGGAGTTTACTTAATTTCAGTTAAAGTTCGTGTAAAATTAATCTAAATCCTATCTGCTATTTCTGAAAGCATTGGCGAAGTACTATCACATGATCTAAGCTATGTTAAAAGCAGATATATTAATGTTAAAATGCAATATAATATTTTCTCTTATCTGTTGAAAAATTCATAAAACTAACATTGAAACTTATAAAGATAGTATTCATATTTAAAAATTTCATAGAAAAAACATTTTAATTTTCTAGTAATTTATATATTTTTTCATTCAATAATTGAAGTTTTATATCTAGTGGGTGGAATTTTATGTAATAGTTAATTGATTATTATTATTTTCATTCTGTGGTAATTTTCGCGTATGACGTTATTTTATATTTAATTTTTTAAAGCGCTTTTAAGAGGCTAAAAAGGGTGTTTTCTTGAATCGAATATTGAAGGGAAACATTTTTCCCTTCAACATCTCTACTTGTGACGTCAACAACTTATTGTCCTCTCCCCACATCTTAGGAATGGTGAGGGGAAGTTTGGGGGGAGGGAATTGAGTTTCCTCATCACATGTGTATAACTGAAAAAAGATACGTTTTCTTGACATAAAACGAGTTAAAGTTATGGATATATATGTAAAAATTAGTCTTAAAACAGAAAAATCGATTTGAATTTGATTAAATAATGCTTTGTACGTAAAAAATTAGTTCGAATGCTGTAAAATCTAGCAAAAATGCGATAAATTTAAGAAATTGGTTTGTAAACTCGTATTTTTATTTCTAAATTTGTGAAAAAGTGGAAAGTATTTTTTTAATGTTAAATAAAAACGATGAATTTGTAATAGGGTTCGAGACATTATATGAAAAATATAAATCGTTATTCGAGTATTTACTATGTCTGATGTGTTTAAAACAGTGAAAAATGAATGACATTTAATAAATTTGCTAAAGCTCTGTGACAAAGTGCGCCTTAAAGATTAATAAATAACTACAGCAGGTTTTACTATAACACATAACAGTTTATTCCGAAGAACACAAAAGACAGCACGGAAACACAAAAAACAAAACAGAATTCAAACTACAACTGAATCGTTCTACAGAGTCGGGACAGGATAAGACAGGATGCGTACGCATCTCATACGATTACAATTACATATCGACTGACATATTTTGATTGTACTTACAACATCCTCCCTCAATCTAATATGTCCGACATAAATTATATAACACTTAACATACAAATATACATACGACAGCATAAATAAAAATTAACCAAACATTATTTTTCTGAATTTCTCAAACAATACTTTACTTAGAGGTTTAGTTAATAAATCAGCGACCTGTTCAGTATGGAATGTAATTAATTGAAACAGTTATATCTCTTACTTTTTCTTGCACAAAATAAGCTTAACCTATATGTGCTTTAACCTTTTGGGTTGTTTGCATGATTTACTGATACGAATAGCTGATTGATTATCCTCATAGAGAGGCACAACAAAATTTTCACAACCATTTAAATTTATCTCAGTAAATAAATTTCGAACCCAGCAAGCTTCACTTACATATAGGCTTAAGGCAATATACTCCGCATCTGCGGATGATAAAGCTACACAGTTGTTGTTTAGAACACCATGAAATAGTATAATTATAAATTTGAAAACAATACCCTGTTGTAGATTTCCTATTAATAGTATCACGCCCCCAATCTGCGTCAACAAAACCTTTAACTAATTCAGCACTTACATTTTTCTATACACTAACTTCAAGTGAACTGTGCTTTTAATATAATGTAACACTCTTTTTAAGAATAACAATAACTTTTCATTTGCATAGTTTTGATATCTAGTCGAAATACTGATAGAATTACATAAATCAGGTCTGCTTCCTAGCATTGCATACATGATACAACCAATTAGTTTTCTATATTTATTTTCCACATTTACATTTTCTGATTTTTCTTTAATTAAACATTCATAATTAAAGTTAATGTCCATAAGAGTAAAGAAACCTTTCCATTCAAACATATCAAATCTTTTCAATACATTTTCTAAATAGTTACTTTGATCTAATGTTAAAATACCTTCATTTACATTCTGAGAAATAGATATACTCAAGTAATAAGAAATAGGACTAAAATCTTTCATTTTAAAATTTCTTTTCATTCACATTTAAAATCGTTTATTTTGTTTGTTATCAGAACCCGTGATAATCAAATCATCAACATACATCAATACATAAAGTTTACAACCATTCAAAAATTTGAAATACAAATATTGATCATTTTCAGATTTTACAAAATTTATCAGAAGACATAAATTTCGGAAATTTTTTATACCAATATTTTGGTGCTCTTTTAAACTCATATATAGCCTTTTTAAGATTGCATACTTCCCCATCAGGAAAAATTACAATTTTTAGGTAAATACATAAAAACGTCCTCTTTCATTTCCCCATATAAGAAGTCTAAGACATACACATCCATTTGCCATACAATCCAATCAAAATTTACACTAATTGCTAACAACATTCTTAAAGTATTTAACTTAGCTACAGGAGAGTATAGACGGCTTGCATTGACATCACGTTGCTATTAGCAACGACTGATGGCATTGCATCTGGAGCTCACACGGAACGTCAGAACTCCCCGTTTGCCGTTAAAAGCATGTGTTGTCTTTCTGTTTAATTTAGATTTTTCTTATTTTTATTATTATAGGGCTAATAAGTCTAATAAGTCAAATGGAGAGCACCACATTCGCCTTGTATTTGGGCGCCATATGAAGCGATGCCACACATGTGACGTCATGTGCAGACACATTATATATCTTCAAATATTAACCCTTTTTGTTGATAACTCCTAGCAACCAATCTGCATTTAAATAATGAAATCTTACCTTTATTGTCCCGCTCATAGGCGTAGCGTGAGCAGAAATTTTGGGGGGGGGGGGGGGGCACCAAGGCCTTGGGAAGTAAAAACGGCGCCCGTAGCGAATTTTCAATTTTGCGCCCCCCTCCCCCCCAAGAAAAAAGAATCTTTTTCTTCGTGATAGATGTAATAAAATTGCACAATAAAGTGCAGAAACATAAATAAATTCTATCAAATAAATATTTCGTGTTTATTTTGGAACTTTAAAAGGTTTAATTTTAATTTAGGAATTCAGAGCAACTAAATAACATAAAAGAAAATTACACTTATTTGTTAGAGAGTTTATGATGTTTTGCGACAGGAGAAAAAAATGATCAAGAGAGAAAAAGAAATTCCCCAAAAATGATCGGCGACCAAAAAATGAATAAATAAACAAATAAATCTGTGGTTTCCAGTATAAATTTTGCGCCCGGGCGACCGCTCCTTTAGGCCCTTCTTTGCATGCCCCTTGGGGGCACACTAGAGGTCTGCACGGACCGCACTTCCCGGGCCCAGCCCGGCGAGAGAATTAAAAGTTCCACCCGGGCCCGGCCCGTGAAAAAATCAATTAAATTAGGCCCAGTTCGCCTCGACACAATTTCTCCAAAATTCCGATTTTTCTTAACATACAATTGCAGGGCTACCACTTGCTACTAAAAGCAACTATTTTAAGCATCCGGCGGCTATGGCGACTATTTTAGGCCAAAAACCATTAAAAAACGACTATTTCAAGAAAACAGGCGACTTTTTTTGGATTTCAGCGACCATTTTTACTGAAAATATTCGATCTTTTTCTTCAAAGCGCCTGTAGAGTCATCTTCCAAAACGCACTTTTTCAACGGTTGTTTGAGGAGATTCGCGATTTTTTCCGCGACGAATTCCAAAAATCGCGATTTCGCCACGCCCCCCCCCCTCAATCAATTGACGAAAATACCTATTTCTTTCCGAGATCTTTTTATACTATCGTTGAAGGAGATTTTGCGATTTTTTCCGCGATCCTTTGCCAAATTTCGCAAATTTTTCTACGACAGATCGACGAAATTGATTTTTTTCCCTTCACCCCTTGTCCAAATTCGCGATATAAATTTTCCGCGACCGATTGATGGTAGTTACTATTTGTTTCAGAGATCTTTTTCGAAATTCCCGATTCTTTTCCAGATCGTTTGTCAAAATTCGTGATTTTCTTTTCACGACCGACTTACAAAATTCGTGATTTTTTGCGCGATCATTTAATTAAATTCTCATTTTTTTGGACCAAATTTGCGTTTTTTGCCCGCAACCATGTCACGAAATTTGCGATTTTTTTTCTTGTGATCGTTAGACGAAATTCGCAATTTTTTGTCATTCTTTTGACGAAATTTGCGATCATTTTTCCGCGACCGAATGACGAAAATCGCCATTTGTTTCCGCGACCTTTTTTATATGCACCCGCGATATTTTTTACGGTTGTTTGAGGAGATTCGCTATTTTTTCCGTAGCGAATTATTGAGGAAAATAGTTTTTTCTTTTCTATATCTTTTGCTACGATCGTTGAAGGAGATTCGCAATTTTTCCTATGACCTATTGCAAATTTCCCGCTTTTTTGGGGGCGATCGTTTCGCGGAACTCACATTTTTTTCCGTGATCCTTCGCCAAATTTCGCATTTTTGTTATCGTTTCACGGAACTCGCGATATTTTTCCGCGATCCTTTGCCAAAATTCACGAATGTTTCTGCGACAAAGTGGCGAATTTTTTTCTCCACCACCACTTGTCGAAATTCGCGATATATATTCTTTCCGCGACCGATTGATGGTATTCGCTGTTTGTTTAAGATATCTTTTGACGAAATTCGCGATTCTTTTCCACGATAATTTGTAGAAATTCGTGATTTTCTTTTCAAAACTGCCTTACGAAATTCTTGATTATTCGCGCAATCTTTAAACAAAGGATTGCGCGATTTTCGATTTTTTACTCGATCATTTGACCAAATTCGCATCTTTTCAGGTGTAATTCTGTTCTGAATTTTCTGAAAATTTAAGGCATTCGGTTCCGAAAATTTTAAAAAATCGGTCATCAGTCCGAAAATTCGGGTATAAAAAATATCGCGAATTTCGGCAAACGGTCGCCGAAAAAATCAATTTCGACAATCGTTAACAGAAAAAAGTGGCCAATTTCTTCAAACGATCGCAGAAAAAAAACGAATTTCGCTAAAGAATCGCGGAAGAAAACGCCAATTTCTACAAGGGATCACGAAAAAACGCAAACTTCGTCTAGGGATCGCAAAAAAACCACACATTTCACCAAGGGATCGTAAATTTCATCAAAAGATCGCGGAAAAACTCGAATTTCGTCAAAGGATCGCGATAAAGAAACGCAAATTTTGTCGAAGGATCACGGAAAAACGCAAATTTCGCCAAAGGACCAACGAAAAAACTCATAATTGGCGCCGGGAGATTTCCCCCTTTCCCCTCCTCTGCTGTAACCTTTCAGAAAATTTGCTGTGAATTTCAGATTTTTTTTTTACTCAGAATCACTCCTACCGTCTTTTTGTCCGCGACCATGTGACGAAATTTGCAATTTTTTTTCTCTTGGTCGTTAAACGAAATTCGTTATATTTTGTGCATTCTTTTGACGAAATTGGCGATGATTTTTCATTGACCGAATGACGAAAATCACCATTTGTTTCCGCAACCTTTGATAAAATTCAAGGTATTTTTCCATGGTCCTTTGGAGAGATTCGCGATTTCTTCGACGATGAATTACCAAAATTCACATTTTTTTCCCACCGATCGTTTCAGGAAACTTACGATTTTCTTTACACGATCCTTTGCCAAATTTCATGAATTTTTCTACGACCGATTGACGAAAATATTATTCGGTATTTGTTTCAGAGATTTTTTTGACGAAATTCGCGATATGTTTCCACGATCTTTTCTCGAAATTAATCTTTTCTTTTGTCGACTGACTGAGGAAGTTCAAGGGCAAGAGGCAAAAAGAAGAGAAAAAATCATTTGGGGGAAAAAGGCAGGGACGACTTAATGAGCCATGGCGTCCTGTGGGAGATTTTTTACTGTACCACTGCAAATGCTATACTCATTTTTTTCTTTTAAAGGGTCTTACTAAAGCATTTTACGTTGTGCACTCCTTCCAGGGCCGAAACTAGTTATATTTTCATCCGGTACAAACATGGATTTTGGCGCCCCCCTCCTTCCCCAGCAAAATAAATTTGCAAAGAGAAATTTGCGAAAGTTTCTATTAGCGGACTTATTTTAAAATTTTAAATGTGCAACATTAAAATACGTAATATTGAAATATATAACCAGTTTTGTCAAATATTTATTCATTAAAACCTGTGAAAAAAATCGAAAGGGATCGGAAATAATTACGCTTTATACAGGTTTCCGTCTTGGCAGATATAACTGTTGGTATTCTTTCTGTTGGAACCATGCACTTTTTTTCATTTAAGATAAGATTCCATTATAGACAGATTTAATTTTTCCAGATTTTACTGTTGTTGTAGCATTACAAATTATTACTATTGAGGTTCTTCAATGTCATAGTGATATGGGTCATATTGTTTTAGGAACTAAAAAACCAGGATTTACTGTAGGCATAAAAATTAATTCCAGCATTGTAAAATATCTTCCTGTACTATCTACACCAGTTTTGTGGAATTGTAACTTATACCACTCTTCTTATGTATAGATTGTTATGTCTACATACTTTCCTCTACCTAATGCTAACTTTCAAATTTATGTGTGACTCAAAACAAATTTTGTGAATTTTCGACCACTTCGTTTTTATTATCCTAGTCAGTCACCTGACCTCCCCCCCCCCCCCCCCTATAAGGCCAAATATGGTGATATGCATGTAAAAAAGTAATTATAAGAAAAAGAATGGTGTTATCCATTTGCTGTCTTGTATATTGTAGGCAGTGTTGGGTATGAACGCGTTCATTGAACGGAAACTCACGAACTTAGTTCAATTTTTGTGAACTTTGAGCTGAACTTAACTCAGTTTTTGATAAACGAACGTGAACTGAACGAAAGCTCAAAAAATCCGCGAGTTTGAACGAAATTTATACAACTCAAACTCAATTTTTTCATAACTTATTTAAAACTGTTCCAGCCGTTAAGATCACATTTCCCCCCTTCAAATGCCATTTAGAGGCCTAAACGGACTTGGGGCGGGTCGAGTGTGATCATTAGTTTTTTGGGTCGTGCTCGAGTCTTGCTCTCTCTGTAGGCTCGGGCCGGGCCGAACAGGACTTATTTTTGGGTTTGTGCTCTATTATTCCTAAAAGTCTGTACCGACAGAAATTTTCTGGCCCGGTCACCCCTGCTTGTATGAAAACTATTGCCCCGTCCCAGTCTGACTCGTGCAAAAATCTGTTTAATGAACAACTTACCTTGGGTCAACAATTTTTTCCGAAAAAATATATATTTTTTAATTACCATCATTCTACAATTAAAATTCTCTTTAAAGAATAGTAGTACATATACATTTCTAAGGGGGGGGGGGAGGGCATACAATACTGAAAACCCTGTTTTAAGAATCTGTGTATTACGAATTCCTGCTATAAACGGAAAATTTCTTAACCGGTGGATCTGGATCTCAGTGTTGCCAGTGGGCTACTTTTTTTTAATTCAGTTTTCTTGATTGCCTCCACTTTTTTGAAACGGTAAAATTACCTTTGTTTTCGCTTTAATTAATATGTCATTAAGTAAGGTGCATTTTAGCATATTAAAAAATTGGTGCCAATCAAGAATCCGAATTTTAAAAAAGTAGCCCATCTGGCAATACTGCTGGATCTTCCAAATGGATATAATAATCCGTTTGAAAATAAATAATACACTTGCAAGAGACGACTGACCTGATAAAAAAGGAACTTAACTATAACGATTTTTTTCTCTCTTATGTGTTTCCGTCTTAGAAGGTTTTTAGAGATAGAATTTTCAGATTTTTAAGTATCCAAGCCGTGTAAATGGATTAATGATATTGATAATAATTCAGATATTTACATACTAATAGAGATCCATCAAAAAATTAACAGAGCTTACAATAAGATATATAGAAAGAAATGTAGTAGAAACAGTATTTCGGAACGGAGGTCCCTGTACATGCAGCCTATGGTAGAGGTCTGCAAGGGGCCTAAATTTCTAAACTCGGACCCGTCCCGATCCATAGAAGAAAAATTCGGTCCGGCCGGTATAAACATTAAAAGTTCGGCCCGAACCCGGCCTGACCCGTACAAAAAATATTGCCCCGGCCCGTAGAGAAAAAACTATTGGCCCGACCTGGCCTTGTATAATAGCTAAAAGTTCGGCCCGGAAAAAAGTCAAAATCTCTCGGCCCGAGCCCAGTCCGGCCCAAATGAATTGCTACAAAACATCCATCGATTTGGTTAAAAATTTGTCTCGTACGAAGAGTTCTGACAAAAATACTTATCTTTGATTCTTATTGTCATGTTTCCAGTTTCATTTTTATAAAAATTATTGCGATATTTATTTATTTTTTATGAATCGCTATTTGTTGTACATAAATGTTTCAGTTATTATCAATATAGTTAATCCATATTCCATGTATTGGAGACTTAGAAATCTAAAGAATGCTATACCGTAAAATCTTCTAAGACCGAATTGCATAGGAAAGAAAAAAATACATTATAGACAAGTTCCCATCTTAACAGGTGTAAATGTATTATATATTCTTTTCTCATGTATTAGCACATCCATTTTGCATGGATCAACATATTTTTCAGGTTAAAAGAGGATTCCGCCATAGGCAGGTTCTTTTTCACACGTTTTACTATTTTTTAATTTAGCTACATTTTAATAACCCTAGAAATGTATTATTCTTTATACAGAATAAAATTAAATGTTTAATTGTAGAATAATGGCGATTTAAAAATATATGCATTTTTTGCAAAAATCTTTGGGCCATGCTAAATTTTACTGATTTTTGAATGGACCAGGCCACGCCGAGACAATGATTTTCATATGGGTTAGGTCAAAACCGGGACTGAAAATGTAGGCCCGTGAAGACTAGAAAGAATGATACAAGTCCCGGTTTGGTAAGGAAAAAATAAGTTAGGCCCTGCCTGGTCCTTGCTGGACAGATAATTACACCTGTTTATTTTCTATCAAATTTATATCCAAAATTGTTAATTGGTCCAAATCATCCAAGCAACCTCATAGCAAATTGGTATATAATTTTATATACCTTAGATAAATTCAAATAATATAAGTGATCGTATTTACCTAAATTCTAGTAGAAGAGCAACGCGAAGCATTAATAATATTAAATTATAATTCGCGTCAAAATGTAATTATTAAATTTGAATAATTACTAATAAAATTAAGAGTTTGCGTTGTGAATTATTTAGACGAACTCTTCCACTTATGAATTAAACTAAAATTTAAGCTGTAAAAAATAAATTGACACACTTTAAATATTATTAATTAAATAATTACAGAAACTTTTTAAAACTTGATTAAATATTTTATTTACATTGAACATAACTATATACAGAAAAACATAATATTAATTCAAAAAATAGAAAGCAACACTTTTGTTTGCTTCTGATTATTTTAAGTATGTTTAATCTTTAAAAAAAAAAAAGACAATATTTTCACGTACTCTAATTATTATAATTGTTTCTTTTTACTAAAAGAATAACTCTCTTTCATTTTTAAAATTACCTTAATCTTATTTAATTATTGGTTTTGTCGGATCTCAGATTACTCTCTACCGTAAAATATCAGAAAAGTATTTTTTTAGATTTTTCATATGATCTTAAGTGGTAAAAGAAAATGTTTATAATAGTACCTTCTTTTAATATACGGGATGGTGGCCTCTATTCATCAAATTCCGAGTTGTTGCGTTGCTTAGGATCATGGCAATGTGTCATCAGGAACGCATCCTCAATTTGGCTTGATTAGGATCACTCCGATATGTACATCAGGAAGACATCCTCAATTTTGGCTTGATTAGGCTCACTCCGATAGGTACCTCAGGAAGACATCCTCAATTAGGCTTGATTAGGCTCGATTAGGCTCGCTCCGATATGTCCATCTCGCCTGGGCTTTACTAGGGCTTACGGGACTCATTGCACGGGCTTTCAGGAGAGCTCCTGCGTCCTCTACATCTTTTTTCAGACTATCCTTTTTTTAAACCTTATTCTTCTTGCACACCAGCTCCTGCAGTGGGTGGAACTATTTTTGTCTAGTCCACTGTTATTGGATGTGAGAAGATTTTTTATTATACTTCGATAGGCCTATTAGCTAGCAGTCTGCAAATGGCCTCTTACATATACTTTAATATTATTATCTGCCTTAAAGTTTGGGTGGTCTGAAAAGTCATAAATTTATCCCAACACTTTTATTGAGGCCATAATTTGATTCCAACGTTTTTATGATTTTACGACTTCTAATTATACACCACTTTCCATTGGCTTGTCATAAAACGACACCATGGCGTCTGGCTATTGTTGTTGTCTGAGATCCGAACTCCATTCAACGTTACACATTCATTTTACAATACAATTTTTAAAAAATATATATTTACTATTTAAAATCAACTTAATAATTTTTGTATGAACTTACACTCTTATTTTACTTAAATATATAAACATTATAATTTTACACTCATAATTATATTTTATAAAAAATATTTATACAAACAGAAATAACAAATTACGCAATTTTACTTTGATTTAACCAACATGGTGCGGGAACATATCATAGTTATATGTTGCCCAGCATCTCTCCCTGTGTCGGAAAAAAAAAATAAAAACTGATTGCTGGTTTTATTTTTTTTGTAAAGCTTGAAGGAATGTACGTGTCCATATGACTGTGTATCTACACAGTTTTTGAGCGAAGACTGTAAAGTTCAATTATCAATGGTTCTGGTATATTTTATAAGAAGTTCTTCTATTGTTTCATAACAGAAAGTTCAACACATGATAGCATAGTTGTCTGTTGACATTCACATTTATAGAAGACCTCTGTACTGACAATCAGACGTCTTTCTCGAAGCCTTTTTTCTTTACCACACACATGTTTACTAATTTTGTAACTTTACAGTTTAAGTGCCCAAAATACATTCAAAGCTATAATTTTGTCTGAAATTAATATGCCGAAATAAACCTAATTACAAGAAAAATAATGGCATACGCATTTGACATATTATTTCATCACATACAACCTTATGACACAGTGTTTTATCTAAAACACATTTTATACTGAATAAAAGTAAATACAATGCTTGTAATATGATATGTTATATTTTCACATAATTAATCTGATGTATTCAAATTATAATCAGAAAAAATATTGTATACAAACTTGTTACATTATTTTATTTATTTGTTACTTCTAACATGTATGATCTGTCAAAATGTACAAGCTAATTCATCTCCTTTAATATATCATTACGCAATGCTTTCCAACTTTACCCGATACGAGAAAAAAAAAGTAAGAAGAAGGAGAGAGGAGAATAAAACCAGTTATTGAACGTCCCCGATTCTCCCGAAAAGTGGGGGTTGGTCCAGCTACTAATTCCTTTCTGCGAGGTGAATTGTGCTGTGACAAAATTTTACGACTTCCCAAAGGTATGTATTTAAAACCATTTCATGCTTGTAATTACCGTATTAATTAGTATAATTTCTTGATATACTTTCTTCTTAACTCACTGTGCATGCCTGTATGTAATTTTAAACATAATCTATGCATAAACAGTGTATGTATTTGTATCGTATCTAATGTAAACATTCTGCTTTTTTTTTTATTATTTTGCAGGGGAAAAATGGCGATTCTAGCATCTGAATTCTCCTGCCTCATACTGGAACTGAAGCGAGGGTGGCTTTTTATGCATTCAGGTTTAAATCTAAACCAAATTTCCTTTCAGGATTAAAAAAAAATGCATATAATTTTCTTTAACTGATTACATTGTATATTTTTAGACCTTTCTAACAAACACAAATTTTGATTCATGATATTGTTTACTATTAAAATGTAAACAACACGGAAAAATGACTTCTACGGCCTCTCAAAAATGCAAAATATGCATTACGCTGACCTTAAAAATGCACCTTCATTTAATACTATTAAATAGTGTTGTCAGAAAATGCCATTGACGAAGAAGAGAACAATTTTTTTGTCTTAAATTATTATTTATTTAGCCAACAATTCTATCTTAAAAGATTGTTAAATTTTCATATTTATTTATTTTTTTACTGAATGAAATAAAAATTTATTTATTCAAAATTTTATTTATCATTAACATTCCGTATGTGAATTCTACTGTCTAAAATTTAATGATATGTTTAAAAATAAAAGATAATAAATTATTATTATTAATCCAACATTAATAATTATTATTTAATTATAAAAAAAAATGTACTTAATACACTTGTATAATTAAAAAAAAAAAAAAAAAAGTAAATGATAATTACTACGTAACATCGTATGCAGCCATCTATGAGTACCCGGCCGGACCAAAGAACTTCTGCCAGCAGAAAAAATCTTTGTATACTCACAAACAACCACATCCAATTTTTTTTATAGATCAAGTTTTTAAAATAATTACTGTACGTACTATAAAAAAAATTAAGTAAATAAATTTATTAAGCCATACTACATATTTTAATAAAATTAAGGCCAATATATATAAATATATTTATTTATTTATTTTGTTTTCTTATGTTAAATTGGCCAAATTATATAAAAAAAAAATTTATGAACTCACACACTCAAATTTATCAATACTATGTATATTTATATGTGTTAAATTTAGAATTGCATTTAATTCTAAGGGAAAGTAAAGAGAAAAAAAAAATGCTTAAATTCTAAACTAACATAAATTTATAAAATATTTCATTTAAAAAAAAAAATCTAATTTCTAGCTGATTTCAGCAAGATGTCATTTAATATTTATATTAAATAATTTTGCTAATACATTTTATTAATTGTTAAATTTGCATATTTTTATATATACAATAAAAATATAATAGTCTTACATAAAATTTTACACTACAACAATGTTATTAATTAATTTAACTTGAATTTAAGCCTACTTTAATTCTAATTGAATACCGTTAATAAAATTAAATTAGCTTATCAAGTTAAATATAATATAAACTATGTTTGTCTAATGTTAATTTTGCTGAAAATTCCATAAATTTTAACTGTAAATGCTAATTGCTATACCTTTTGTTATTTATTTTGAAAACAACACGAACTTATATTTTTATTTATTATTTTTTTATTAAATCTAGGAACTATTGTTACTGAGCTAGACACTCCATAAATGTGTAAAACCTAAAAATCAAAAGTTTTCCTAAATAAAACTCAAAATGCTGCTTTTTACAATATAATATTACTAATTTTATTGTTTCTGAGCATAACATCTAGTAATTATACCATACTTAATTTTTTCTTCGATTCCTTTTTCAGCCAAGAATCCTGAAATTTATGCCTAGGTGATGACTATATATTGATGTATCTGTGAATAATTTTTCTACAAATATTTTGTTGGTGTTGGTGCATACCCAGCCGTAGGCCAAAATTGCACCCTATACAGAAAGCCTTTGGTGAGAAAATTTTAATTTTACTTCCATTTTTTATTTGTGTATTTTTTTTTTTTTTTTTTTTTTTTTACTATAATTTTTGTGTGCAATCATGTTGAAATAACTTGCCTTGTCCATTGTTATACATATATATGTTTTTTTTAAAAACCAATGTGCTACACCAAAATCCTTTTTTTTAAATTTTTTTATAACACTTTTGTTCATAAAACTTATCCCTGCTGTCTAAATTCTAGACTTTAGCATATAAGTTGTACTTGAACTACCGGAATAAATCTTAGCACTTTTTGTATATTTTATTATATTTAGGCTTATAGCTGACCGCTATCCTAATATAGAGTGCACTAATAATTTATTCCTTGTCAACCATATATTTATATAAAAAAAATATATATATGAGTATGCTATAAAGCTGTTCTAACTACCCTGAACCTATAGCTTACACCTACTCATTTTAAAGAGTAATTCTGAAATTTTGTCATCTAAATTGTAAGGCTATTAGCAAAGGCTACCCTTATAGAAGACAGAAAATATTCTCTTTTTTTTTTTTTTTTTTTTTTTTTTTTTTTTTTTTTTTTTTGAAAATTACTCCAACATTATTTACTATTAAATTAATTAAGTTTTAATGTTATTTGGCTTTGTTAAGATTTTATATTTTCTAATTCATATTCGAAAAAAAATATATATATAACTTTTGCCTGGAGATAAATATTTCACTGCTCCAGTGAAGTTTTGTGAAGCACATTACATAATTTTATAAGTATGTTTTCGGGTGCGCCCTGCACATTTGCTCAATATTGTAACCCTGAGACAAATTGGCGTTCCCATGTTCCTATCCTTTCTTATTATTATTTCTAATGACCTCAGATGAACGTTCCTGAGTCATAGCACCATTTTACTATCTAATGACCTCAGATGATCGTTCCTGAGTCATAGCACCATTTTATTATGAAGGGGGGATGCTGGACAGATAATTACACCTGTTTATTTTCTATCAAATTTATATCCAAAATTGTTAATTGGTCCAAATCATCCAAGCAACCTCATAGCAAATTGGTATATAATTTTATATACCTTAGATAAATTCAAATAATATAAGTGATCGTATTTACCTAAATTCTAGTAGAAGAGCAACGCGAAGCATTAATAATATTAAATTATAATTCGCGTCAAAATGTAATTATTAAATTTGAATAATTACTAATAAAATTAAGAGTTTGCGTTGTGAATTATTTAGACAAACTCTTCCACTTATGAATTAAACTAAAATTTAAGCTGTAAAAAATAAATTGACACACTTTAAATATTATTAATTAAATAATTACAGAAACTTTTTAAAACTTGATTAAATATTTTATTTACATTGAACATAACTATATACAGAAAAACATAATATTAATTCAAAAAATAGAAAGCAACACTTTTGTTTGCTTCTGATTATTTTAAGTATGTTTAATCTTTTTAAAAAAAAAGACAATATTTTCACGTACTCTAATTATTATAATTGTTTCTTTTTACTAAAAGAATAACTCTCTTTCATTTTTAAAATTACCTTAATCTTATTTAATTATTGGTTTTGTCGGATCTCAGATTACTCTCTACCGTAAAATATCAGAAAAGTATTTTTTTAGATTTTTCATATGATCTTAAGTGGTAAAAGAAAATGTTTATAATAGTACCTTCTTTTAATATACGGGATGGTGGCCTCTATTCATCAAATTCCGAGTTGTTGCGTTGCTTAGGATCATGGCAATGTGTCATCAGGAACGCATCCTCAATTTGGCTTGATTAGGATCACTCCGATATGTACATCAGGAAGACATCCTCAATTTTGGCTTGATTAGGCTCACTCCGATAGGTACCTCAGGAAGACATCCTCAATTAGGCTTGATTAGGCTCGATTAGGCTCGCTCCGATATGTCCATCTCGCCTGGGCTTTACTAGGGCTTACGGGACTCATTGCACGGGCTTTCAGGAGAGCTCCCGCGTCCTCTACATCTTTTTTCAGACTATCCTTTTTTTAAACCTTATTCTTCTTGCACACCAGCTCCTGCAGTGGGTGGAACTATTTTTGTCTAGTCCACTGTTATTGGATGTGAGAAGATTTTTTATTATACTTCGATAGGCCTATTAGCTAGCAGTCTGCAAATGGCCCCTTACATATACTTTAATATTATTATCTGCCTTAAAGTTTGGGTGGTCTGAAAAGTCATAAATTTATCCCAACACTTTTATTGAGGCCATAATTTGATTCCAACGTTTTTATGATTTTACGACTTCTAATTATACACCACTTTCCATTGGCTTGTCATAAAACGACACCATGGCGTCTGGCTATTGTTGTTGTCTGAGATCCGAACTCCATTCAACGTTACACATTCATTTTACAATACAATTTTTAAAAAATATATATTTACTATTTAAAATCAACTTAATAATTTTTGTATGAACTTACACTCTTATTTTACTTAAATATATAAACATTATAATTTTACACTCATAATTATATTTTATAAAAAATATTTATACAAACAGAAATAACAAATTACGCAATTTTACTTTGATTTAACCAACATGGTGCGGGAACATATCATAGTTATATGTTGCCCAGCAGTCCTTCAGGAAAAAAGTCAGAGCCTGGCCCGGAAAGAGAAGTGACTAGGCCCGGCCCGAGCCTTCAGAAAAAAGTATGGTCCGGGCCCGGCCCGACTGCCGTGAATGAAAATAGGACCATTCCTGGGCCCGGCCCGTGCCGAATCCGAAATGAAATGAAAGGAAATTATGTCTTAATGCAATTGTGAAAAGTAACCTACATTTATATCTCTACTACCAGTTTTATGCTTTTTAGGGAAAAGAAAGGCAAGTGTTTAATATTCGAATAGTCATAAAATTTATGTTTTAATATTAAAATATACTAAAACCTCTGAATAGTAGGGACATCGGGATTATTGAATAGAGTCTTGCATCGGGTCAGGTTGTATATAAATTTCTGTTTCCATGTTTTAATGATTCTAATATTCTTTTTGCGGTTGGGTAGCCTAGAATAACCCTTGCTAGCCATAGTTAGATCTTTTGGAAGTCAGGTTGTTTGCATTTTCACAAAAAGTTTGAGCAAAACTGTGTTTCAGAAGAAAATAAATATGTTTTAGTGTATGAATATATTATAAAACATATATTAAATTACTGCATAAGAAATAAAATTTATAAAAAATGTGACCATAGATTATTCCTTCTTTACGGTACAGTTAAGAACAATTTTTCTTCTCTCGGAATATGAAAAATGTTGCCAACATTTAATTTTTGATACACAACAAAAAAGCATGTATGATACTTGTCAGGGCCGAAACTAGCCTTTTTTGCACTCGGGGCAAACACGGATTTGCCCCCCCCCCCCCCGCTCTACCGTAAAGTATATACACAAAGAGAATTTTACTAATTTTCTAATAGCCGACTTATTTTAAAATTTAAAATATGTCATAATAAAATATGTAATACTGAACTACGTAATCCACACTGGCGGATCCAAGGAAGAGGTCACGGGGGATCATGACCCCCCCCCCCCAACCTCTGAACACCAACAAAAAGATTCTAAACATTATTTTTAAAATGAAATATACAGTAGAGTCCCGCTTAACCGAGTCTCCGCTTTAACCGAGTTATTTTCTTCTGATGGACTGGTGGCTTCCATTATTATGAAACAGCCATTATAAATGAAGTATATTGGGTGAAGATGAAAGAGAAAAAAAATTATGGCCATTTTTTTTCTTATTCTGACTAGAAAATCAGAGTTCTAACTTTTTACGTCTGCTCTTTCATCTTCACCTAACACTTCTTTTATAATGGCTGTTTCATAATAATGGAAGCCACCAGCCCATCAGAAGAAAATGATCCATTCCAAGGGTATAATCCTTCATTTGGCACCCCTTCGTTCTGGCGCCCGGGGCACATGCCCCCTCTGCCCCCCCCCCTTAGTTTCGGCCCTGATTCTTGTGATAGTTTATACACATATACACATGTTACATGTGTGTAGATTGGGAGATGCCCAAATTAGCGATATAAGCATATAAATATATAAGTACCATATTTTATGGAAGAAACGCCGCGCCGTTTACGAGTTCAAAAGTTAATTTTTTTCCAAGTGCGGCGTTAACGCCATGTGCGGCGTTTACGATTTTTTTTTAAATACCAACTGATTTTCCTTAATTTAAAAATTCATAAAAATACTTAAAATCGGATTTAAATATTTTAAATACAACTTCAGACATCTTAAGATATTAAAAACGAGGCATCCTACGCCGCTCAGAAAACTTTGATTAAAGTTAGGTCAATGTGACGCTGTCGACAAAAGTAGCGTTCCGACGGATGCGGCGTTTACAACGGGTGCGGCGATTATAATATTTTTAAGCTTATTCAGGCCAATTTGAGGAGTGCGGCGTTTACGATGGGTGCGGCGTTTCTGCCATAAAATACGGTATTATGTATTGCAAAAGTGTTCGCTAACTAGATATGTGCTTTCGGGAGTATCCATTATGAAGATCTTATTGTATATAGATTTTTAATATAAAAAAATATTTTGGATATTCTTTTGAAAAATCTGGTCAACCCGAACTCGAATCACAAGAGTTAAAATCCAATCCGAACCCGAAAAATCATAGTCAACTCGGCCCGAAACTGACCCCGAACCCGACTCGCAACGAAAAAATATAATTCCCTGGGTCGAAAATATAAAAACCCAATAACTGCAAACACTTATAATTGGGATCGAAATTTCCCCCAGACCGCATAAACACCTCAATAAAATAGTATTATTTTTCTGTTAGAAATAGGAGAATTTGTGAAACAGATAGTATCTTTGTCCCAGGTCCCAGACTAGTATCAGAAAAGAATAGAGAAAGCATATAAAGGAAAAACTCCACACTAGGACAAAAAGTCATGTTCAGTTAGATTATATAAGCAATACCATTACAAGAGGAGGCGCCAGAGACTTGTTTTTTTTTGCTTTGTGTCACAGACCAAGTAATTGGTGAATTTCTTATTATATCCATTTTAAAAGGATGGGGAAAAAAAGAAAACGAAAAAGCCTACGGCTTCGTAAACTACTATGGTATGAATAAAACTTGGATTTCCTTGCGTAAATGCGCATTAGGTTCCCTTAGAAAGACCCCCTACGGAGGGCACTCCCTCCCCTTCGGGACCATACCCCTCGTGTAGATAATTGGTCGTCATAAACAACAACTATTGATGAAAGTTGTTGAAAAGGACAGAGGACGGACGATTCTAAGAAACGAAAACAGTGGTACGCTTTCAATCAATTTGTCAATTGTTGGAAAGCACCTTCCCTCTTCTTTCGAATCAGAAGCAGTAACCTTTTTCATGCAGATTTCCTTTAAATTAAAGAGATTTTTTTTTTCGGTAGAAAAATGCTATCAGCTTTAAATTTGGGGATGAATCACAAATCCTTAAATATACAATGATTTATTTATTTAATTATTTGACCTTTCTACCATCAATGTGTTGTATGTATTTATTAGAATAAGAAACTATATGTAAATATAGTTTATACATGTATTTTTTAATGTATAACGCGATGACAATTGATTAATGAAAGATTTTACTTCATAGGCATTCTCTATACGTGAAAAATTGCTATGAAAAATAGAAATTTGAAACGAAAGATAAAATCCACTTACTCAAATATAAAATTTGAACAAAACAAACATTAATTTCTTTAGTTTCATCTGATAAAGTTCTTCTATTTAATAAAAGTGTTTTGTTTGCAAAACTTATTTTTTAAAGATTAACATAATAAACATCATTTATGAAATGTACGATATCATTAAGGCTGTTCTTAACTGCTCTGCTCAACAAGCGCAAAATGTTTTGACACATTTACAAATTCATTTTTTAACGGAAAGGTATAAAATTGGAAAGCCTGGCCATGGAAGCGATTTGGAATTGAACTGTTTTTTTTCCCATTTTTCGATCAATCAATTATCTATTGAGTTATAAGCAATTTTGATCACGTGACAAACACGTTTTTCGCCTGCTTTTGAGTGCTCTTTCTTCCTTCGCGCGGAAATTCGTTCAAAATGCCCAGTTTGACGCTATTTTCTGAAAGATCTATTGGGTTTGCACAAAAATGGAAAAAACAGCTCAATTACATAGTTTCTGAACAACACCAGCTCGTTTCATACATTTTCGAACAAAAATAAATTAAAACTTATGTCAGAAAGTTGTCCTTTTGGATTTGAGAACACACTTAATGAAATGTATCATTAATGAAGTGTAGGATTTAAAAAAAGTGTTCTGAGCTGTGGTATTTATTTTTTAAATGCATCTGATTATATATAAATATCACTGTTACCATTAATATCCTTAATCCACATTCTATGGTTTGGATATTTGAAAAATTTAAAAATTCTATGCAATAAAATGTTTGGAATTGCATAGGAAAGAAGAAAAATCCGTTGTGGGCTGGTTTCCCTATGAGCAAGTTCGTCATCAGTTTAAAATGCATTACATTCTTTTCACAAGTACTGTTATGCTCATTTTACATAGATCAATTTCATTTTTTTTGGGGGGGGGGGCGGTGTTAAACACGGTATTGCGTCATAGGCAGGTTCTTTTTTTCGGGTTTTACAGTAATTTAATTTTATTACCAAGAAACAATCTACCATCTACCCATCTTAAAGAATAATAAAAATAAATATATATGAATTTTTATTGTGGAATAATAGCGATTTAAAAATGCGCGCATTTAAATATTTAAAAAATTGGGCCGGTCCAAATTTTACTGATATTTTTACTAGATAGGCCAGAGTAGTGCTGGTCCAGTGATTTTCAAATGAACTGAGTTGGAACGGGGACTAAAAATTTCTGCTAGTTCAGACCTCAAGAAGAATGCAGTCAAGCCCCGGCTTGGGTCGGAATATAAATCCAGTCCCGGTGCCGGCCCATCTCGTTCTGAACCTCTAGAAATAAGTAATCCACAAACCACGCTCGGAGCGAGTATTAGAAAGGAAAATTGGACCGGGCCTATGAAGACCCTTACATCGAATAACCAAAAGATTTGTTCACAAAATTTTGTAAAGTTAAACAAAAAATTTCTAAAAAAAAAAAAACGAGTTTTTAGTGAACTTCGCTCACTTTCATAGATGAGTTTGAGTTGAACGAGTTCGTTCCAAAAATTTTGAATTTGAACGTGAACTTGACTCATTTTTGAGAAACTGAGTTTGAGTTTGAATTAGTTCGTTTATTTTGTGAGCGTACCCAACACTGATTGTAGGCGATACTTTTTATCTATTTGGCAATTTTAATGCACTTTACTCAGCTTTTCTTTTTGATTTTTCGGCTAAAAAATATTTTTTTCACAAATTGCACACGCACATATATATATTGTATAAAACGGCAAACAAATTTTCATCTGGCGCCCCCTTTGCGTGGCACCCAAGCCCCTCTGCTCCCCTTTAGTTTCGGCCCTGACTCCTTCTCCCGTTTGTTTTTATTGCCCCGGGCAGCCACCCGACTTCGCCCATATCAAGACGGGAAAAATGAAAGCTCAATGCTTCTCAGGGAGAGAGAGAAAAAAACTGAACAGCCTTCATAGAATCTTTTTATCAGAAAAGTCAGAGTCAAAGAAAATCTTCATTTGGCGCCCCCTTCACCTTTCGATACATTTGGAATTGGAGAAAGAAAATAGCCTAAGAACAGCTCTTTTTTCTAATTCATTCGCAGACTTCTATTATAGATGAATCTTTTTATGTATTTGTAAATGTTAATGCATTTGGTTCAGTTTTGCTTTTGGATTTTACGGCTGCGAGACATTTTTATGCAAATTCAATATAAATACATACATATTTTTCCATGTAAAGCCAAAAGAAAAATCTTCATTTGGCGCCCCCTACGCTTTCTGTTCTGGCGCCCGTGTTGTAGAAGATTGGGGGGGGGCACATGCCCCCCCCCCCCCGACGCTACGCCTATGGTCCCGCTTAATTTTAAAATTCACTTACTGTCTATTATGTCATAGTCATTTGGTTCGTCAACAATGTCCCAAGTATCATTTTCAGAGAGGGCTTTAAGTTCAACATTTATGACCTCTGGCCACTTTTTCGATGAACTTGACTTCATAGCTTCTTCATAAGTGGTAGGTTCTTCCACATCTGTCATACTTATATAGCTTGTTTAAAGTCCTCAAATCTCGATGGTTTCCTCATGTTATCTGTTGCTCGAAGGTGCATTTTGGTATTACTTAACTGGGGAGCAGGTGAATCTGTACTGCAATTGTCATCATCATCATCATTTTGTTGATCATTGGCGAAGTTATCCAAATCCATGTTATTACCTTATCATCTAGAAATTCTGAACTTTGATGTTGCTCAGGATCAATTAAATCAAAAACAAAAGTTTCATTCTTTAGGGAATAGGAAGATTTCTTATTTGGATTGGTTGTTATATCTCTATGTAATGTCACAGTGTTTGTTTTTGAGAAATAGACTCTGAATCCTTTAGTATTTTCACGATATCCAACAAAAGTTCCTTTTTCACTCTTAGCATCTAATTTTCTTTTTCTTTTGGGATGTGAACCCATACTTCAGATCCAAATGTAAACTTTAAATTTCTAATGTCAAAAGTCTTGTCTTTCCACAATTCATAAGGTGTTTTCCTTTACCGTGCTAGTACCTGTTCTGCTCATTATGTATACAGCTCTATTCGGAGCTTCTGCCCAGAACTTCTTATCTAAATTTTTTGCTACCAACATAGTTCTTGCAGCTTCCATGATAGTTCTCATTTCTCGTTCAGCTCGTCCATTTCGTTGTGGATTGTATGGGACAGAAGTTTCATGTTCTATGCCATGATGAATCAAAAGTTCTTTTATTTTATCATTCCGAAATTCTTTGCCATTGTCGGATCTTATTATTCGGATATTCTTATTCATCTGGTTTTTGCACATTAATATGAACTCTGATAATTTATTATACACTTGATACTAATTTTCTAGGAAATAAACTGCCCTAAAGTTAGAATAATTATCTTTTAATAATAACATGCAACGAGACTTTCCGATTGATGCTACTTCTATTGGGCCGCATAAATCTGCATGAATTATATTACAAATTTCAGTAGATTTCGATTTACTTTCTAGAAAGGAACTACGTTGTTGCTTTCCTTGAATGCATGCCTCACAGAAAAGAAGATCAGAAGAATTTTCCCAGGTCATTTTATTTTTAGTAAGCAGTTTCTTGACATGATCAAAATTTTGATGAGCTAACTTTTCATGCCACCATATGAGACATTTCTTTTTGCTTTTAAAGCTACTGTCAGCAACACAACATTTATTTAGATTTTCAGACGCTCTCACATTTTCATCTACGGTCACTCTGCTTTTATCCAAGCGAAATATCATTTTTAAAAGTTTACCTTCACGTTTAGCTATAGCAACTATTTCTTTAGATTTTTGATGAATAAATTCAGCACTTTCTGAGTTGGATGACATATATAAACCTTTATCGAGAGCTTTACCTTGAGAAAATAAGTTTACTTTTAACTGAGGGACATACAATACATTTTGAAGTTCAGTTTTAATTTATTTTTCATCATTATATGACTGAACATAAATAGTTCCTATTCCAAAGGCTGTTAAAAAGATGCCATGACCTATTTTTATTTGTTTAGTCTCTTTTAACTTCAAATAATTTCCAAACAGACTTATATAATGAAACATATTAATGATGTGAATTATCACACTGCTAACAAAGCGTAAACCAACTTAGTGAAAAATGTCCAAGCCGGGAATCGAACCCGGGTCCCTGGAATAGATCTCCAGTGCTCTACCACTAAACCACAAGGACGACATCCAGCTTGGCATTTCTCACTTATATAAGTCGGTAAGGCTGCTCCCGCAGCACAAGATGGAGAAGTCTAGTGTAGGAGAAGTATAAGTGAGAAATGCCAAGCTGGATGTCGTCCTTGTGGTTTAGTGGTAGAGCACTGGAGATCTATTCCAGGGACCCGGGTTCGATTCCCGGCTTGGACATTTTTCACTAAGTTGGTTTACGCTTTGTTAGCAGTGTGATAATTCACATCATTAATATTCAATAATTTCAAGCGTAATTTCACTGCTGAAATGTAGTTGAAAAAATTAATTAAAAAAGTTGTATGTTCACCGATGCTGGGTTTATTTGCGTCTCATGTTACGCCGCTAGAATGTATGCTCATGAAGACTTCTCCATCTTGTGCTGCGGGAGCAGCGTTACCGACTTATATAAGTGAGAAATGCCAAGCTGGATGTCGTCCTTGTGGTTTAGTGGTAGAGCACTGGAGATCTATTCCAGGGACCCGGGTTCGATTCCCGGCTTGGACATTTTTCACTAAGTTGGTTTACGCTTTGTTAGCAGTATGATAATTCACATCATTAATATTCAATAATTTCAAGCGTAATTTCACTGCTGAAATGTAGTTGAAAAAATTAATTAAAAAAGTTGTATGTTCACCGATGCTGGGTTTATTTGCGTCTCATGTTACGCCGCTAGAATGTATGCTCATGAAGACTTCTCCATCTTGTGCTGCGGGAGCAGCCTTACCGACTTATATAAGTGAGAAATGCCAAGCTGGATGTCGTCCTTGTGGTTTAGTGGTAGAGCACTGGAGATCTATTCCAGGGACCCGGGTTCGATTCCCGGCTTGGACATTTTTCACTAAGTTGGTTTACGCTTTGTTAGCAGTGTGATAATTCACATCATTAATATTCAATAATTTCAAGCGTAATTTCACTGCTGAAATGTAGTTGAAAAAATTAATTAAAAAAGATGAAACATATGTTTAGAAACTCCACTGTCTAAATAGAATTCCACATCTAATTCAGAATTTATAATACCCATAAGTGTAAAACTTTTGCCATTTTCACCCTTTGACATCAAATTTTTAATTTTTACGAAAATAACAATCTTTAAATACATGCCCTTTTTTATTACAAAAATTACAGACAATATTTCTGTTCTTAGGAACATTATTTCCATACTTACATTGAAATTTTTTGAGGCCTAATTTTCTACATGAAAAACAATACTTTGATTTTTAGCTGTAAGAGCAACAGTTTCTTCTTTGGTTTTTAATCTTTCTTCCTCAACTAACAAACGACCAGTTAAGTTACTTAAAGGTTGCAATTCATCTGCTATGGATTCCGGAGCTGAAGTGAAGTGCTTATATTGTTTCGGTAGAGCAGTAATTAGTTTTGTAATGACCATTTTTCAGGAATAACCTCGTTATGTTGCTTAATTTCGGCAACCATATTCTGAACTTTAGATAAAAAGTTCATCACATTATCATCAAACTTCAAGTTGAAAAACTGTTGTTGAAACAAATGAATACTCACATTTGATTTTCTTTCATAAATTGTGTGCAACTTATCACACATTTATTTTGCTGATACACACGCAATTATATCTGATATTGGTCCGACTTTCATACGTGAAACCAAAATTTCTCGCGCATTTGCATCCTTCACAATGAACTCGGAATATCCAGAATCAGTTGCTTCCAATTTCACTTTTATGCCCGCTACTATATCATGCAGTCCCTTAGCTTTAAACGTAACTTTAACTTGGAATTTCCATGTATTCCAATTATTTTCATTCAATTTAATAAATTGCCCCTGCTGTGTTTCGATTCCGGCCATTTCAAAACAACGCAAAACTCACTTTACAAAGAATTTTAATAATTTACTTCGCATTATTTCTACTAATAGGTTTGGGCCTGTGCCCATAACCTGCAACAAAGTGCGCCTTAAGATTAAAAAATAACTACAGCAGGTTTTACTGTAACACATAACAGTTTATTCCGAAGAACACAAAAGACAGCATGGAAACACAAAACAACAAAACAAAATACAAGCTACAACTGAATCGTTCTGCAGAGTCGGGACATGATGAGACAGGATGCACACGCATCTCATACGATTACGATTACATATCGATTGACATATTTCGATTGTACTTACAGCAAGTTTCACTAACAAAATTATCTAAATTTAACCCGGGAGAACTCGCTAGTGAAAATGCCCAATTTCTTTTCTTTTACTTTACATTCATATAATATCAACTTTTTTTGGTTGGCTTAGTACTTTTATTCACAAAATAGGTAAGGTAATTGAAAAACATTTTGAAATTTCAATTAAAATGAAAAATGATTTAAATAAGAGTCTTAAAAAAGTACGACTGTGAGAGAAAATCTCATGCAGCGAGTTCTCCCGGGTTAAATATTTCTCTGTACTGCAAAGTTAAAATCGCGCGAACTACTATCTTTCAAGATGATGCAACAGCAAAACGTGTGTGAAAATTGATAAATTTGTCTTTTTTCGATCAAAATACTGTTTTTCCTGTTAGGGGTGCTTGAATGATTTTGCTAAAAATATTTTCAAATAATTTATGTTTCTAGGAATTTAAATGAAGTTTGTACGTACGTTTGTGCATTTGTATGTATCTTTATGCATTTGTACGGATGTTTGTATGTTAATTTCCTTTTTTGTACATTTTTTTATTTCTTTGTAAGTTTGCACGTTTGTAGGTACGTTTTTGCGTTTCTATATTATTCTCGTTTGTTTGTACTTTGTTCCCTATTTGTTTGTACGTTTCAATAACGTTTTATTCTACGTTTGTTTATTTGTACGTTGATTTGTACATTTGTGCATTTATTTGTATGTTTGTCCGTGCGTTTCTGACATTATTGTGTATTTGTACTTTTTTGTATGTTTGTGCGTTTCTTTGTCCATTTGTTCCTACGTTTGTTTCATTGTTTGTACGTTTGCTTGTGTGTTTCTAAGTTTCTGTGGATGTTTCTTTTTATGCTTGTTTGCACATTTGTTCGTCTGTACTTTGATTTGTACTTTTGTTTATTTTTTTTACAGGTTTGGTTGATTTTACGATTATTTGGACGTTTATTTGTGCGTTTGAACATTTGTTTCGCTTTTGTACGTTTGTTTTTACGTTTGAACATTTGTGCGTTTATACTTTTGTTTCGTTGTGCAGTTGTTTTACGGTTGTTTATACGTTTGTTAGTTTCATTTATTGTATGTTTATTTTGTTCTTTTTTGTAAGTTTGTATCTTTGTACATTTGTACGTTTATTTCTATGCTTGTAAATTTGTGCGTTTGTACTTTGTACTTTATACCATTTTTGTTGCTTGTACGTTTTTGAAGTTTGTTTGTACGTTTCTTTGATTGTATGTTTGTATGCTTCCTTGTAATGTATGTAAATTTTTGTGCGTTTGTACGTTTATTCTAATGCAAGTTTTTTATCGTTTGTGTGTTTTTTATCGTTTGTGTGTTTTTTATCGTTTGTGTGTTTTTTTGCGTTTGTATGTTTGTGTATTTGTAAGTTTGTACATTTGCGCTTTTTTATGTTAGTTCGTCACTTTGTACATTTGTTCGTATGTTTCATTGTTTGCACGTCTTCTATGTACGTTTGTTACATGTTTGTTTAATAGTACGTTTTTCGTACGTTTGTATCTTTGTACGCTTGTGCGTTTTGTATCTGTGTACGTTTGTTTGTTTTGTTGTTTATGTTTATACGTTTGTTTTATTGTTCGTTTCTTTGTACGTTTCTACCTTTTTGTATGTTTGTTCATATGTTTACCTTTTTTGTACGTTTTTTGTACATTTTCTTAAACGTTTGTATTTTTTGTACGTTTATACCTTGTTGTTTGTTTTCTTGTCAGTACGTTTCTTTGATTTTTACGTCTGTGCGTTAGTTTGCACGTTTGTTTGTAAATTTGTTTGTCTGAGTGTTTACGTCTGTTATGTTTGTTTCTTTGTACGTTTGTGTGTTTTTATGTATGTGCGTTGTTCCTTTTTTGTTTGTACGTTTTTTTGTACATTTTTTGTTTGTGCGTTTGTACATTTGTTTGTACATTTGTTTGTACACCTGTTTGTATCTTTGTTTGAATGTTTGATGTTTGTTTCTAAGTTTGTTACTTTGGACGTTGATTTGTACCTTTTTCGTTTATCTCTACTTTTGTTTGCGCGCTTTATTCTTTCTTTTTACGTTCGTTTGTGCGTTTCCACGTTCACTCATATGTTTTTACGTTTGTTTTTTTTTTCACGTTTTTTGTACTTTTTTGCGTCTGTTTGTACATTTGTATGTACGTTTTCATGTTCTTTCTTTTGTAGTTTTTGTGTGTTTTTACGAATCTTTTTGCGTTTTTTTCGTGCGATTTTTCGTTTGTTTGTACATTTTTCGCTTGTACTTTGTTTCAAATTGAATAAATTTTATATAGGTTTTTTATTCACACAACAGCATTCTTTTAACCGGAAATAATTTAGGTAAGATTTATGTGTTTTACAGGGTCACACAAAACATTAAAGTTTTTTTTTAATACGATTTAATTTTAAAAATTTTATTTTTCAGGATGACTGCACAAATTTCTAGAGCAATTCTAAACAGACAAAAATAAAATAAAGAAATGAATGTTAACCTACATGCGTGAATTAAATTGTTGTTTTTTCTTAATAGTAAAATAAGTATGTTTAACGCATTTTTTGTAACTCATCATATTTTTATTTTGAAACATTATTGTTAATTAAACCAAATATTTCTCACTAATTGAGCATTTTATTAGGGATACATTCGAAAAATGAGCAAAAACTAATTAAACTTCTAAGAAAACGCACAGTGAGATGTTTTGACGATCTAGGTGGACAAAATTATTTCGTTGAAGTTTAATTGGTTTTTGCTGTTTTTTTTAATGCGTCACAAATAAAATACTCAAACAGTGATGAATATTTGGTTATTTAACAACGTCTTAAAATAAAAATTCAGGGTGCCCACTAAAGTCCGCCCCCCCCCCCCTCTTAACTGCCGAACGACTGCATCTATATTCATAAACGTGGTGTCTAAGGTATAGTAAAGAGGCTATGCGCTACTAGATGAGACCGCTTACAGCGCTACCTGGTGCAAAATGGCGCATTAGCGTTCCTATCGCGAAAACGATTCGAAATATGGGGTAAAAGTAATTGACAAATTTGTAAAGCATCATCGATTTAGGTCGAAAGGACGCCTTGTGAACATGAATGCTAAATGATTCTCATTCTGAGCATGAATCTCGTTTTCGAGATAGGAATACTAACTCAGCTGTTTTGCAAGAGGTGACGCTGTAAGAGGCGTCATCTGGTAGAGCATAGCCACTTTACTATACCTAGACACCACTTTTATGAGTATAGCTGCAACCGTTCGCCAATTAAGAGCGTGATTAATAAGAGCGTGATAAGAGTATTTAAACGAAGAATTTTTTGCTATTAAATAGTGTGTTGGCTCTGTCCTTTGATAAATTCTGCGATTAATTAAGGTGAAAATTACTATTCGGAAAAGCGGTGACAACGTGCCCAGTATTGCCGATTGAATGTTTTTTTTTTTTGTTTTGTCTTTCAATTCAAAGATCTACCACCGCCATTTTTTTTTTTATCTCGAATATTATTATTTTGAAATAGAAGTAGATTTCAAAAAACAAAAAAGTCCAACCGGTAACAATGGTGTGCCCTGCGGTAATCAGGCTCTGTTTACAGCCAATAAAAAGGACGTAGAATTGAGAGAGTCTACCGTATATGTTAAACTGTTAATATTTAAAGAGTCAGGAAAAAAGTAACGATTATTTACATGTTCCTGAAAGTAATTAATATATATTTTGTGCTATGAAGTTGTATGTTATTTGGGGGAGCTATTCAAACTAATATTTTAAGACTTTAACATTGAAATAATAACATTATTAATAATAAGTAGCTAAAGGTTTAACTAATAATTTTTATAAATAAATAATAAAAATGAAATTATATATTTATTTTTGCTACCATTCTTTTTCTTAAAGTAATTTTAAATTTGGTGGAATAATAAATATACCTAGTGAATTAGCATCTATCCATTTATTCTATCTAAATATTGTACGTTCAATCAAACTCATTCAGCTGTTATTCTTTCTCAAGTTATTTTGTTTTTCAGTTTTATGGGTTTGTTAGTTCCATCTAGCATATACAGTCGTGGAAAAAAAGTAAACACCCCCTACTAACTCCTCAACAAATTATCGTAGAAGAAAGTTACTGGTACTGAACGATTGGAAATAAAGTCTGCTTTTAAATGATGTATATAAAATTTACTTAGGGGGCCAGCTACATATTAAAACGAACCATAACTTCATTTTTTTCAATAGCAATACCCAATTCTGACAGCATAAATGAGCTCTACACCCTTCAATTAGCCTAAAAACAAATTTTTATGCAATTCCTACAATAAGTTTCCGAGAAATTAATTATTTTAAAACGAGCGTATTTTAAGGGCTGCATCCAAATTGAAGTTCGGTACGTGATTGTTAACCTAGAGAGCCCGCCTCTTGATCAAGGCACCTTAAGCACCACTCAAGCAGTCAATGAAGCCTGTTAGATAACAGGACGGCAGAAGAAATTTCAAAATATCTGCTCACTTCTATCATAGACCCCTTAAACCATCATTTTGCCGTTTTTTAAGCATAATTTGAAAACTGTTTGGAAGAAAAATGTGAAATTTTGGATTTTCATAAAGCAGGACTTAATAAATCTAAATCCATCAAAAAAATTGTAGGTTGCAATTCATAATTTTTTCGAATATTAATTTCATAATTCATAATTCGCATCATAAAATTATAAAAATTGCAAATTCAACGCATTTATTTTTGGGCACATTAGTATTATTGCTACACAAAAGTTAGTACATTAGGAGCGTAATTTCAGGAGATATAAATAAAAATATGAAAATGTAATTTACATTAGAAGCACTAAATTTTGAATGTTTATAATTCAAAAGTTTATCATTCAAATGACTTGAAATTTGGTGTCTAGGCATAGTTTGAACCGAAGATTTGAAATATCTCGTTAAAATTGGGTATTGCCATTGAAAAAATGAGGTTTGGGTTCGTTTTAATATGTAGATGGCCCCCTAAGTAAATTTAATATGCATCATTTAAAAGTAGACTTTATTTCCAATCGTTCGTAACTTCCGTCTACGATAATTTGCTGAAGAGTTAGTAGAGGGTGTTTAGTGTTTACTTTTTTTTTCCACGACTGTACTTTATTAGATGCATTTGTTTTTACGTGAGGTCTTTTTGTAACTAAATTATGTTAAATTGTGATTTTATACAATCTTCCTTGTTAACTTTGATGTTGCAAGTTCTAATATTTTTATTTTACATTTTTACTTCTTTAATGTTTCCTGAACTGTTGTATTTACGTTGTCCACTTTTATAATACATATTTTTGATTCATGATATTTGTCATTTTCAAATTTGGAATTCCTATTTTTATACTAATTATATCTTATAATTTCTCATTTTGGCCAATTTTGGCTTATTTTATAATATTGTATACTTCTCCTTCTTATACATTTTCCCATTTAATTTACGCATGCAATTTCATTTTAATGCATATATATATGTGTGTGTGTGTGTGTGTGTGCGTGTGTGTGTGTGTGTGCAAAGGGATGGGGATATTAAATTAAGTATTAACATATGTTTTATTTTACTTTAGTAAACTAGGAAATTGATATTTTTTTGCTCATGTTTATCCCTAATAACTGTAGTTAATATTGATGAAAATTTTATTGAAACAGTGTAACGCAATTATTTTACCTAAATGGGAACTGAGAACTTTATATTTCGTATAATGTTTAATGTTCATATAATGTTTAATGTTTAATCAATCAATAAATATATAAAAAAGAATAGTTTGAAAATTTAAGAAATATCTGGTTGATAATTATTTTAAGATTCCTATTCTCCATGAAATTAAATGGAGAAAATAAAAAAAATATATATTATTAAAGAAATTGTTTATTTACTATTGAATAAAATAAAGAAATTGTTAATTATAATTGCTTATTTTTCCATTTCAGATAGGAGTTGCAACATATCTAGAAATCTAGATGCTATGCAGACGTTTATTGTATGGTACAGAAATGTTATTTCCGTGAATACTATATATAAGAGATGGGCATAGTGAATGATTATAAACTAACTATCAAAATTGCCTGTCAATTTTAATTGTAGTTTAAGATTTCTAATGGGTAAATTTTAAAATAAAGAAGTCACAAAGCATGTATGCCAACAGCAATGGGTTTATATAAAATGTAACAGATCTAGTAAACAGCCCTCCCACTCGGTGCGTTTTCTTAACACCACTTTAAAAAAAAACTTTCTTTATTGTATTTTTCATACGGATTTTATGGAAAACTACACAGAAAGTTTTTTTTTTCACAAATGTTGTAAAAACCAAGCACGAACTGTTTTCTTCAAAAATACTGGTATTAAAAAAACTGAATGAGTGAGAACCCTTAGTAAATACATTTAAGATTATATTGATATTTAAAATTACGTAAATTTAAGCCAAAAGGAAAAGCTTAGAACTTTAATTAGTATTTTAAATTTAATTTATAGCAACAGGAGAATTTTCTTTTTGAGAATGAACGTTTAAAATTTAATTTCTTTCTTTTCATTCCATTTTTTAATTAATTTTTCGAAAAATACAGCTTAATTTAAAATAAACAATTTTGCAACTTTTAAAGTGTTTCAACGGCATTTACTGCAAAATATTTATTCAATCAGCAAAAAATCTCTGGTAAAGACCATGTAGAGGTTAATTTTTTCATAAAATTTTCACTACGTTCTTATGCGAAAAATAAAATTAAACTAATGAAAAAATGTACTAATTATTCTCTTAAATGTATACACACAGAATGGACTTAATAGACATATATCACTTTATATTATGAAAATCTGTTTTATTTTTCTCGAGTATATAATTTGAAGGCCTTTAGTTCATTTTTATGACATAAATATTCTGATTATGAAGCAATGAGCTATCCAAAAGTCAAAAAGTCTCAAAACTAACTTCAATAATTTGAAAAAGATTGACATTAGAGGTTTTCACAGAACTGTCACCGCCCCCTGAATACTAGGTCTGAGCGCTGACACAAAAATGGAGGCTGCCGAAGGCGGATTATTTTTTACGTAGGTATGGTCCCTTAAATGTAGACACCAGTATTTTATTAAAGATTTATCTGACCTGTTTAATCTCAGAAAAATAAAGCGGAAAATTATTGGTACGAATATTTAAGGGATCGTACACATGCTAAAAAAAATCCGCCTTCGGCAGTCGCCATTTTTGTGTCAGGCTAGTATTCAGGGGACAGTGGAAGTGTACAGAATTGCATGAGACTTTTTAATATCGAAAACCTTATTGCCAGAATAATTACATTTGCTACCAACAAGTGGGCTTTTAGTTGTGTCAGCAGTTTATACAGCGGCGCAGCACACTTCGCAAGAATATAAATGTTCAATTTGATGGATGCCATTTTGAGAATAGCTATCAAACGTGACATAATATTCTACAGATCATTTCAAAGATTGATTTCAAAGATTTCATAGCAAAAGATTTCTGCTGTGTTTTCCGTTGAATGATGCCTTAAACAGCGACAGGCAGCAGCTTTGGGATCACCACAATGTTAATCGTCTGTAACAAATTCCTCTATTCTGGCAATATATTTTGTTTGCTATCAAAGTATCTCATTTCTTTTCGTGAATTTATCGGAAAACCGCACCGTGCTACTGTCTATACATTTCGAATTATTGAATTTTTATTTCTTCTGTGACTTTTGAATTACCCTATAAAAAATTATGTAGACGTTATTTAAGATACATAACGTATCTTCCGAACTGGAGAAGTCAGTCTTAAAACAATCTGTTGATGTTATTAAAAATCCATTTCTTGTTGTTAAGACTGGCTTCTCCAGTTCGGAAAGTAGTTATGTATTTTAAAAAACGTCTACATATATTTTTATATAGGAAAATGCTTTAATGTCTGTAAAATAAGTATATACTAAGAAGAACAAAATAAAAAAGTTTATTTTTAAACAGCTTGGGATTGTTCCCTGAATTTTTAAATTTGATTTAATAACGTATTTTCTATCGAAGCTTTTTATTGGTAAAGATATTCATTTGCCATTTACATAATTTTATACAATAAAGACACATGTTTCTTGTTTTGGAAGACTTTATTCTAGTCTAATATATGCCAAGCTATTAAAAATGAACATTATCACAATTGTTATAAATTTTCAAAATTTGTATGAAAATAACTTTATATATGCGTTGTCTTAAAACGATAAAGAGTTATTAAAATTAGTTTTTCTTCGAAATGGAGGACTTTGTGTTTATGAGCTATGTTGAAGATGCACTTTACAGTAGCAGAACTTTTTGATTATATTGTCTTGAACACAATTTGACTCATCTCCATACGTATTTAAACGGCTGACTTCGTCAGACACTTTGAGCTGATTGTTTTTCACTTGTACAGTAGCTTCAAAAATAGCATTACTTGGAATGACAAGAATGGTTATTAAATAATCTTTACTCATTATTTCCAGAAATTCCTCATTGGGTTGAGACATTCTAGCATCTAAAATTTTCGACATTTTTAGTGTAGCACAAACACGAGAAAAGGGTTTTAGCTGTTTATTCAAATGCTTAATGACTACTACGGCTGCTTTACGAACATTGATGTCTTCAATGGATACAACTTTGTGTGACTGACAAACACACCAGTGTTTTGCTATGTTTGCATCATCACATGTTCGTTCTGGTGATATTTCAGTCAGTAAACTCTGACCAAAGAACGTGAAAAAGCTCTTTTTTTCAGGCTCTAAGAGATGGAGTAATGTAGCATGAATATCGTAAGGAGTGGTTAATCTATTACTATTTATATGAAGACTTCTTGAAAATTCTGTATATTTTTTTAAAAACCAATCTGGAAAGACAAAAAACATGAAGGGCATCCTTTCTTCTATTTTTCCTATGTATGTTTGACGGATATCTCCAAATCTAATGCCATGATCACTAAAAAATATAAGCAAAGATCTGTTTAAAATTTCTCTTTGATTCAGATCGTTTATTAATTCAAAGGCCGGTTTATCTGCATATCCAGCATATTTGAATACATCATGGGTCAATCTAGCAATAAACGTAAACGAAAAAAACGGCTTTTCTCCCATGGAAGATGCAAAATTTCTCAGGTAATTAAAATAAACTTTCATTTCCAACGTTGGACCAATACAATAGTTTTTATGTCTCATGCCAAGTGTTTCGACTGCAACAGAAAAAGGACGGCTATAATAATCAGTAGGAGGATTTTTAAACCCTCTTCTGTTAAGGACAAATGTTCCCATATTGGGTGCATCTTCTGAAAACAATGTTCTATATCCAATCTCAGCATACTTTTTCCACACAAAATCTACATCATCAAAAAATCCGAAACGCCTTTCAAGAGGCTTGTAGTAATTTCGGTGGCGACCTGTCAAAAAAGGTATTAAATTGGGATATGTATTATCAGCTACTTTAGTGAAACCGTTCAGCTCAATTGCATGTAACTGATTTCTTAACAAATGGAGAGTTCTAGGAAAGTACCTAAGAAAATTTAATTTGGAAATGGAATCGATTCCAACTATTATGACACTAAGATTTGAGTGATTTTTAATCTTCGCAGCTGCAGATTCGCATCTTTCTTCAACACTCTTTTTAAAAGGTGTAAGCGGAAGCACGCTTTTTGCAAAAGTATGATTATCTTTTATACATTTTATGAGGATAAAATCGTCATCAATCGGTAGGTTGAATATCATGGGATGTTGCTTGCCTAAAATAAATGTATCGTCGGGTTTCCTACCAGTACGTTTTCTGATTATTGGATAAAAAAAGCAGTCGGTTTGGTTCAAGTAAATACCATGTTCTTTTAGAAGAACATATTCATTAATAGATACTGTTCCATTGTCTCCTATGGAAAACAATGGGGATTTATGACCACAATCAAATGTGTTTGGAGTTTTGGAATAAAATCGTTTAACAGTACGGTCAAAAGGATTTAATTTTGGAATCCTGCATCCAGGGGTGTATATCAAAAATGAATTATCCGTTTCGTTATAAGAAGAGAAAGATAATTTAAAGCCTTTGTGATGAGATAGGTTTTCTCTGTAATAAATATGAAAGTAGTAAAAACTCGAAAAAAATAGGAAAATAGCTAAAAATAGCGAACTTTTAATCAGTCCAAAAGAGATTTTATGGAAGATTTTCCTGCCTTTTTCAATCATTATCTATATTAGCTGAGCATATTTGCTATATTATAATGCTGGAAGCCCATCACATAAAGAAGGAAGGTTTTAATATCACAGTTCAGTTTATTTTTTACCTTTTCTTAGCATTTATCTATTCAGTTATACAATTATACAGGGAGATATTACTTGCTTTACACTGATAAAATGTCATTTTTTAAATTTAATGAAAGCAGATGTTGGACATGAACCTGGAAAAGAAAAAAAAACAAGATAGTGTAAGTTGATATTTCAAATAGGCAGCAAATAAACACATGAACAACATTAAAATGTATTCAAATTATTTACTTTACATGACCTATCACACTACTTACTATCAGGTAAAGATTTTGCCAGGTGAGACGGATATTATTTTGCCAACCCTTCAATGTCATATTTTAATACATTATTGCAATATAAGCATAACTGTGGCTGTCGCATGATTAAAAGTTTAGCTCTGTAACGCTTGCTTCATCGATTCATGCAATAGCGCCATCTCTGCCTGTCGTGCATATAATTTAAAGCATTTTTTCACCATTTACTCTGTTTTCAACTACCTATGATGGCAGGGCCTTATCAAACCAAAGAGTGACACGGGGCCTGTTATTCATTTGGGACCCTCCGTTCCTATGGTTGATTGGTTGATTTTTGACGGCCAATTATCTGCTCGAGAGATATAGGCCCAGGGTGGGGGGGGGGGTGCCCTCCGTGGGGGGTCTTTCTAAGGGAACATAACCCGTATTTACGCATGGAAATTCATGGTTCGAAGAAAACCACGAGAACTCCGAACATTTAGGCCGACGGGCGCGATTGGGTTCGAACCCAACACCTCCTGTCTACCAGCTTCGAGAGCAAAACCTCTCGGCCACTGGTGGGGCGCCTCCCTTCCTATACTGTCACAAACAATTAAGCATTTTCTATGTCTTAGAATACAGATATCACTATATAAATACATATTTAGGTAAATATATTTTTTGTTTTCAGTCTTACCCTACTTTAAAAGCACAAAAAATTAATCATTATCAGTACAAAGTCCAATGCCAGCTTTTCAAAAAAATGCATGCGAAATTTGGGAGGCTCTAGCTTCAAATCAGGTGCTTGGTTGGCCCATGCTTTAATCAGGCCCTGTGTGCTAGAGTTTTCCTTTGGCTAATTGCAGTTATTTGCGTTGTTTTAATTCCAATTTAATCAATATACGAGGGAAAGTCAATAAGTAGGTTACAAACCGATATGAGATGTCGGAAATTAGCAGTAACTTGTTTCCAAATATGCCAGTAGGTGACAGCACTATCCAACTGTAAGATGCTAATTTCAAATTTAAGATACAGCAGTTGTACAAAATGGCAGGGACGTTCAAATGTTTTTGACGAAGAACGAAGTGGTCGTCCTGTTGAGATTGCAGGGATGCAAGCGCTGCGCCAAAAATGGCTGATTGCTACCAGTAAATTTTTATAATATTCCTCGCCTTATTTAAAGACAATTTCTGAGATTTAATAAAGCAAAGAATACTACTAAAATTTAGTGGTGAAAATCAGCCATTTTTTGGCGCAGCGCTTTGCATCCTTGAGATTGCGGCAGAAGAAACTGTGAGGAAGATTCAGGAAATGGTTAGAGCTGACAGGCGAACAACAATAGACAGCATAGCAATTGCAATAGCGCGTTCGCATGGTTTAGCCTACTGCCAACTGATGCAGACGTTAAATGTCAGGTACATAGATGGCTGAGAGAGCAGTCCAAAGACTTATGTAGCAGGTATTGGAAAACTCATAAAAAGATGGGACAAATGTATTAATGTAAATGGCAATTATATAGAGAAATAAACGTGCTTTTCAAGTATTTATCTTGGTTTCTCTTTTTTTAATTGGCTTTTCTAACCTACTTACTAACTTTCTCTCGTATCAATCTGTGTGATAATAATGGCTACAAAATATTATATTTTCCCTCATTCCTTTCTAATAGGAGCTAAACTAAACCTATTAGAGATAGAACTATACTCAAACAAAGTTCAAGAATATATAGATATTTTCGTTATTTGTAAAAACAGTCAAATTTCACCATAACAGTCAAATTTTAAATTTGGGATAGAACTTTTATGAGTACGTTTATCAGAAATTTATTTTTTTCGAGTTCTTCAGAATAATTTTAAATTTTAAAGGTGTTAATCCTTAAATACTGTCACAGGAATTACCCCATAGCTACTGTGAGCGGTCTCTGACACCATTTGAACAAAAGTTGAATAAAAGGCTCTATTAACTGATATATAAGGATCGCCCAATTGAAAGTAGCATTGCTGTAATAACTCCGCCATTTGAAGAGAAAGATGACTTCTTTAGAGGGCGCAGAATGCTGGGAATAAATATGATACCATCAGATCCCGCCAGATGCGTGTGTTATAGCGTGGGAGCACGTTAAAAGGCATCGTTCACATCATGGATGCCTCCAAACGGTGTCAACGCGCGGTCGTGCAATTTTTAACAGCGGAAAATGTGAGTGCAAGTTAAACCTATCGTCGAATGCAAAATGTGTACGAGTCGACCGTTAAAATCGGTTTTTTAGGTGTTTTCCACCAAGATATGACTTGACAGACCGATTGCGTTTTAATATAGGAATCAAGTTTTAGTTAATTCGGGAATTTCTGCCTCCAACTCGATGAGGTGGTTGTCTGTGCTGCCGGCTCTCGGTCTAAAACCTTAACCTCCTTACCATAAAGGCATGGTAACGAGGTCTTGATTGCATGACCTGAAATATGACGGAAAGAGGAAACTCTGGAAAAAGATGGATTTGATGAAAATCAGTTTGCTAACAGACAAAGTATAGACCTGTGACTTACAGAAAAACTACGTGTATAAAGTGGCTTCCTTTTACTTTTACACAGAAGCGAAATCTTTTGAAAAAATTTCATCAAAAAGCCGAAACTCATCCCCCAATATTTTCGCCCATTTCTCCGGAAGAGATTTTGCCAAGAAAAAAAAAAGTATGTATAAGGATTAGAAAAAACTTTATTATGTTATATAATAAATTCAGAATAAGCTATCTGTTTGAGATCTAGAAAGTACGTGAGCCATTTTAGACTCCCAATAAGTTTGGTAGATGTATCATGCACCATTCTAGTGATCTCTTTCTGTGTGCTAACAAATATAAGATCTTGTATAGAATCTTGAAGTAGATTTCATTTTTCATTTCTCAGTTGCTCTTGAGACCACAGAATCAAAAATTCTAAAGATGAGTGGCCTGGGAGGGTAAAGGCAAAACTGCTTATCAACAAAACAATGGACAACATTATTTCTCTTTCTTTAATGATAAACGCAAGTATCAATTTAAACATATTTTGCTCCTGGTTTATCCAACAGCGAATTATATGTGCATATGGCAGAACAGGAATGCTGAACAATGAGATATTCCATATTTTGAAATGAAATAATTTATAAACAGTTAATGGATTTAATAATAGCTTTGTATTTTCGCAGAAACATATAAAAATAAAAAAGAAGGTAACAGAATATTTTGATTTAAATAAAATGTTACAGAAAAAAGAAAAGTTTGGTTGATAAAAATTTCATAACGGTATAAAAATACAACATAGGACATACCTACATATTTACTAATAAAAGAAAGTTTCGCTCTGTTTGTATGTGTCTGCGATGTCTAGAGAAATCTACGGCACGTACGAGGCTGTAATTTTTTGTGAGGCTACTCAAAGTGTCTCCAGATGCACCTGAGACTCAGAATTTTAAAATTCTAATAATTAGTTGAGTTATTAATTAACAATCTCAATGCACTCTCGTTAACAACTCATTTCGGTCTTTTCGAGAAGGAAAAAGTGCTGGCGTATGCGTAATAGCCTTATTTACGCATCGGCAGAAAATGAAGGACGAAAAGAAGCAATTTCAAGGGGGATTTTGTCATTACTTACATTGGCCAACCCGCTTAGTAAGGTTAAAAATGGAAGACATATTCTAAAAGATCGTACTCTTACGTCTCAAATGCCGCAATCAGTAAAAAAAAAAAAAAAAATATTGCAATTAACACCTTGAAAAATATTTTTCAAATAGGGTCGTTTTTCCGCAAAACGTTTTTCTTCCTTATTGCAACGCCCCTTCAGGGTGCAATTTTAGAGGTACCAATAAACAAAAAAATGTCCTTAAATCTGAAACCTTCTTCTAATGGATGGTGTATTGGTTTAAAACAAATATGAATTTTAACCCTTTCAAATACACCAGCGAAATCAGCTCACTTCGCGCCTCATGGAAGCGATATTTGTTCTACGCTAAAAGTATATAAACGTCCGTATTTTAACACAGTCTTTCTAAAGCATCTCAGTAGAACAGATTTACATCCTTTACAAAAATTTTGAAGCGTTCGGACGGGTAGAAATATTTTTACAAAATAAAATGTGTCAAAATTCCGACGAAATCCATAAAAACTTGAGTGTTTCGTCGCGGTTTCGCCCCTCCAGGGTGCAATTTTAGAGGTACCTACGAACCAAAAATATGTTCTTAAAGCTGAAATATTCTTCAAATTGATAGTGCGTTCGGTTTTAAAACATAGGAATTTTAACCCTTTCAAATACACCGGCGAACGTAGGTCACTTCGTGCCTCACGGAGATATTTTCTCTACGAGAAAAGTAACTGAACGTCCATATTTGAACACATCCTTTTTAGAGCATCTAAATAGAATAGATTTACATTGCCTACAAAAATTTTGAAACGCTCGGACGACCAAAATTTTTTTTTCAAAATAAAATGTGTGAAAATTTCGACGAAATCAGCAAAAACCAGAGTGTTTCGCCGCGGTTTCGCTTGCTTTCGGTGCGCATAGACTCCAAAAATCAAATTACGCAGAAAATAAATTACCAAATAGGATATACTTGCATTTCAATATTTTTTTCATTTAAAAATGTAAATTCAGATAAAATGGAGCTAAAAATATAAAATCATACACATTTGAGGTTAATTTAAGGGTCATTCATCACGGGCCCGGGAAACGCCGGGCGGGTCATCTAGCATATATATAAGCAAATTACATAGCCTTCTTCGTTGGAAGTCGGTTAAAAAGTATATAAAATTCATTAATGCCTCGATCACTACAACGCAAATATGGGTACTTCCCATGAATAAAAAATAGGAAATAATTTAAAGAGAAAAGAAACAACATGCTAAATTTTTTTGTTTAAATCCTAGGAATATCATAATGGGCGGAAATATGATGTTCGGGGTATAATGAAAACCAAATAATGATTTTTATTGTTTTTTCTTTTAGTACTGCATATGTGTTTAATAAATTAAAAGTACCCACCATCAATGCTTCGTTATGCTCTGTTTTAAAGATCCTTCAATCTTGAATAAGTAATTGCATTAGAATTAAATATTCCAATACACTCTAAAAATTAAATGTGTAAATTTATACATAAAAACAGATATATCGATTTTACAAAAACGACTTGTAAAGTGGTGTGTAAATTTCTAAAATACATGCCTAATATGTAAAATTCAAAATACACATTTCAGTATGTAATTTGATCATAACATTTAATATATAAAAGTTATCTGATCTCTCGTGAAAACTCCTTGTAGGACGCCGGTATATTATATACCACTTATGTTTAATTCGAAAATGTCACAATGACGCCAGATTTTTAAAATTAAGTTTTGCATTTATAATGTACATGAAGAAGAGCTTTTATGTATTTTCAAAAAATGTCTTCTTAAATCCTGGTGTCTATCAATCATTTCAATATTTTAGCATCAGAAGTACTTTGCCCCTGAAAGGGTTAATGTATAAAATGCGCAGGAAAACACACATGTCTGTGTAATATTCTTACACATATATTTGTGTAATATTTTGTTCTAACACATATTTTTGTGTAATATATAAAATACACATATTTTTGTATAATATGTAAAATTTGGTAATTTTCGTGAAACAATATTCTATTCTTTCACATATTTTTGCGTAATATTCAAAGTAGGCAGATTTTCGTGTACATAGTTTTATCTTTGTTAATTAAATTGTAAATTAAATGTTTTTATGATCGCAAAACAAAAATGCATGAAGAAAACACCCAAATGCTTGACTTGACCGGGTTTTCTTTCGGGTAAGTTTTACGAGAAAAAAAAAAAAACAGTGTATTCAGAATGTATTTAAGCAATTTACCCACCACTTATAGATATAACGTTTTCACATCGTCGATATACCTGTTTTACATAAAACAAGATCGACTCAAGTACAAAATATTTTTTTATATAATTGATTTTAAAAAAAATCTTGAAATCTCCGAGAAAAAATTTAACTTCAAACTCCGATACCTAAGCAGCGGCGCAGCATAAGTGACGCTTAGTGCGAAAAAGTTTGTTAATTTTCCTGTAGAGGATTGACGCGTCAGTAAAGGTAACTCATAGCGGCGATGAAGCCTGCCAGCGCAAACTTTAATTGGTGGCGCCTGGTGCGGGTCACTATACCCTCACCACTTTGTTGCTGTTCTGTATCTATAAGTATAATATATATACTTTTATAAGCAGCTTTCTTAAATTTCCCCAATTCTCTGAAACAGCAATTAGGTATGCTGCAGACAAAAGATTTTTATTAGAATTATCTTTTTAGAAATACTTCAGATTAAGAGAGATTTGTTGTAGCAAGTAATATAAAATAAATAAATAAATAAAAATAAATTTAGTTAATCTGAGTTTTAAAAACATTTCCATAAAATGGGAAAAATTTTCCGAAAACTTTTAAGAAAATTTTCATTCCTAAACAATATTTTGTGCCGTTTATAAATACAGTTAAAGCTAGACAATTTTCAGTATATGGGTGGGTGGGGGGGGGGGGGGGGGGTGCGGAAATGCATAAATATTTCCGAAAGAAAGTATTCTTCAAAATATTAAAAATAACACGAGTTGTTATAGTTGTAAGGCTGCCTGGGGTAGTCTTTTTAACTTTAATTTGGAAAAGAGTCTGTATGTGGATGTATGTAGCTATTTATTCAGATGATACAGGTTCTACGCATAAATTGTGACTGCACAATTTTAGGACTTAAAATCAACTCTAACTGAAAGGTGACATGTAGTAACTACAATTTAACTATAATTGTACGAAGAATTGTAAGATTCCAAAACAATCAGCCCTCTTATTACTGACATTATCTCTGTCTTTATGCTTTTATTAATAAAATTATTTTTAATAATAAAGACATTATGGAAACTGCAAATTCGTTATTTCATAAGTTAGTAACATACAATAACATTATGCATATTAATATTTTGTAATAATTATGCGAATCGTTATATTAAATACGTGTTAGATTAAACACTGCAGAGATTTACGCTTATTAAAATTATTAATAACTGCATATGATATTAAATTGCGAATACTGTTTAAAATTAATAATTATAAAAAAAATATCTAGTAATGAAAATATATATTTTACGCTTTAATTAATAAAATTATAATTAATACAATTACAGAAATAATAAAAACTGCAAAAAAGTGATTTCATTAGTCAGCACAAATAACAATTCAAACAAATAACATGGCATCATTTTTTTTAATTTCTACCTATCAAATCTTCTTTTGATTCCATAAATCTAAACTTACGCACATGTATCTGTATGCTAACCAAAACAAATTATGAAAACGAGTTACACTCATTAATTCATACGCACAAGGTAAATATGAGAATGGCGAGTTATATTTGACATCTTCAAAATATTAAATAGCGGCATTAGATTTAAATATCCTTTTTAAATTCAATGCTTGTTATTGCCAGGTGAAACTTGCTTTTTACAAACTTAATGTACTTATTATTATTATTATTATTATTATTATTTTTTCTTTTTTTTTTTTTACAAACATAACAAATTAATCTTATAAACATTTGTTTATTCATTAGACCAAATACCTGTAGAAACCTGTTTTTTAATTATGTTCACCTTATATTTCAATGCATTTTTACACCGTTTTAAAAATTGTGAAAAATTATTATTTTAATCAATGATAAAAAAAGAAAGGTTAAATTCGTAATGGTAATAGCTGATTTTAATAATTTAATTAAAATCGTTGGCATTCTTATTAAAAATATTATAATTTTTTTACAAATTAAGATCAAATTTGTAGTTTGTATTTCTATTTATAGTACTGGCTACTTTTCCTGTATGAAAAAATATTTCTCTTTTTTTTTAAATATCAGGGATGAGAGCGCTCCGACCAAGATGACTACATGTTACCACTAAATTTTAATGGTATTTCTCGCCTTATTTAATGACAGAATTTCCGAGATTTAATAAAGCAAAGAATATTTTTAAAATTTAGTGGTGAAAATCAGCTATTTGGGCCGGAGCGCTTCATCCCTGGATATAAAAATTAAGAAAATGCTTAATCTGGTATGAAAGTATAAAAAAAGTTAATTAATAAAAATGTTTTTATTAATTTAGCGTTTATTAAATTTAATAATATTTGAATATGAATTTATACATTTTATGTATATTTTATTATTCTTAATATTTTATTCTTGAATGTTGAACACTGAGTTAAATACAAAAAAGTAAATTTCAACTATTTTATATTACAAATAATTTTATCATTCAAAGCATTAAAAAAAAAATCTCAGTTTTTTTCATTTTCATGGATTTATTTTTATTTATATTGTATATAAAAATATATTCAATTAATGTGCTTTAAAATTTGAATTTTACTCACATTTTGTTGCAATCATTAGAAAAACAATTCATTCCACTACATCAAAATATACTCTGTTCTGTCGTATTAGATTATGGGTCTTCAATATTTTTGATTTCCACCACAAATTTTGAAAGGTAAAATTCGTCTTATTTACTTGAAATGTTTCTGTCTTTAAATAAAGCAAAATTTTTTATCTTGAAATAATGGTAAATTGTTGGCGCAAGGCCTTCAGGTTGAAGACTTTTATTTTAAAACTTACTAAAAGCAAATGTGTAGCATTTTAATGCCGTATTACATAATGGCAATCTTATTAAATTATTAAAGTTTTCATTTCAAATCTCCATAATGGACAGAAATTTAGCGTATTAAGATCAAAAGAAAGAATATTCTTTAATGAAGCATTGTACTGATTTATAAATTTGGACAATAAATGTTTACATTAATAAATTTTCAGTAGGATATTTTTTTCAAATGAAAATCAAATTTCGAAGTAATTGCTTAAGAGGCGCAAAGGCCAACATAGTTGAAAAGATTCCGTGCCGGGACTCGAACCCGGGCCATCAGTATAGCGCACTGACGTTCTACCGACTAAACCACATGGAACGATACTCAGCCTGGAAAATTTTTCACTATTGTATGCTGGCAAGGCTACAAACGCAGCACAAGATGGGAATATTTATCGTGAGCCACCGACATGGGGCAAACTCGAAAAGTAATTAAATCCAGCATCGATAGAAACTATATTAATACATGGAAATTATTCCAGAGAGAAACATTCGCCTTGCATACAATATTTCAAATTAAAATCAAATTTCAAAGTAATTGCTTAAGACGCGTAAAGGCCAACATAGTGAAAAAGATTCCATGCCAGGACTTGAACCCGGATCATCAGTATAGCGCACTGACGTTCTACCGACTAAACCACATGGAATAATTCTCTGGAATAATTTCCATGTATTAATATAGTTTCTATCGATGCTGGATTTAATTAATTTTCGTGTTTGCTCCATGTCGGTGGCTCACGATAAATATTCCATCTTGTGCTGAGTTTGTAGCCTTGCCAACATATAAGAGTGAGAAATTTTCGAGGAAGGTATCGCTCCATGTGTTTTAGTCGGTCGAACGTCAGTGCGCTATACTGATGGCCAAGGTTCGAGTACCGGCATGGAATTTTTTTTCACTATGTTGGCCTTTGCACCACTTAAGCAATTGCTTTGAAATTTGATTTTCATTTGAAATATTGTATGCAACGCGAAAGTTTTTCTCTGGAATAATTTCCATGTATTAATACAGGGTATTTTTTTTACAAAAAAAAAAAAAAAAATAATAATAATTTGAAGATTTTTTAAAATTATTATTTTAAATCTTTTGCTTTTAAAAAAATTATATTTAAACTTTTGCACAAATTAAAATCAATAACTGAGCACATTCATTCAAATGAACAGAATGCAAATAAACATACATATAATATTTCCCATGAAAATTCCCCTAGACTGTTTGAAAAAAAAAATGAGTTATATATTGTAGAGATTATATTACTTTAAAATGAGTCTTTATTCATTTTTTTAAATTGATATACGTGTAAATATTCCTGATTATAAAATGAAATAAAGCATTTTTTGTTAGCCCCAACTAGAGATGGGAATGCTCGGAAAAGACCCGGAAATTTTGGAGAAAAAAACAGTTTTTTTTTTTCAGTTTTGCTATTTTTCAAGTTTTCCAAATTGGAAAAAATGAAATTTCATTTATAAAATAATATAGTCGACATTTTAGAATAGCTACATTCTGATACTTTTATTTATTTTTCATGTTTAGTGTCCTACATGAAAACATTAGCATGGAAAATCTTATCTGTTTAGAAAGAACTTGGGTACATTCACACTTTTTTAATCTTAAAACATATGACCCTTAGCAAAATTCTTTCTAAATAGACACTTCAGAAAATTTTTCAATGTCTAATTTGAATCCTTTACACATGTAATGATTTTAGAATTTAAAAAAAAAAAAAAAAAAAAAAAAAAAAAAACCTATTGCATAATAGCTGAATTCAACAATGAATCTATTATCTAGCTGTATATATGTACAAAGGACCTTCTCAATAATGTCTAAATAAAAACTTAAATATAATGATAATTTCTACTTCACAAAATCCTGATTACATTTTTACAAGTATATACAAAAGTTCACAATATCGTAAAAACAGGATCATGTGAAAAAAAATCCAAGCAGATCCCTGCTAAGATAATTAAGTGTAACTTCTCTTGTTAAAATATGAAAATTCATGTGCAAAACTATTTCAGTAATATATCAATTAATGAAAATTGTAAGGTAGAAAATTGGTTATGAAATTTGAAACATACATTTATTTTTATTCGCATAGCTGTCATTTTTCACTATTATTAGAAAAAATTCGTTTCTTAATAACATACAGTTGAAATTACTCTTTTCTTTCTTTTCCCAAAATATAGATTCTTAGAGTTGTCTAACTGTATTGTTTTTAAATATAAATCCATACAAACTTTGAAGAGAAAATGTACTAAGCTAATTTCTGTAAAAAATTTAGTTGAAAACAATTTTTCAACATATGCAAAAATTCACCTGTTAACTTTCATTTAAAAAAAAAATCACTTGTTTCAACATTAAGAATCTAAAACATAATTTGGGTTTAGACTGGAAAGTTGTAATAAAACTAAATACAGTCGTGGCCATAAGTTTAGGACCACCACTGAAATTTAAGATCCAGACAATAAATTGCGTCTGCGACATTTATTACTCGAAGTTCAAACGAAAAGCAAATACAGTAACTCCACTGACAGACGGGTTGAGTTGAGTTGATTTTTGACGGCCAATTATCTACACGAGGGATATAGGCCCGAGGGGGAGTGCCTTCCGTGGAGGTCTTTCTAAGGGAACCTAATCCGTATTAACACATGGAAATCCACGGTTCGAAGAAAACCACGAAAACTCCGAACGATTAGGCCGACGGGCGCGATTGGGTTCGAACCCAGCACCTCCCGTCTACCAGCTTCGAGAGCAGAACCTCTCAGCCACTGGTGGGGCACTGACAGACGGAATGACGCCATCTGACGCAGTCGATTTGATTTATGACGTTATCAGTGGTTTCAATTTTAAAAACGCTAGTTTCTGCACGGTGGTCCTAAACTTTTGGCCACGACTGTACATAGGAAATGCAAATTACAATTGTAAAGGGGGGGGGGGGGTGTCGGAATGTAATATTGTAAAATAGTACCAGTTTTTAAAAAATGGAAGATTAGAAAATGATAATACTATTTATAATAATGCAAAACTACTATAATTTGTTTCTTTTAAACTGACGTCATTTATACATTTGAAAAACAATACAATGTAGATGGTATGTACAGTTTAAAATTGCTTTCAAACTGTTGAAACTTAGTATTTTTTTTGTTGTTATTTTTAAAATTAGTATTACTGATAATAAAATAAGTGCGATTGAAAAATCATTTCAACAGACACATGATATGATATATCACAAACAATGGTGTTAAAATAACCCTTAAATGCGCGATTATTTTATTTTGTTTCGAAAAAATTATATATGATTCTCTGCAAGGTTTATTACACAGAAAAAATAATGAAAAAAATCAGAGATATATTTTTCCTATAATACGTCAATCTTTTCTTCTGTTGCACATCTGCAATACAAGTAAAAACTACTGTTGTGCTGCTGTTTTACGCTAAAATATTGCAAATTAGTAAATATTTTAATAAGTATGTCTCCAAATACCTTATTTTATATAATTATTTCTTTTATAAAACTTAATCTTTAATCCTTTAATTCACGGGATATAATACGTTCTAGAAATTACGTAGTTCAGAGAATCTGACTTTACACTAGAAAGTTTCAATGGTTAATTTCGCTTAATTTAAATACGGAATGTCTGTTATTAATTAAAGCAGATATTGCTATTTTAATTTTCTGGTGTGAATTAGGTATATACGAATAAAAAATATCTATTCAATTCAAAAAACTGTTGTTTGCATATATGCAAAGCTGCGCACTAAAGGGTTAAGCAAGAATAGATTGTCAAAATTCTGAGACTGAAAGGATAAACTTTTTAAAAACTTGCTTGTTTTCTATTTTTTAAATGATATATTCATGAAAAGGAAAAATAATATTTTAGTGTGCATAAATATTGAAAAAAAATTTTTTTTTTTTTTATATTTTTTAAGAAAATATAACTTATTTTTCAGAGAAATTTGTGAGAAATCCACTTTTCCAAAATTTCTAATTTTTCCAGAAAAAAACTGAAAAAAAAAAAAAACCTTTTTTTCCGCCACATCAAAATTTCCGGAAAATTTACATTTCTAACATAACTGAAATCTTAATATCTTGAAAATTTAAGGAGGCATAAAACTGTTAAATCATAAAAAAAAAAAATTGATTTTTCGAAAAATTATGTACGAAAGAACAACATTTTATTAATATTCCATAGAAATATTCCTAATTGGCACACAAGTTTTTATTAAAAAAATGGGTTAGTTCTTCTCACTGTAAGCGATGACATTAATTTTGAAGAACACTTAATTTTATTTTTAATGGCGCGGAAAATTTATTTTAAATTAGTTAATATTTTTACATCCAATCTTTACAAAATTACAGATTCTATCTACCTACAACTTAAGATTGGACCTAAATTTTTGTATATTTTAGCAAAATTTCAATTTAAAAAATATTATTGAAAGTACTGCATACTTTTCTGAAAATTATCTACTTTTGTAGCTAGAATTACAAACGAATTTTAGTTCAGTCTTATAATCTGTAAATCCTGAGAATTTATATGCAAAAATATTGAGTAGTTTAACAGAAATCTTGTGTGCAATAAAAAACAAAAAGCACCTTTCTGAGATAAGCAAAAATAAAGTATTATTCTTTTAGTTATTTTAAAAGTAATAGCAACTTACGCATTTCTAATTATAACTACACTAATATAGAGACCACACTCGCCAACTAATGTTAAACTAATGACAGCGTCCTTTTCGAATTTCCCGTTTGCATTTGTTTATTTTTAAACTACATATTTTTCTTTTGCATAATCTATTTACTGATTTTACTACTCGCTATACTGATGGCCAGGGTTCGAGTACCGGCATGGAATTTTTTTCACTATATTGGCCTTTGCACCACTTAAGCAATTGCTTTGAAATTTGATTTTCATTTGAAATATTGTATGCAACGCGAAAGTTTTTCTCTGGAATAATTTCCATGTATTAATACAGGGTTTTTTTTTTACAAAATAAAAAAAAATAATTTGAAGATTTTTAAAAATTATTATTTTAAATCTTTTGCTTTTAAAAAATTTATATTTAAACTTTTGCACAAATTAAAATCAATAACTGAGATATGCATTCAAATCAACAGAATGCAAATAAACATACATATAATATTTCCCATGAAAATTCCCCTAGACTGTTTGAAAAAAAAAATGAGTTATATATTGTAGAGATTATGTTACTTTAAAATGAGTCTTTATTCATTTTTTTAATTGATATACGTGTATATATAATTTAAATATTCCTGATTATAAAAGGAAATAAAGCATTTTTTGTTAGCCCCAACTAGAGATGGGAATGCTCGGAAAAGACCCGGAAATTTTGGAGAAAAAACCGGTTTTTTTTTCAGTTTTGCTATTTTTCAAGTTTTCCAAATTGGAAAAATTGAAATTTCATTTATAAAATAATATAGTCGACATTTTATAATAGCTACATTCTGATACTTTTATTTATTTTTCAAGTTTAGTGTCCTACATGAAAACATTAGCATGGAAAATCTTATCTGTTTAGAAAGAACTTGGGTACATTCACATTTTTTTTAATCTTAAAACATATGACCCTTAGCAAAATTCTTTCTCTTAAAAATAGACACTTCAGAAAATTTTTCAATGTCTAATTTGAATCCTTTACACATGTAATGATTTTAGAATTAAAAAAAAAAAAAAAAAAAAAAAAAAACCTATTGCATAATAGCTGAATTCAACAATGAATCTATTATCTAGCTGTATATATGTACAAAGGACCTTCTCAATAATGTCTAAATAAAAACTTAAATATAATGATAATTTCTACTTCACAAAATCCTGATTACATTTTTACAAGTATATACAAAAGTTCACAATATCGTAAAAACAGGATCATGTGAAAAAAAAACCCTGCTAAGATAATTAAGTGTAACTTCTCTTGTTAAAATATGAAAATTCATGTGCAAAACTATTTCAGTAATATATCAATTAATGAAAATTGTAAGGTAGAAAATTGGTTATGAAATTTAAACATACATTTATTTTTATTCGCATAGCTGTCATTTTTCACTATTATTAGAAAAAATTCGTTTCTTAATAACATACAGTTGAAATTACTCTTTTCTTTCTTTTCACAAAACATAGATTCTTAGAGTTGTCTAACTGTATTGTTTTTAAATATAAATCCATACAAACTTTGAAGAGAAAATGTACTAAGCTAATTTCTGTAAAAAATTTAGTTGAAAACAATTTTTCAACATATGCAAAAATCCACCTGTTAACTTTCATTTAAAAAAAAAATCACTTGTTTCAACATTAAGAATCTAAAACATAATTTGGGTTTAGACTGGAAAGTTGTAATAAAACTAAATACAGTCGTGGCCATAAGTTTAGGACCACCACTGAAATTTAAGATCCAGACAATAAATTGCGTCTGCGACATTTATTACTCGAAGTTCAAACGAAAAGCAAATACAGTAACTCCACTGACAGACGGAATGACGCCATCTGACGCAGTCGATTTGATTTATGACATTATCAGTGGTTTCAATTTTAAAAACGCTAGTTTCTGCACGGTGGTCCTAAACTTTTGGCCACGACTGTACATAGGAAATGAAAATTACATCTGTAAAGGGGGGGGAGGTCGGAATGTAATATTGTAAAATAGTACCAGTTTTTAAAAAATGGAAGATTAGAAAATGATAATACTATTTATAATAGTGCAAAACTACTATAATTTGTTTCTTTTAAACTGACGTCATTTATACATTTGAAAAACAATACAATATAGATGGTATGTACAGTTTAAAATTGCTTTCAAACTGTTGAAACTTAGTATTTTTTTTGTTGTTATTTTTAAAATTAGCATTACTGATAATTAAATAAGTACAATTGAAAAATCATTTCAACAGACACATGATATGATATATCACAAACAATGGTGTTAAATTAACCCTTAAATGCGCGATTATTTTATTTTGTTTCGAAAAAATTATATATGATTCTCTGCCAGGTTTATTACACAGAAAAAATAATGAAAAAAATCAGAGATATATTTTTCATATAATACGTCAATCTTTTCTTCTGTTGCATATCTGCAATACAAGTAAAAACTACTGTTGTGCTGCTGTTTTACGCTAAAACATTGCAAATTAGTAAATATTTTAATAAGTATGTCTCCAAATACCTTATTTTATATAATTATTTCTTTTATAAAACTTAATCTTTAATCCTTTAATTCACGGGATATAATACGTTCTAGAAATTACGTAGTTCAGAGAATCTGACTTTACACTAGAAAGTTTCCATGGTTAATTTCGCTTAATTTAAATACGGAATGTCTGTTATTAATTAAAGCAGATATTGCTATTTTAATTTTCTGGTGTGAATTAGGTATATACGAATAAAAAATATCTATTCAATTCAAAAAACTGTTGTTTGCATATATGCAAAGCTGCGCACTAAAGGGTTAAGCAAGAATAGATTGTCAATTTTCTGAGACTAAAAGGATAAACTTTTTAAAAACTTGCTTGTTTTCTACTTTTTTAAATGATATATTCATGAAAAGGAAAAATAATATTTTTGTGTGCATAAATATTGAAAAAGTTTTTTTTTTTTATATTTTTTAAGAAAATATAACTTATTTTTCAGAGAAATTTGTGAGAAATCAACTTTTCCAAAATTTCTAATTTTTCCAGAAAAAAACTGAAAAAAAAAAAACTTTTTTTTTCCGCCACATCAAAATTTCCGGAAAATTTACATTTCTAACATAACTGAAATCTTAATATCTTGAAAATTTAAGGAGGCATAAAACTGTTAAATCTTAAAAAAAAAAAAAATTGATTTTTCGAAAAATTATGTGCGAAAGAACAACTTTTTATTAATATTCCATAGAAATATTCACACAAGTTTTTATTGAAAAAATGGGTTAGTTCTTCTCACTATAAGCGATGACACTAATTTTGAAGAACACTTAATTTTATTTTTAATGGCACGGAAAATTTATTTTAAATTAGTTAATATTTTTACATCCAATCTTTACAAAATTACAGATTCTATCTACCTACAACTTAAGATTGGACCTAAATTTTTGTATATTTTAGCAAAATTTCAATTTAAAAAATATTATTGAAAGTACTGCATACTTTTTTGAAAATTATCTACTTTTGTAGCTAGAATTACAAACGAATTTTAGTTCAGTCTTATAATCTGTAAATCCTGAGAATTTATATGCAAAAATATTGAGTAGTTTAACAGAAATCTTGTGTGCAATAAAAAAAGCACATTTCTGAGATAAGCAAAAATAAAGTATTATTCTTTTAGTTATTTTAAAAGTAATAGCAACTTACGCATTTCTAATTATAACTACACTAATATAGAGACCACACTCGCCAACTAATGTTAAACTAATGGCAGCGTCCTTTTCGAATTTCTCGTTTGCATTTGTTTATTTTTAAACTACATATTTTTCTTTTGGATAATCTATTTAGTACTGTGATTGAAATTTTTTTCACTATATTAAAATTGTTACATAACTTTTTAATGGTATATCCTTTTTTATTCCTCCGATAAAGGAAGGTGAAACAAATGGCATGAAGTAGAGTCCTGCATCGGGTCGGGTTACCCGCTTTTACCCGAACCCGACCCGACGGTCGCGTCGGGTTGGCGCTGTATTTTCCCGTTGCGGGTCTGGTCGGTTCGGATTGATTTTAAGTTCTTTTGTTGCGGGTCGGGTTCGGTCGGGCTGGCTTTTATTATTTCGGGTTGGCTTTTTTACTCTAGCGGGTCGGTTTCGGGTTGACCTGATTTTTTAAAAAGAATGTGGAAAATATTTTTTCACGTTAAAAGCCATTATAAACCGCAAATCAAAGTTTCACAAAAGCAAAATGTGTGCCTGTCTGTTTTATCTTTAGTCATCCTGTCACCAGTCTTCGAAATAACAAACTGCATTATATTTTTATTGCATTTTAAAGATACAATACGCAGCAAAACGCTAAATGTCCTTCCTGTCTAATGTATCAAATGAATAATTTAATTGTGATGATACACGATGCACTATGTTAGACGGGAAAAATTTCAAAATAACTGCTGATAAACTAAAAGCAGATGCTCAATTGTGTAAAACAAGGTGTATTGTTATATGTGGAACTTTTGAAACCGCAACTAATTTTAAGGCGTATTTAAAGATTGGATTTTTAGTTTATACCGTTTAGAGTCTTGCATCGGGTCGGGTTATCAGCACCCGGTTCTAGATTTTTTTGTTACGAGTCCCGGTTTTGGGCCCGAGAGCGGCCCACCCCGTCCCGTCCCGTCCCGTGTAAAACTTAAAAGTTCGGCCCTAGCCCGGCACTGCCCGTTTATAATTTTATCGGCTTCGTCTAAATATTTATATCGGGCCCGTAGACCCGCTTAATTGCAGTTATCGGCTCGGCCTGGAAGGGCCGTTAAATTTTTTTGCCGGCCGGGCCCGTTGAAAAAACTGTCCTAATTCTTCGTCCTGGTCCGTTTGAAATTTTGCCGCCCCGGCGCGGTCCGCGGGCCAAGCCGATGCAAACCTCTGTTAAAGATACAATTGTAGATTATTTTTCATAATGATATTATAACATGATTTGCTTTCCTTACATTGCGGGTTCGGGTCGGTTAGAACCCAATCCGCGCAGTACTCTAGCAGGAAAAATAAAATGATATTAAATGGCACGAAGAAGGTAGACAATTTTCGCTAAACAGTGACCAGATGCATTGGAGGATAAATACCTAAAGTTTCTTAAATACGTTTGCAATGTTCCATTTGGATTGATATTTTTAATAATATTAAACTATTAACTAAATTAAATGAGATTAAAATATATTTTTTAATATTTCGAGTGACTAAAAATAAAAATGTTCTAAGCTACTAACCTAAATTTCTGGTCCTCTGGACTAATCGTCAGCGGAGCTGCTTTAAAGTGCCATGGTATCGTTGGATAAAAGCAGGTGTTTTCCATTGTATTGCTTATAAGTTTTATTGTGATAATAAATACCATATAACAATTGGATATTCTAATTTAATTTTCAAAACTGAACGTTTTAAAGAATTGGATAAATAAAATATATTTCAAAAGTAGGTCATTGCATTTCAAAATGTATAAATGTATGTGCACATTTCAATTAATTATTTTCAGTATTTAATTCATATATATATATATTTAACGGGTTACATAAAAAAGTCCTTTTAACTATAATAATAATATGCCTACATGTATATATATAAAATCTTTATGTTACGGTAAAAGATTCTGTATTAACCAATTTATAAAGAGAATTGTTTCGAATTTTTTTTAAATTAAAATTGCTTGAATGCTACCGCTTTTTGGAAATAGTAATATCCATCTTTTATAATCTACCATTAAACAAGACGAATTCAAAAATGTAGTAGCAATCAAGAAGACTGAATGGAAAGAGAAACATCCAACATACCAATAGATTTTTACATTTTAGCTTTGTTCTTTGATTTTGAAAAGAAAATTATGATAATATTTTCTCCCGAATTATTTAAAGTAATTTAAGAACTCTGCCACTCCCGCCCCACAGTAGAGCATTTTGACGATCTAGGTAGACAAAATTACTGGGTTGAAGTTTAATTAGATTTTACTGGTTTTTCGAATGTATCACTTGTGAGAATTCGACGATATCTCACATTGAAACTCTCAATTTACAAGGCAAAAGCCAGCATAGGGAAGCTAATGTATTTTCACCTAGCCTCCAAATTTCTTCAGAGTCCTAGAAAATGTCGCTAGAGATGAAACAAATACCTCAATTTCAATCAATCTTCGCAGATGACACTAGGGTGAAAGGAACTCTTTTATCTAGCGAGAGAAATATTCTTTTGATGTTCACGAGGGCCTCGTTCCCGTGGGAAAGTAGAAAGTGAAACCAGAGATGAAACCGGACGCGAATGTTCCTGACTGCAGCCTATAGAGAAAGGGCTGGCCTATGAGATCATGGCCCACGGATGGTGAGTGGCTAATGGGAGTGGCTTTGGTCCTAGACGGAAAAACGAAACTGATAAAAGAGGATGCGAGAGCATTCTCGGGAGCTTTTTTTCCCCCTTCTGTTGAAGTTGAGACTTCAAGGTGTTTCTGGCGGTGCAGAGTGGAGATCTCTCACGGGCCGACAGCTTCGGGACATATTCCGAAGCATAGAAAAGCGAAAGCCAGGTGTGGCTGTTAAGATATCTCCATCACGGAGTTGAATATCGGAGGTTCGTAAACCTCGGTTAAACATCTACAAAAAGTGCGACATTCCTGTCGAGTATCTCGAACTCTACCTTAGAAAATAGTGGACATTGAAATAATAAGAGACTGACTACACTGAAAGCGATCTATTATTCGAGGACTGGACTTGATTCTATAAATATATTATTGTCAGCTGAACTCGAACCCTTATATGAAAAACGTTGTAATTATGAATTATTTAATCAAGAAATATTATTTAATTGTTTGAAATGCAATAAAATATTTTTTTCGATATTGATAAGACCAGGCCGTTGAAGTTGCCCGCTACCACACACCTAACGACATCGGCTCCGTTACACACTAATAAAATACTCAAGCAGTGATAAATATTTCCTTCATTTAACAACACTGTCAAAAAAAAAAAATGCGTTACAAAGAATGCGTGAAACATACAAAACAATAAAAAAGAAAGGGCAGCTTCAAATTTGCCTTCCTTTGGGTTAACCACCCATTGGTCAACAACAGATTGTCGAGAAATTTGTGTAATCATCCTGAAAAATAAAAGTTTAAAAATAAAAACATTTTTAAAATCAAGCTTTTATATTTTGTGTGACCCTGTAAAAAATATAAAAGTTACCCAAATTATTTTCAATTGAAAAAATGCTGCTCTGCAAATCAATAACATGTATAAATTTTATTGAATTTAAAATAAAATTTCTGCTTATAGACGTTAATGTATCTGAATTATTTGTGTGGCCCTATAAAAGAAATATAACTGCTAGGCACTTTATTTTCAGTTTAAAAGATGCTATTGTGTATCTCAATAACCGATATTAATTTTGTTCAAACTGGGTTAAAATTTCTGCTTATAAGCAATAAACTTTCCGCAATACTTTATGTAGCCCTGTAACAAATGTATAACTGCTCGATCCTCAAATTATAATATAGTTAAATTGGCATCGGAAATACGCATGTAGAAAAAGTTTCATCTGAATCAGATAATTGAAAGTGGTTTTAAATTGACTTTCAAGATTTGAACTAATTTTTGTGTGGCCCTGTAAAAAAAGCGTAACTGCTACGTTCCATAAATTATAAAAATATTGTATTGTCATGAGAACCACATATATAAGCAAAGATTTACTTCAATCGGATAATTAGAAGTTATTGAAAATTAACTTGGAAAATTTAAACTAAACTTTTGTGTAGTCCTGTAGAAACAGTATAACGTCTACGTTCCTCAAAATATAATAATATTGTATTGCCATTGAAACTACGCGTATATTAGTTTCACCTCAATTGGATAATTAAAAGTGGTATAAAATTAACTTTTACGATTTGAACTGAAGATACAGACATACACTGCAAGTTAATATAAAGCTTGTTTATTAATAAAAACTTAATGATTTGCAAACTTTTGCGGGATTTTTCTTAAGTTTCCAATACTTCAGGAATGGCACTTTGATTTTTAAAAAAGGCTTATTGTCGAATAATGCTTAATACTGTGTTAAAAGTCAAGATAAAGTTTGTAAACAAAAACGCAGATCGTCCATTATCACAATCTCTGAAAAAAAGTTAAGCGTGTTTAATTACGCTTATTTTCAAACAACAATAAGTTAAACCTTACTCTGAAAAACATGTGATATATGTCCAGTAAACTCGTGTTTTCGAATAAAACAGAATAGTCCTGACGTATTTTGAACTTAGAGGAAACTATAGTGCAACCTTTGAAACTCCCTCAAACTAACTGCACAAATGGCTTCTTTACGGTCCTTGTTAATAGACACCTCGGATTTTTTTCGACAAAACTCGCATGGATCTCGACAAAAATGACATTCAACTACCAGTATACACAGTTTTGTTAAATTCCGAGATAATCGGAAAATTGAATTTTGTCCACCTGTATCATCAAAATGCCCACTGTGTGCGCCCCCATATTCCTCTAAATGACTATAGAATAACTAAATGCTAAAAGAAAAAATTACTAAGAATTTTTTGTCATGTGAGCTCACGTTCCTCTCCATAACCACTCCTAAATTCCTTGCAGAAGACAATCTTTTATTCTGTTTTCTTTTAAATGTGCATGTGTTTTTAATTTATCTGAAATCGGGGGATGCGCGGTTAAGGAAGGGTAAGCCCTTTTAAAAAATTAAACGTTTCAGCTATTTATTTTGAAAATGCTAATACAGCCATGCTTATGCAACGGAATAATATAATTATTCCGTTAAATATGTTACGTAAATACGTTAATAATTATTCCGTAATAAAATGCGAATCCTTGAATTATATTAACACGAGAACGCCCAACAGGAGTAAATTCGACTCCGACAAAATAATTAAATGTTGATTCAAACAAGAAATGCCTTCATAAAATAAGTTAAATATAAATTGCGTTGAAATATGTTAAACGGTTAAGTTAAATTGTTTTAATTAAAAGTTCTGGTGTAAAATATTTTTCTAAAACTCGTGTAACATTTCCGGGCGCTCTAGTGTTAAAGCCTTTTTTAAAAAACATGTATAATTAGACGCTGTCTTAACATTGACACACATATAATTGTGTGTAAATTACAATAATACACCAGGTACTTTTCTGCCTTTGCACACTTCTCTGAGTCTATCAACCAATAACAACTGACAAACTTAATATCAGAAACTAAATACACATAAAAATAGGTAATTATTTGTACAAAATGAGTAATTTTTATGACAAGTTGCGATTTCTGAAATCTACACACTTATCTGTGCACACATAATAATGCTTAAATTAGAATAATATCAATACTCCAATTCGTGTAAATCTAGACATTTTTCCATATTTATACACTTGTCTGACAAGGGCACCACCAAACATGGTGCTCACAGATTTTGGTGATTTTAAAGTATGTTATAGGGATCATATTCCTAATTATTCTGCTGAAAAGTTTTATTCAAATGGGCCCTAGTTTTCGAGAATTTGGAGGTCAAAGTTCAACATACGTTTCAAATACTGATTAATTTGCTTTTTTAAACGTGTGCTGGGTACCGTCGAGGTGAAGTGTGAGCACGTTATACTGTAGATGGCTGGTTCGAACCCAACTTGTAGCGTTTTTACTTTTCTGTTTAATATTATATTTTTGACATTTTACAAGTTTTACACTGAATAAAAAAATCCGCAGCTTTGAAATTTTTTATATTTTCCTAACAAATTACATTTATATTTTCAAAATTGTTATGAATATTATATTTTTTCTGCAATTTTTAAGCTAATATTTCTACTGACGAAAATTAAACTAATTTATGTCTAGAATTTTTTTTTTGTTAAATTATTTTTATTAAATTTATTTGCATTTACATTTTTATATTTTAAGTGCAGATCTATAATAATAATATATGTATATTGTTTTTACATTATGTGATTTTAAATGGAAATTTATATATTTTCCCCCATAATTTATACAAAATGTTTTTCATGTCGAATCTCTTAAAAGTATTCACGATTAGATAATTTCAATAATATATTTACAAAAGAGTAATAAAATGTTAAACTAGTAACACTTATATGCAAGTTTCTACCAGTTGTATAAATTTTTAATGTCCTTTAAACATATTTATCTGTAAAGTTCGAACTCAACATCATTTTTTATTTGCAAAGATAAAAAATGACAGATTAAATTTAAAACATTTTCTTCGTTCCAACAATTATAAACATTGTTGACTTCATTCTCAAAAAATGAATTGGAAATGCCAGATATAATTTGTCATATATATATAAAATATTTTTAATAAAATCATCTGCTGTGTTTTCGCGATAACGTCAGAATAAGTAAAGTTTTCTTTTTATTGATCTCGTTCAGCTATTTAATGGCATTAAGAAATTAAAGTATTTAAAGAATATATATTATGTTAGTAAGTATCTTCCAATATTGTTTAAAAAATTCATGTAAAGAAGTTGGTTTTATTGTGATTTTTTAATGGAATTTTATGTTTTGAATATTATTATGATATGTATCATTCAGTTAATTGCATATTTACTAAATTAATAATGGCAATATTGTTAAAGATAAACATTTTGTATGTCATTAGTTAATATCTTACATTCATTATATTTAGAACAAATGAAATATTAATTAATATAATTATATATAATTATATATAATTATATAATATAATAATTATATAATATATAATTATATAATATAATAATTATATAATATATAATTATATAATATAATTATATATAATTTTGTTCAATTTTCCTAGTTAATTATATATATATACAAATTATTACTATATTATAGGTTTGTGGCATACATTTCACAATATTGCGGTTTTTGATGATGGTCGGTAATGTTTAATTAATGGTTATATATATATATATATAATGCAAGAAAAAAATATTATGCGTTATTTCAGAACTGTGATAAATAAAAATATATACATAAATGTAAACAATAATAGTAAGTTTAAAAAAAGATGAGATAGCTATATATATATATTAGTTTAATTTTCGTTAACAGATATTTTAGCTTAAAAGTTTGCAGAGAAAATGTAATTTTTTGAACTAGCGTACTAACATAGCGTACTTGCACTTTACCTCGACGTTACACATCATACATTTAAAAAGCAAATTTGTCAGTATTTGAAACCTATGTTGAAATTTGACCTCCAAATGCTCGAAAATTACACTGTAAAAAAAAAAAAAAAAAAAAAAAATAGGACCAGATTTCCTGTAGGAATCGGAAAAATAGTTGCCCTTATCGTACCGGAAAAATGTCCGACCCAGCTCGGAATAAAATCAGTAAAATCGGAATAAAATCCGTAAAATTGGAATAAAATCCGTAAAGTACCGTTTTAATGAATGTTTCTTTTTTTTTTTTACGGATTTTATTCCGAGCTGGGTCGAAAAATTTTCCGGTACGATAAGGGCAACTATTTTTCCGCTTCCTACAGGAATACTGTTCGGATTTTTTTACAGTGTAGGGTCCATTTGAATAAAACCTTTCAGCATAATAATTAGGGGCATAATCCCTATATCATACTTTAAAATCATCAAAATCTGTGAGCACGATACCCTTGTGAGTTTTTCAAGCTGTATCAAATTGCACACTTAGTTTCATAAGCTAAATTACACATAAAAACATGCAAATATTGGCAACAAATTATGTAATTTTTACGACAACTGTGTAATTTTTGAAATTTACACATATATACGTGTAAAATTCATTAATTTACACATTTATTTTTTCGAGTGTAAAGTGTTGAATATCTCCATCATTTATATTGTCAAACTGTAATTAAACATATACATACTATGTTTACAATAATGATTGTAAATTAAATATGACTTTTTTTTTCTCAGAACGAATAAACTATTATTTTCTTGAAGAATCATTTCTTGATATTTGTTTTCGATTAATTTACAAGCCAAATGTTTAACATTTTGAAACTCTCTGCACAATGAACATTGATCTCGGCTGTTAAATTATTAATGCATAAATAACTGCATAATTAATAAAGTATAAATTTCTATGCTTATAAAACGGTAGAAGATAATGAATTTAATACTCTTTTTGTTATTTTTATACTAAACAAATATATGCACATCATAGAGCAAAATCATAAATGTTTTTTTTTTAAATGTGAATGGGTTTATGATTAACCAAATTAATATTTTTCATTTATATTAAAATTTGCATCAGAGAAAGTTTCATTTGCGGACTAAACTAACAATAACAAAGGAAATTCGGTTTCGGACTGTTTTACATTTCTTTCAGTCGGACACTAGCTTATACCAAGGGCAGCGCTAGAGGGGCATCCGGGGTGTGGGCGATATTCCCCCCGTTGAGGTCAAAATTCAATTGTAGTCGGGGAAAATATTTTGGTTTTTGAATTTCGGCCTCATTCGATCCGTGGGTCAGGTCGAATTGGAGCTCCTGTTTTTCTTTGCAAGTAGGGTTGACTAAACTAATTGTTCTGGGTTCGAGTCGGTTTCTGATTGAATTTTGATTCTTCCGGTTTGCGTTCGGGTTAACTCGATTTTCCGAAAAAATGGCCAAATTCTTTCAGATAAAAACCTACATATTTGATACATGGATGACTCTTTACATATCTATTTTTCAGCATAAAAGATACAATTTAGGGTGAAACCCCCAGTAACTGACCCCTTAACCCCTTAATGGTCGCATTAAATTGCGGTTTAAAAATTCAATTAGCACCACTTTTTTGAAAAAGAAATATTCACCTTATTTAATGAGAGGTAAAAGGGTATCATAATAAAGCCAATTACACTATTTTATAAAAACTGGTGGGAATCAAACAATCTGACTAAAAGACACAGCCCTTGAATACAACGAGAGCGAGAATTAAGGGGTTAAGGATTCTTTCTTGTTCAAATCACTATTACAAAGTTTTAAATCTATTTTATTTTTATTTTTGAAAGGAGAGTTAAAACATTAAAATATTATTGTTGACAAAATTTTGAAAAATTATACTTTTTAATTAATAAAAATAATTTTCTTTTCATAAATATCATCAAAAACTCTTAGTCACTGGCACCACCCTTATTTTGAAAAACCAATAGCTGAATCATAAGCTATAAGAGTTAAGACAAATAAGTTACACCGATAGCATTACTTAGTAGAATTATACAAGAAAATGCTTATTTGAGTTAGATATTTCCTGAAATGTCAGTTACTGCGGTTAGATGTCAATAACCGAGGGTTTCACCCTATATTGAAGGTATGATTATACGCTGTTTTTCCATAATTACATGAAATTTTGGATCAATTTTCACTGATTGCCTGTTTAGGGTTGACTTCGGTTGAAGTATTTTGGGTTCGGTTAGGAATACGGAGGACGAAAAATATTTTGTCGTGGTCGGGTTGAATTACAAGTAGAGTGAGTGCTGCATCGGGCCGGAAAAACTGAACTTGATCCAACTAGCGGTTTGGGCCGGATCGAGCTGCACCTTATTTGTCGTTGCGAGTCGGATTCGAGTCGGATTAACTTTAATCGTTTCAGGTCCGGATTAGGCGTAGACACTGTGGTTCTTGCGGTTCTTGGTTCGAGATGAATTGATTTCTGAACATAATTTACAAAATTTATTTTAAGATGAAAAACTATATATTTGAATATTGACGAGCATGTGTATATTGATTTTTTTACTTAAATGTTAATATTGATACCAAGAGATTTAATTGTAGTGTTGCATTAGAATATGGATTCATTTTTTTTTCCCCATTTAGAGTTGCGGTTTGATCGAGGTTAGAGTATTTCGTGTTCAAGTCGGAATGTTGACGACGAAATTTTTTTCGTCTTTCTCGGGTTGTGTTTCGGGTAGAGTCCTTCATAGGGTCTGGCAAACTGAACCCAACCCGATTGGCGGTTAGAGTCGGATGTGGCTAACGCTAATATTTTTTGTTGCGGTTAGGGTTGACTTCTTTTTGTCAAGTCGGGTTACCTTTAACTGTTATTGGCGGACGGGTTCGGTTTTACCCGATTTCTCAAAAGATTCTCCAAAAAAAAAATTAAGATGAAAAACTATATTATGTGAGTATTAACGTGCATATTTATATATATTGATTTTTCTACATAAAGAATAAAATTGATACTAGATATATAATTGTAGACTATTGTTCCATTATTACATTACAATATAAATATTTTTTTTTTCGTTTTCAGGTTGAAGACTGTCGGTTTTGGGTCGTAGTTTGTCGGATTAAGGTCAGACTCTACACTCTCAAAATAATCCGTGAATTGAACTAATTTTTCTCGTAATTACATTTCGTTAAAACACGAAAATTTCCGCTTTGATTTGCCCATTTCCTCCCAAAATACAAAAAACACCGATTACTTGAAATATTCTAATCAAAAGCAGCATGTTCGCCAAATCACACGTATGTTCTGGCAACTGTGCTGCGTTGTACTATTTCGTATTAGAAACGGAATTTATATGTAAGTTTGTTTTATCTCAAAGTAAATAAAAATCACGAGCAAAAGCCAAAAATTTCCTAAAATTCTTCGGTCAAAAGACAGGAAATTATTTAAATATGAGAAAAATCTCTTCTAATCAAAAAGATGTTCTAGTATGCACGGGACGGTCTAGGCCTGGAAATTTTGGTCAAACCGGAAACCTTTTCTACTGATGCAGGAAACTATACCTTAGTATGTTTTGGTAGGAAGAAGGGAAGGTGTGATCCGCTGTAGACGGATTCCTAGCTAAAGGATTTCAATTTCAAATTTAAGCTTTGAAATATTGGTCGGTGTATGCCATATGCGTGCATGTAAAATCTGTAATGTTGAGAGCAATACGAAACAAAGATTGTCCCTTTCAGTAATGATCAAAATTGTGTGGAATTTTTTCTTATGTGGATTTCCCCCCCCCCCCCCCCTATAATGTTTAGGCGACCGTTGTGGCGTTTAGTATTATCTTTGTAAAGTGCTATTTTCTTCACAGCATTTTTCATAAATTTTCTTTGACTATAATTACGAAATTTGTGCAATCTGCTACAAAGATGGGAGGACTCCCCGTACATTTTACTTTCCAAATTGTCACATGAAACACGGAAATAGCCAATCGACTGGAAATTATGCCTTCTTTCAATGTATGTTAAAAATAAATAAGCTTAGAGGTCGTCTTCAGACTGAAATTGAACCTAACTCTGAAATTTTCTATACGAATGCCTTATTTCGACATCATATTTGGCATTTTGGATACATTTTATCCCAGGATGCCAAATGGGATGTTATTCGCTCAAGTAGTTTAGGAGTTATGCAAGTTTAAAATTTGGAACTCATAACGCCAAATTTACGTGTAATCGTTGAAAAACAGATTTCAATGTGGATTTTTTTAAAGCACAACTCAAGAACTACTTGGAAAATGCACCGCAATTTTGGATTTGTATATTTGAAGATTCTAGAAATCTTTTTTTTTTATTTTTAAAAAATATAGGTTACAATTCTTAATTATTCCGAAAATTTATTTAATTTTTTTTTTCAAAAAACCCACCCCCAAATTTCTTTTCAAATTAATTTTTGAAAAAAGTATGAATTGCAACCTGTGAATTTTTTAACATAAATCGATTTTTTATAAGCTTCAAATATGCGAGTCCAAAATTACAGAAGTTAATTATCGAGTTCAAGTTAATTATCGAGTTAAGCTTTAAAAAGCACCCACATTGCAATCTGTTTTGCAACGGTTTCAAAAGAATTTAACATTAGGAATTACAAACTTTTAGCCTTCATAACTCCTAAACTACTTGAACGAATGATTTCCCGTTTGGTATCCTAAGATAAAAGTCCCCAAAAAACATATATGATGTTAAAATTAGGTTTTCCTGTTGAAAGTTTCAGAGTTTGGTACAATTTCAGTGTGATGGCGGCCCTCTAAGTAAGCTTCTTATTTAAAAAAAAAACATAAATTGAAAAAAGATATAATTTCAAGTCGAAAGTTTGTTTCTGTTATTCCTGTACCACTTTGGAAATTGAAATGTATGGGGAGTTCTTTTTTCTGTTTTTTTACATGACTGTATTTCAAAAATCGTTTGGCCTCCGAAAATTCATCTCTACTTTAAGTACTAACAAGAAAGAAAAATCACGAGTATGGCATATATTATGAAACACTTTCCAACACTCCCTGAAAGCTTTAACAAATCTTCGTTATTCAGGGAAATAAGGTAAATAAGATAACTAATTAAACATTTAAAAAACTGATTTCAGCAGTTACCGTCCATAGCCAAATATGTATTCCAATTCTTTTGAACACCCCTGTATTTGATCTGTAAGTTTATATATATACTATATAATGGGAAAATTTAGTTTAGCCAAAAAACGCATAACAGGTTGAAATTTCTCTTTCAGCAATTTATACTGATAGATGGGAAAATATTTGAATACTTTGTACAGCCCTGTATAGTTTATCTAGTACCTTTATTACACGCCACTATTTATCTAAAATTTAATTCAAATTATAACTACTGAAATCACATTTCCAGAAATTATTATCCATAGACGGCATGTATCCAATTCTTTGCGTGACCCTGTGTATAATTTTATCTATATTCTAAAAACGTTTCTTAATAAACTAAATGCAGTTCTGCGTAAGAATGTATAACTAATTTAAAAACCACCTTTAAGCAATTTGCGCTTATACACAGTAACCCTTACGATTTTTTTTGTGTAGCCCTGTATATGAATTTATACACACCATATAGTATACATAAATATAGTGAAACATAAAAGCGCATATATCACAATTAAAAATGTATTTCCAGCAATCACCGCTAATGTTACAGAACCTCGGATACAATCTAGTATATGAAATCTTTTACGTGTCCCTGTAAATGCTATATTATGCCTTCGTATTATGCATGAAATAAGTTATAGTAAATCTCAGACAGAGACATACATCAGTTTCATTATATGTGAAATAGTTTAACATAATTGAAATACGCCACAAACAATTCCCTCCACCCCTATATCATTACGTAAAGGAATTCATTTGTGTGGCCCTGTAACTGAATAATAACTATTCTTTGCACCGCATATTCTACATAATGCATGTTTTAGTACACTTCATAAATGCATATAAATTTTGTTATGTTTGGATGCGTGTAACATCATTAAAAATCATTTGAAACGATTTTTTCCCATTGGCCGTAATGTAACGGAATACTTTTGACTGTCCCTGTACATGAACTAAACATGCTAAAAACTTTATTATAAATCTGGATCGTGCTATGGTAAACGTAAATAACATCCAAAAATTTCAGGGCAATCCGAGTATATTTACGAGAGTTAGAGCGCGGACAGACGGACAGACGCAGTGGCGTAGCTAGGGGGGTGGGGGCGGTCCGCCCCGGGTGTCACCAACTAAGGGGTAACACCCAATTTTTATTTGCATATATATATATATATATATAATCTTTTAAGATTTTGGAAAAAAATTTCTGACGCAAAATGAAATTTCTATCGCAAAATGCAACAGAGTTAATTTTTTTTTCCTTGGAGAAACTTAAATTGTACACAAAATGTCTAAATTAGATATGCAAAAAACTACCTATCCAACGAGTGGGTAACCAAAACAAACTTTAAAATAAAGAATTTTGTTCTACATATAAGCACCGCACCGCATAAACTTATACAGACTATGGGATGAATGATGGGTCCGCTCCGGGTGTCACCCTCTAAGGGGTAACACCCGAGAGGGTGACACCCAATCTTTATTTGCAAAAAAATATATGTACTCTTATAAGATTTTGGAAAAAAAATTCTGAAGCAAAATGAAATTTCTATCTCAAAATGCAACAGAGTTAATTTTTTTTCCCTTGGAGAAACTTAAATTTTACACAAAATGGGGTGTCTAAATTAGATATGCAACAGTGAGCAAAAGCCTACCTATCCAACGAGTGGGCAACCAAAACAAACTTTTTAAAAAAAGAATTTTGTTCTACATATAGGCACCGCATAAATTTATGCGGACTATGGGATGAGTGATAGGTCCGCTCCGGGTGTCACCCTCTAAGGGGTGACACCCGATCTTTATTTGCGAAAAAATATATGTAATCTTATAAGATTTTGGAAAAAAAATTCTGACGCAAAATGAAATTTCTATCGCAAAATGCAACAGAGTTTTAATTTTTTTTTCCTTGGAGAAACTTAAATTTTACACAAAATGGGGTGTCTAAATTAGATATGCAACAGTGAGCAAAAGCCTACCTATCCAACGAGTGGGCAACGAAAACAAACTTTTAAAAAAAAGAATTTTGTTCTACATATAGGCACCGCATAAATTTATGCGGACTATGGGATGAGTGATAGGTCCGCTCCGGGTGTCACCCTCTAAGGGGTGACACCCGATCTTTATTTGCGAAAAAATATATGTAATCTTATAAGATTTTGGGAAAAAAATTCTGACGCAAAATGAAATTTCTATCGCAAAATGCAACAGAGTTTTAATTTTTTTTTCCTTGGAGAAACTTAAATTTTACACAAAATGGGGTGTCTAAATTAGATATGCAACAGTGAGCAAAAACCTACTTATCCAACGAGTGGGTAACCAAAACAAACTTAAAAAAAAAAAGAATTTTGTTCTACATATAGGCACCGCATAAATTTATGCGGACTATGGGATGAGTGATAGGTCCCCTCCGGGTGTCACCCTCTAAGGGGTGACACCAGATCTTTATATGCGAAAAAATATATGTAATCTTATAAGATTTTGGGGAAAAAAATCTGACGCAAAATAAAATTTCTATCGCAAAATGCAACAGAGTTAATTTTTTTTTCTTGGAGAAACTTAAATTTTACTCAAAATGGGGTGTCTAAATTGGATATGCAGCAGTGAGCAAAAACCTACCTATCCAACGAGTGGGTAACCAAAACAAACTTTAAAAGAAAGAATCTTGTTCTACATATATAGGCACCGCACCCTTGGTCAGATTTTTTCAGCATCTCTGTAAAAATAACTTTGAAAAAACTAATATCGTGTTTTTGTAATTATGGCGACCTTGGTCGCTTGGTCAGATTTTTTCAGCGCCTCTGTAAAAATAACTTTCAAAAAACTACACTCGTGTGTTTGTAATAGCAACCCCCCCCCCCCACACACACACACATATACACACCCGCACACTCCCCACAAACACACACATAAATTGATGCTCTTAGTTCGAATAAAGTGGAGAATTCTATAATTTGTTAATGATAATATAAGTTAGACCGCCAAGACTAATTCTTCACAAGATTTTGCAATGAAAACTTATGTAAATTTTGCTTTTGGAAGAAGAAATGTTAATTTTTCATATCTACTTAAAAATTCGATAATATTAAGCATCCGAAAATGCTAATATCTAAACACATTTTTTTAAACCGGATCTGCTTAGCCGCTTAAAACTTCAAACACCACCCGATTTAAAAATTGAAAAATACATATGTAATTAAAATAAATAGATAAACCACTAAAATTGTAAAAGTCGTTTTACAAAAGAATGGATGAATATAAGTAAAGAGAAGTGCAGATGTGAGATGTGTTTGCATTCAGTTTTCAGTGCTGTTAGTAGTCAATAACGTGGGAGTTCCTAAGAAGACAAATTACCATTTCGGCGGTGTTTCAAGTTAACTAGATAAGGGTTCTATAGGTACCAAGTGGTTTCTGTAGCAATACCAGATGTGACACCTTTTTATTGATTATACAGTATTCTGAGATTTCTGGAGCTCTTTATCTTTCTGGAGAAAATAGAAATCGGATGTGAAGGTATTTTCCCATGAAATACTAATTAACACACGACACATGCTCGGTGTAAAGGCATCTGCGAAGAAAAAATCGTTAAAACGAGAAAATAAAATATTGAATTAAGCAACTGTTATAGCAGTTTTGTAATGTTTTGTGTAATAACACAAGTGGTGTATTACACAAAATTCCTCTTCAGTCGAGAATTCTTAATTGTTTTACATATTTTAATCTGCCCAAAACTTTTGGCGACATTATTAAATAATTTTCATTAATACATACATCAAATTTTTAAAAATTCCCATTAAGGTAAAAACGAAAAATAACTGCCAATAAATCTTATCATTTTAGCTCACAGGCTATCAAAGCCTGAGAGCTTAAGTGCCCGCCTGTTCTGTATGTACGTACGTACTATTTTCTATATGTACGTACGTACGTACAGTCGTGGAAAAAAAAAAGTAAACACCCCCTACTAACTCTTCAACAAATTATCGTAGACGGAAGTTACTGGTACCGAACGATTTGAAATAAAGTCTACTTTTAAATGACGTATATAAAATTTGCTTAGGGGGTCATCTACATATTAAAACGAACCCAAACTTCATTTTTTTCAATAGCAATACCCAATTTTAACGAGATATTTCAAATCTTCGGTTCAAAATATGCCTAGACACCAAATTTCAAATCATTTGAATGATAAGTTTTTGAATTATAAACATTCAAAATTTAGTGCTTCTAATGTTAAATTACATTTTCATATTTTTATTTATATCTTCTGAAATTATGCTCCTAATGTGCTAATTTTTTGTTTAGAAATAAAACTAATGTGCCCAAACATAAATACGCTGAATTTACAATTTTTATAATTTTATGATATGAATTATGAATTATGAAATTAATATTCGAAAAAATTATGAATTGCAACCTACAATTTTTTTGATGGATTTAGATTTATTAAGTCCTGCTTTATGAAAATCCCAAATTTCACATTTTTCTTCCAAGTAGTTTTCAAATTATGCTTAAAAAAGGCAAAATGATGGTTTAAGGGGCCGTCTATGATAGAAGTGAGTAGATATTTTGAAATTTCTTCTGCTGCCTTGTTATCTAACAGACTTCATTGACTGCTTAAGGTGCCTTGATCAAGAAGGCAGCTCTCTCGGTTAGCAATCAAGAACCCAACTTCAATTTGGATACAGCCCTTAAAATACGCTCGTTTTAAAGTAATTAATTTCTCGGAAACTTATGGTACGAATTGCATAAAAATTTGTTTTTAGGCTATTTGAAGGGTGTAGAGTTCATTTATGCTGTCAGAATTGGGTGTTGCCATTGAAAAAAAAAGGAAGTTATGGTTCGTTTTAATATGTAGATGGCCCCCTAAGCAAATTTTATATACATCATTTAAAAGTAGACTTTATTTAAAATCGTTCGGTAACAGTAACTTTCTTCTACGATAATTTGTTGCCGAGTTAGTAGGGTGTGTTTACTTTTTTTTTCCCCACGACTATACGTAACGCGATAACTCTTGATAGAAACATCCCATTTGCTTCACATTTTTTTTTCTAGTTTCGTTCTGATAAGGCGCTTCCCTGATTAGTTTTGGGGGTTCATTGGTTAAGGATAAAGGAGGAAAGGGGGGGGGTTAGCCCACCCCCCTTAATTCAGATAAATGGGTTTTTCATGCAGGATTATTCGATTTGCTCCGAATTTGATATACCGGTTTATTATGTTAAAGAAATTCCCTGATTAGTTTTGGGGGTTCATTGGTTAAGGATAAAGGGGGAAAGGGGGGGGGGTTAGTCCGCCCCCCCCCCTTAATTCAGATAAATGGGTTTTTCATGCAGAATTATTCGATTTGCTCTGAATTTGGTATACCGGTTTATTATGTTAAGGAACTTCCCTGATTAGTTTTGGGGGTTCATTGGTTAAGGATAAAGGGGGGAAAGGGGGGTTAGTCCCCTCTTAATTCAGATAAATGAGTTTTTCATGCAGAATTATTCGATTTGCTCTGAATTTGGTATACCGGTTTATTATGTTAAAGAACTTCCCTGATTAGTTTTGGGGGTTCATTGGTTAAGGATAAAGGGGGGAAAGGGGGGTTAGTCCCCCTTAATTCAGATAAATGGGTTTTTCATGCAGAATTATTCGATTTGCTCCGAATTTGGTATACCGGTTTATTATGTTAAGGAACTTCCCTGATTAGTTTTGGGGATCCATTGGTTAAGGATAAAGGAGGAAAAGGGAGGCTAGTCAACCCCCCCCTTAATTTATATAAACGAGTTTTTCATACAGAATTATTCGATTTGCTCTAATTTGGTATACCGGTTTATTATGTTAAGGAGCTTCCCTGATTAGATTTGGAGGTTCATTGGTTAAGTATAAAGGGGGGAAACGGAGGCTAATCCCCCTTCACTTATTTTTTGAGGGGCATTATTCTTTAAAATAAGAGTATTATATACAATTAGTGTGAATAGCCTGTGAGCTCAATGCTATCAGTTTAGCAGGGCACTTTTCTTTTTTATTTAGATACATTTCTTTTTTTCAAGATATCTAGTAAAAAATAACTGCAAAATAATGAACACATATAAACTTAATTGCGGTAGGAAAAAACGTGTTCTTCTTCTTCTTTTCTATTTTTTTCCACATTACGCGATTAAGTATTTCTATTTTCTTTGACTTTGCTTTTTATTTTGTAATACAATGAATAATCAATAATTTTGATACACATTACTTTTAAAAAATGCAAATACTATATTTGAAGTTTGAAGCTATTGCCGCTTTTCTGGTGCGTTTTATTTGATTTTATTTTATATTTGTGTGTGCGTGTGAGTTGCGGCGATCATTGTAGTTTAAATTTGACTTATCTTAAAATAAACAGCAATTTTTAATTAAATATGGCTTATTTTAGTGACTAGACAAAGGGTGGAAATTATAAAGAGCTCTTTTTTTATATATAGATATATGCTGATTATTTGAAGAGGGTATTCAACTTTTATCATAGAAAAATACTAATTTCTGAAGATTAAAAAAAAGAAAAAATCCTTATTGCACTGCATAATTATATAAGTAAAAATTCTGACAAAATTAGAAGTGAAACAATTCAGTATTATTAAAGTAATCGTGTCGTGGTCATTTATTTAAAAATGCAATTTTGAGAAAAACTAGTTTCAATTTTATGTTATAATTATAATAGAATGCTTATTGTATTTTTTTTTTTTTTTTTTTTTTTTTTTTTTACTTACGTAGAATCGTCTATTCCAGATTCTGGCTGCATAATGAAGTCCTAATTCCGTTCATAAAGCCGCTAAAGTAAAAATTCGATTTTCCGAAATTTTTAAGTTATGATTACGGGTAAATGCTTAAAGCGGTTCTCAAAAAAATATTTTTTAACGTTCAATAATGCGAAAATTTCTGCTCATTTATAAACATAAAAATTGTGTTCGACAGAAACCGAATTTCGGTTATTTTCCTAGTTTCGACAGAAAACGAAAGCGAAACTGTTTTAAAAATAAATTCAAAGTAATTAATCTTAAACATACATATATGCATGTTATCTGAATAATGTTTTGCATAGAAACGGCAGAAAATAATTATTAATTAAAAAATAATTTGATTGAAATAAAATTAATTAAATATAAAGTGCTATAAACACAAAAAATTACTAAAAAATAATTTAATTTAAAAATAACGAATTTTTTTTATTGATGTTAGTTAATACCTTGGGGTACAAGCCATTAACAAATCTAAAAATAAAAAAGCAGTTTTTTTCGGATGCATTAATCATTCCCTTAACTTATGTGGCCAAAATTCTTTTGCACAAAATGCCTCTTGTGTTCGATTTTTTGGAACTTTGGAAGCAGTTTATTCCTTTTTCTCTATATCGACTAATCGGTGGGAAGTGTTGATTAAACACTTCAACACAGTGGAATATGTGTTAAGAGAGTTTCAACAACACGATGGATGGAGTGCCCATTATGCTGCAGTTAAAGTCATGGCAGAGAAATTTGATGAAGTTACAGTAGCAATCGAAGAATTGTGCGATTCACGAGAGAATTTGGATACCAAAGGAGCTGCACAAAATCTTTTGCCTGCTGTCCTCAATTTCACTTTCCTATGCTATCTCTTTTTCTGGAATGACGTATTAAAGGAAGTCAATTATACCCAGGTGTCATTGAAAGCCGAAGGCTTAAGTCTGGATGAATCTTTAATAAAATTAGAGCCACTTCGTCTTTATATATACGAAAACAGGGCTGAAATTGTAGAAAGAGCGATTGAAAAAGCACTGAAGACATCAGAAGAAAACGATATTCCAATTGAGCGCAGGGTTCGACGCAAAAAGAAAATGGCTGGGGAGCAAGTTAGAGACGAAGGATTATCTCTGCAAGAAGAAAACAAAAAAGACATGTTGGAATGCCTCGATCGATTTCATTCTGAAATTCAGACTCGATCAAATGCCATTAAGGATATTGCTGGAAGATTTGAGGTTGAGGTACTCAACAACTTATTATTGACAAGTGAGGAAGAGTTAAAAATCCTTGTGCCTAAATTAACTTCTTTCTATGATGAATTGTCCGAAAGAGAAATTTGCCTTGAAATACCAAGGTTAAGAAGACATTTGAATGCTGCCAATCTTGATGTTTCAAAAACGAAAGATTGGGTTGCCTTAGATTTTTTGAAATTTATTGTTGAATGGGGTTTTATAGAATCTCTTCCAAACTTAGCTTTATCGCTAAAACTATTTTTAACGATTTGCGTGTCAGTCGCCTCTTGTGAAAAAAGTTTTAGTAAACTGAAGCTCATTAAAAACTATTTACGGTCAACAATGAGTGATAGTCGGTTGAGCAACCTTGCTACGTTGACCATAGAACATGAGGCCACACAAAATTTAGACTTCGATGAAGTAATTTCCAATTTTGCTTCCATGAAAGCAAGGAAAGGGAAATTTTAAAATATATTAAGTGGTGTAACAGTTACTTATTTTTCATTTAAGTTTAGTTAAACTATGTTTACTGCTGTTAATTTTATTACTGTAAAGGTTACTGTGGTGCATAAATTAAAATTGTTAAAGTTTAGGTTTTACTTTTATTTTTGTTATGAATAGTTACATTAATAAAACAAAACGGTTTACATTTATTTTTGTTATAAATATAGTAAAACCTCTCTAAGGCGACCATGTTCTGTTCCAATAAAAATTGGTCGCTCCAAGAAGTGGTCTCTTAATGTAGGTCATGTTTAAATCTCGATTTTAATTGTAGAAAAAAGGTAACAATAAATGTTACTAAAATTTATTTTTTACATTAGGAAAAAAATATGAAAATTTAAGTATCAAAACAAAAGTTAATTTTTTTTATCTTTTATAACTTTTATTTCGAAATTATGCGAATAAATGCATTTTTTTTTTTTTTGGACGGAAACAAATAATGACGATTTTATTAATTTATCTATTTCTTTAAGAGTTTCCTGACAGAATAGGGCAGGGGAGTTTATTGATTTGACCGTCATTCTTAATTGGTCACCAGAGTTAAATTCATTGCCTAAAAAAACACAAAGGGGTTTAAACACTTAAAAATTACCGGAATAATTAAAAAAAAATCTAAATTTAGTTCAGAAGTTTGATGAATAAGGCGCTCTCCAGAATTTTTTTTACTAATAAAACCTTCTTCAAGCGACCAGGATAAAACGGAATTTGTTTCATTTTCCTCAACGAAATTGGCCGCTCATGGAGGGAGTTCAGCTGGGATGGTCTCTGAATGGAGGTAAAATTAGTATTGAGCTTATGGGAATAAATTTCGTTCCATGAAAAAATGGTCGTTCAGGGAGGTGGTCGCACAGGGAGGTTTCACTGTAGTTACATTGCTAGGTATTGTTAATTATTGTAAGGCTAAAATTTTTACTGTATTTTATCAAAAATATTTTTTTCTTTCTGCTCGTATTGATATTGGTGTTAAGGGAGGGGGGGGGGGTGACACCATTTACATCCGCCCCGGGTGTCACCCAACTTAGCTACGCCACTGGACAGACGGACAAACCAAAGTCATAAACACTTTTCAACTTTGTTGGGAAGTGTCAAAAAGAGTGTTATCAATTTGAGATCTGAATGGGCAGCAATTTTCAGACCACCGGTTCGACCCGACACAACACTTAAAAGTTTGTATCAAACTGCTATTGGTCGGTGCAAAAGCTCTTATTCTCCCGGGGCGTTATAAAACGTAAACACCCGTGCATTTTCCGTTATAAAAGCAAACATACCATGCCGGCCCGGGCCCCTACCAGCGGCTGAGAGATTTTGTTCTCAAAGCTGGTAGACGGCAGGTGCTAGCTTCCGCCCAATCGCGCCCGTCGGCCTAATCGTTCGGAATTTTCCGTGGTTTTCTTCTAACCTTGCGTAAATACGGGTTAGGATACCTTAGAAAGACCCCATGGAGGGCATCTCCCTGGGCCCATATCCCTAGTATAGATAATCGGCCGTCATAAACAACACCATGCCGGTCCGGTCTGTCTGCTTTTTTCGCATTTTTGACCCAGACCGGACCACACAAAAATCAATGAAATCTGGGTCGATACGGGGCACATCTCAATTTCAACACCAAATTGCAGCTATTCTTAAATATCCACTATTTTACATCTAAAATTAGTCTTAAAGGATTTTGCATACATTTCTATGCAAAAATTTAAACTATAGCATTTTTCAGGGTTTGAAATTTTTTTCCCCCGGAATATGTTTTATTATCTAATAGATTCAATTTTACAGAATTTTTGTAATTTTTTTGCCATTTTAAGCCCAAAAGTTGACATTTTCGATTTTTTTTCGATAACTATAAAAATTAGCAAACTGGCCCTTGGGATGGGGGGGGGGGGGGGGATCAAACCCATGACCTTCGCGTTATTTTTTGCACGACGACCTAACGACGATTAAAATTGCGTTTTACCGAACGTTTTTTTCCTGTGACTGTCATAATTGCAACATTTCCGTTCCTCGATACAATATTTATGATATAAAAAAATAATGAAAATTCGTATTTCTGATAACAATATTAATTATAATTATTCATATAGATATATTAAAATTTTTCTATTGCACAAAATCTTTTCTGAAATTCGTTTTCTTTTAACATTTTTTGACCGGTGACGGGTGTAACTCGGCACTAATTTAGCGTGTTTTTCTATTCAAAACATCTACCAGAAATTGGGAATAGTAGCCTTTTCTTTATTTATTCTCGGAATACCTGTCTTTAAATAAAGCAAAATATACTGATGAAATATTCCTATAGATATTTTGAACAACATAATAGCGCTAAATTGGCAAGCCTGCTGATGAGCAATGTGTTAATATTTTGTATGGATTAGGTTTTAAACTATTCTTGCATAATTCCACTGTCTCAAAATAGAAAAGTAAGAAGAAACGTTTTATACAAAAATTACAAAATATTCACACTGGCCCATGGGGGGATCGAACCCACGACCTTCGCGTTATTAGCACGACGCTCTAACCAACTGAGCTAATGGGCCTTGATCAACTCTGCAAAAGTAACGTTTCTCTCCCTGTTTTCCCCGGTTCTCAAAATCGTAATCTTGCATAGCTCTGAAAACATCCGCTCCGTAATGTTAAACCAATGGGGAGGTTGTTTTCGAATTTCTCGATTAAATTTGAATATTTTTTAGCGATTTTTTTTTTTTTTTTTTTTTTTTTTTTTTTTTTTTTGCATAGGATAGCTGAGCTCAATCTTTAATATGACTCTTTTTTACTTTTTCGATTTTGGTTGCAGATTTTTTTAAAAAGGTACTTTCAGTTTCGAAACCGGTTTGGAAACTGAAAGTACCTTTTTTAAAAAAAATTTGCAACCAAAATCGAAAAAGTAAAGAAGAGTCATATTAAAGATAGAGCTCAGCTATCCTATGCACAAAAATCGTTTAAAAATATTCAAATTTAAACGAGAAATTCGAAAACAACCACCCCATTGGTTTAACATTACGGAGCGGGTGTTTTCAGGTGAGTGAAGAATCCCCTTAAGATATGTGCCTACTTTCGGGGGCACTTTTTTTGAAAAATATGAAATTTTTATCAAACATGTGTTTTTAGTTAAAAGAGGTGAACAAATGCCGTATTCGCCCGGAGTCCGCCATCTTGTTTCTTTGTTGGTCATCGCCGATTTTAAATTTCTTCATTCGGTTTTATTTATTTTTGTTGTTGTTTTTTAAAATGTTTAATCTTTAATTTTAAATGTTGTTGTTGTTGTTTATGTTTAATCTCTAAATTTTCAAAAATTAAACATAAAGTAAAGTGGTTATAAATGACCAACAAAGAAACAAGATGGCAGACTCTCGGCGAACACGGCATTTGTTTGAAAACAGGATTTCAAATTTAGGCAATATTTAGTCAAATTTTAGTTAAAAAAAAAATGCGTTTATTCCAAACCTTCTATACCGAAATCTATTCTATATATTTCACATTTTTTCAACAATATATTAGCAAACCACTTACCTGTGTTATGAAGCAAAATATGCAAAACCTTAAATTTACTAACTTATACCAAATTTTGTATACAAAACATGGTTTTTACTAAAAAAAAATGTGTAATACAAACTTACAAGCTATATTTTGCTTCATATAACATAACTATAGATAAGCAGAACCTTGTCACAAAATTTTATTTCAATATCTTAAAAATTTTTTAAGAAATGATGTTTCCCGTAAACGTACACAATGAAAAACGCAGTTTTCCAGAAAACGTGAATTAAGATTTTGATATTATGTATATAGTTTACAATTTTGAAATCCACCCTATTTGTAGGGGTTTATATATTTCTGTATATGATATATGTTATATATTTGTGTATTAAAATGTATTCTTTAATTTTCTGTGGGTCTTTAAACAGTCACTTCCGGTTTCAGAAAGTTCATTTCCGGTTTATATTTTGGGCCATAACTTTGCTTCTTATTATCGCTGAATCAAAAGTAAAGCATTTTTGGAATACTAAATGTTTCAAATTTAATTTAAAATAATAAAAAAGAAATCGTAAAATTTTGCAGAAACAGCGATTTGAGGGTAGACACATACCGTTAAGGAACTTATGGCAGGAATAAATAATAACAGTTTCTATTTCTAATAACAATAATCATTATTCATAGAAATACATTACATTTTTTATATTGCACAAAATCTCTTCTGAAAGTCGTTTTCTTTTAATGCTTTGCACGAATTACGTTTTAATTTACTGAACAGCGTAGTGTGCAAAATTCTTTTGTTGGACATAGTTGAACCAGATTTTCAGATAATTTTATTTCATAAATTTTTATACATATTTCCAAATGAATATTTTTATTGTTATAATTTATTTACAGGTAATTATTAATAAAGTGGTAAAAACAAATAACAGTATTGATCTAATAATAAGAAATTACAGAAATAGATAGTGATAAAAAATATTCCGAAACTCACAGGAGGAGGGCATACCATAATCTACCATAATCTACCTGAATGATTTCTCTGAATTTATTTTTGGATTCAAGAGTTTGGAAATTTTTCATTTGTCATTTGTAACGAAAAAAAAAAAAAAAAAAAAAAGAAGGAAAAAACCTTTTATGTATCTCCATAGAATAACTATGAAAAGCATTGATATACCAACATATATTTGATTATTGCATTTCTCCTTTTTTTTTTTTTTTTTTTTTTTTCAAAGTGCATATGTTTTTTCACCTTATTATCATTCTTTAATTCTTAAAAGCAGATTTCAAATTTCGATAGCCTCAAAAATTTTAAACAAAATTGAAATTCCGTAGACTGTTTCCATTGCATATTTAATCTGCCTAATTTCTAAATGTTATAACTGGATAATTTCGAAAACCTGCATCTGAACAAATGTTAATATCTTGAACCTTGTGCTCATAGATTAAATAATTTTATAGCCCATTTTCAATTTTAATAAAAATTATGAACCTAATAATTAATTTTATTATCTTTTATCGACACAGAAATAATTTAGGTTCCTATAAATAATATTATTATTGCTTAAAAAAATGTTCACATCACAGTGGGAATCACGTGGTGTAAAAATAGCAGCTAGCGCGTTTGTTTTCCTTATTGCGTCATTTGATGCAGCAGAAATGCAGGTAAATGCATGCGTAAAATACTACAGATTTATTTTGTACGAATTACTTTCGATCAGTACTTATATACATATTAATTAAAATCCATATATATGTATAAGCTAAGATTTAAAATTTTTATTTTATAAATAAAATGAAAAATATGCATGCCAATACCTTAAAATAGAGAAAAGAATTCTGTATAACCCATACCTTCCCATGAAAAGGTCTAAAACTCCGTATAAAATAAAATATAAGCATAAATTTTCTAAACACAATGCTTTTCAATAGCGCAATTATGAATGTTATACCCAAGCAGACGAATTTTTTTTTAGCCTCGAATCCAAGGGGAGAATATGGTCCTATGGACCATAACATCTGGGCGTTCCATAGCATCTGAGAATAAAATAATAAAATTTAAGAAATATTGATAGAACAAAATATTACTATATACTTTTTCAAAGTATTTTCGCTCAGTCGATATGCAGAGAGGTTCTTCTCTCAAAGTTGGTACAGAGAAGTGTTAACCCATGTCGCGCACGTCCGACTAATCTTTCGGAGTTTTCTGTGGGTTTTTTCGAACCTTGCTTAGCTTGCATAAATACGGGTTAGAATCCCTTAGAAAGATCCTACAGAAGGCATTACCCCTTTCGGCCTATATCCCCCGTGAAATAATTGGCCGTGACAAGAACAACAACAACCAACTTCCAGGCTACATTTCAAAGTAAGAGGCGATATAGTTTGTGGAAGCTACTTCTTTTAGATCCTACACAATTGAAATAATATGATATAATATGATACAATATAATACAATATGATATAATAATGGTTCAAATAATTTCACACAGTTGCTCCTTCACGGAGCCACCTAAAAATATCAACACACCCGAAATATTTATATTTGTGAGCTTATTTAATTAAATTAACTGTTTCTGGAGGTGTTTTGCCGAAAAGATAACTGCTTGGATCCTGGAAAATGTTATTTCTGTTGTTCAGAGTTTAAAGAAATACAAGGTGTCCCATATATTTGATCGCATTTTAAAAATTAAAATAATAATAATATGTAATTGTTAAATCGGATTGCAGTTTGCGCCATACGACTTGCCCAGTAGTCAGATTTTCTGTGGCAATATAAAGAAAATATTTCAACGATACCCTTAAATAAGTTCAGATTTCAAAAATCGATAAAAAAGAAAGTTCTTGTATCGGAGTGCGGTTTACACCATAGACTTAATAAAAAGTAGAATTTTTCGTGGCAAGAGAAAATCTAGTCGGATGTGGGAATCCCAAAACTTTTCTTCTATCTCATACATCATTTCTTCTATCTCAACTTTTCTTCTATCTCATTTCCTGAAAAATACCGGTTAGGTGATTGACACCAAAATCTAATCAGCAACAACTTATGTCAACTTCTAACTGAACCTGAAATTTGATGAAAATCCGTGAAGTAGTTTTTGAGATAGAGTTATTACGGAAATCGTAAACAATTCTGCATAGCAGCGTCACCTGTTAAGCAATTTACATCAAAAACTAACGAGGACGAATTTATATCAGCGACTAACTGAAATCTGAATTTAATGAAAATTCGTGCATTAGTTCTTGAGATATAGCTATTGAGCTAATCATGAATTATGCAGCATAGCAGCGCCACTTGTTGTGCGATTTACACCAAAAATAAACATCACTAATTTATATCAGGTACACTGTAAAAAAAAAATCTGTAAAGTTACTGAAGTTTTTTTTAGGAAACTGGGATTCCTAGAATTTTTTATGTAACGGCAACAACCAAAATTCATGTAACAGACACACTTTCCCTCCGAAAATCAAACAATCTGTAAGATTACTAAGGATTTTTTAGGAAACTGGGATGCCTAGAACTTTTCATGTAACTGCAGCCAGTGTTACAGATAAAATTTTAGTAAGATTACTGTAATTTTAGCAGATTCATTTGTAAAGTTGCAGATTTCTGTAGCTTTACAAAAACTAGTTTTGTATATTTGCAGCTTTTTTTGTACAGTTACAGATGAAAGTTTAGTAAGCATGTAACTTTACATCTGTAGAACTACAGATTTTTTTTTTTTACAGTGTAACTAACAGAACCTGAAGTTTAATGAAAATTCATGCATTAGTTCTTGAGATACAGATATTGCGGAAATCGTGAAAAAGGCAGCATAGCAGCGCCATCTGTCGGTCAATTTACACCGAAAAGTAATCAACCCCAATTTATATCAGGGACTAACTGAATCTAAAATTTTATTAAATTCCGTTCATTAGCTCTTGAGATAGAGCGCCCACAAAATTTATGTCACATACAGACAGACTGACAGACAAACATTTTGTAAAAACATGTTTTTCGGGATCTCTGACCCTTATAACGCGTAAATATGTCGAAAACCGGAATTCGGAAATTTTCACGAATCCAATACTTTCTTCTTGTAAAGATAGAAGAAAGTAAAAATAGCTCAAAAAGTATCATGAGTCCATTCATATTTCAAAACCTCGTAAAAAATAATAAATTGTCGTAATGAAGTACGGTTTGCACCATAAGACTAGCAAATGGTCCGATATTTTGAGGCAAAAAGTCGTTCAAAAAAAATTTGAACACTTCTTTTTTTTTTTTTTTTTTGACACAAAAAATCTGACACTTTATGGTGCAAATCGCACTCTGATACGAAAATTGGTAATTTTTTTTATGAGTTTTTGAAACGTGAACTGACTTATGGGGCGCTCTATAGTTTTCAAAGATGCTTCACAACTGGCTTTGAAATAGCTTTAATAATATAAGTTTTAATTTTAAATATTTCGTGTAATAAGGCAAACTGCTGACAGCAACAGAGGTACTTAAATTTGGGTGAAACCCAATAATGATACACTGTAAAAAAAATCAGTAAAGTTACTAAAGTTTTTCTAGGAAACTGGGATTCCTAGAACTTTTTATGTAACGGCAACAAGAAAAATTCCTGTAATAAACGCTATTACAGGAATTTTTGTTGTTGCCGTTACATAAGAAGTTCTTGGAATCCCAGTTTCCTAGAAAAACTTTAGTAACTTTACAGATTTTTATTTTATTTTTTTTTTACAGTGTACAAATAGTTTTATGGACTTTATTTTAATCAGAGAGAAGATATTCTGAAAAAAGTATAAGATATTTTTTACTGCATCTATAATTCATATTTTTATATTATTCTATTTTCTGTCTTTATGAAACGCACTTTGTAAGACCCATGGGAACCCATGGCCGAAACTAGCCTTTTTTGCGCTCGAGGCAAACATGGATTTTGGCGTCCCTCTCCTCCTCACACACAATAAAAGTTATCGACCGTAGGTACCCTATGTAAAAACAGAAAAAATCCTTAAAAAATAAAAATAATTTAATAATAATTAAAATGCTAGCAAGAAATACGTAAACAACGCTCCCATAGGATTAAGATTAGCTTGAGTGTTAAGAGGCTACACTAGTCACACAAAGAAGCTGGATCGCTAATATTAAACCTGTGGGAGCGTTCTTTTTAAAATATCTCACTTGCATAGTAATAGTTTTAAATGATTTTATTCTTACTTAGAATAGCTGAGATCGAATTGTAACCGGGATAGTATTTACTTTTTCGATTTTGGTTGCAGTTTTTTTTTTTTATATAAAGTTACTTTCACTTTCACAAATTTGAAAAGAACGCTCCCATAGGTTTAACATTAGCTTGCAAGTTTCTTTGTATTATATGTATCATTTTTGTGTGAAACGACAAACAAAATTGTCATTTGGCAGCCCCCTTCGCCTTTCGTTCTGGCGCCCGGGGCACATGTCCCCTCTGCACCCCCATAGTTTCAGCCCTGAATTAACCCCAGGTCAAAATTCTTGCTAGTACTAGCATCAGAAATATGCTAGTTTTTGCTATGTATTGCTTTGTCTGCTAGATTTTCATGCTAGTATATGCTTTACAATGCTAGCCAGCATCACATGCTATATAGCTAGCTTACACAGTAATAGCATGACAAGCTATATACAAGCATTTTATGCTTGTTTGCTGTTTAAGCTTCTTCCAAGCATGGTGTAGTAGCTACCTTACAGTGCTATTATATGCTTTTTTATGCTTGCCAGCATAAAATGCTATGCAGCCAGCTTAAGGAAAAATAGCATGGCAAGATATGTACAAGCATTGCTTGTTTGTTTTTTAAGCTTCTTCCAAAGCATGATGTGGACCTTACCGTGCTGTTATATGCTTATTTATGCTTGCCAGCATAATATGCTATGCAGCCAGCTTAGGGAAAAATAGCATGACAAGCTATGTACAAGCATTTTATGTGCTTATTTGCTTTTTAAGCTTCTGTCAAAGCATGGAGAGGTAGGTACCTTAACGCGCTATTATATGCTTTTTTATGCTTGCCCGCATAATATGCTATGCAGCCAGCTCAGGAAGAAATAGCGTGACAAGCTATGTACAAGCATTTTATGTGCTTATTTGCTTTTTAAGCTTCTGTCAAAGCATGGAGAGGTCGGTACCTTTACATGCTATTATATGCTTTTCTATGCTTGCCAGCATAATATGCTATGCAACATGCTTTGATAGAAAACAGCATGACGTACTATGTGCCATTAAGTTATGCTAATTTGCTACACAAGTCTCTTCCCAGTAATGATGAGGTAAGTACTTTAATGAAGAATTGTGTGCTTATTATTTCTTGGCAGTATCAAATATTTATTATTTTTTTTTAATTAATTAATTTATTTTTGTTTTGTTTTAGTTACTCGAAAGTATAAATTTGACTATGTTTTTTGAAAATAGAAGAAAAGGAAATTTTAATTATAAGTTAAAATAATTTTTCAAATCCAGGGAGAGACAATAGCTCTCTTTCACCCCCCCCCCCCCCCCACACACAACAGAAAATTCTTAGTTTCTCTTGGGAGAAAAGATTAAATTTCAATTTGTTTTTCAAAATCATAGAAAAAAATTAGTTACATTTCAAATTCGAGAGAGGCTTAATGAATCCCCTAAGGTCTCTTCCCTTAACAGAATATTCAGGAGTTTGTGTTATGGAGGTTTCACTGTACATTGCAATTTTTCAAGATGTAAAATATAACTTCTATTTTTTAAATTAAATTCTATGGGGGTGGGTTAAATTCTATGAGAGTCTTCTAGAGGAGCTCTCCCCCCCTCCCCCCCCGCCGCCTATAAAAAAATTTTTGCTTCTGTTTCTTAGAATTTAAATATTCTAAATTACTCGAAAAAAATGCAGTATATCTTTAAAAAATGTAGAAAAAGAAAATTTTGTTCATTAAAATCTAAAATCCGGGCTGGCCCTCTCCTGAATTCAATACTAGCTTAAATCACCCATTTGAGATTAGTTTTTAACATCTAAATATCAAAAGAACCAGAACTAAAAATTAATTACAAAAGCAGATATAGAAGAGTAACCCCCCCCCCCCCCAACAGAAAATTTTAAACTGATCTTCCTCTTACTGTTAAATTATTTTAGGTTACCTGTAAATTATAAATTTTCTATATCTTTAAAAATGGGAGAAAAATAAAATTTTGTTTATTAAATTTCAAAAGCTGGGAGGGTGGAGGGCTGTGTCACTGCCACCTGAATTAAATACTGCCCCTAAAAAAATTAACAAATAATTTCCATGGTATACTTAAAGGGAAAAAGCCCCTCCCCTTCCCCTCGTATTGGAAGAAAATTCCTCGCTGCACTTTCTCTTAGTATTTAATTCTGTTAAGTTTCTCGAAAAGATTAAATATGTATGTTTATTAAAATCAGAGAAAAAATATTATTTTGTTAAATTTCAAAATCCAGGGGCGGTAGATTTCCTTTTTCGAACCACTACAACGTAAATTCAATACTGCCTTCGTCCACCCGTTTTAGATAAAATCTAAACACATAAATCTAAAAAAAACTGAAAATTAATTTCTATAAAGGATTTATTGGGAAAAAGCGCCCCCCCCCCACCCGGTTTAGATAAAATTTTAACACATAAATATTTAAAAAACTGAAAATTAATTTCCGTGAAGGATTTGTGGAAAAAAGCGCCTCTCCTCCACTCCCCCACCATAAAATTCTTAGCTGTTCATTCTTTTAGTTTTTAATTTTTTCAATTATACAAAAAAAAAAAAAAAAATCCCTGCTTTTTAAAAAGAGAATTTAGTCAATTAAATTTCAAAATTCAAGGAGCACTGTTTCATGTAAGAAATAAGTTCATAACAATCGAATTGAAAATAATTACAATTGAACCCCCCCCCCCCCCCTCCAATAAGGACTAATTTTTAAAATCTTAGCCCCATCCTAAATTGATAAATTATATCCTAAATACACTTCAAAATCTTTTATTTTTCTGCAACAAATAATTATGACCATATTCAAACTATTCATTAAGCAAAGAAAATTCCACTAATGAATTATAATAACCAAGCCATATTCTAATTATCCATTAAACATAGAAAAAACCCTAATAATATACCTTATTAATTGAAACTTGGAGGATAACATCATCGATAAATTCTATGTCTTATGAATAATCTTATAATAATTGATAACCCTCTATCTTATAAAAATATTAACACACAGCAGAATCAGCTCTTCACCCATTACCCGCATTTAAAATCGTTTGCAAACACGACCCCAGTGGCGAAGTAAGTAAAGCATCTGGCTTCCAAACCGGATATGATGAGTTCTGTCCTTCTCAGAGGAAAAGAAAAGCCGACCTATGTTCCCCTTCTAAAAGCTGTATCTGCTTCAGAAATTCTCCAAAGATGGCGCCACCAGCGTCATTTTTTTCTAACCGGGAGAATAGCAAAAATTAAAAGCAACTGATGCTAGAAAAATAATGCTAGAATAGCAAAAATTAAAAGCAAGTGATGCTAGAAATGTAAGGCCAGCATAGCAAAAATTAAAAGCATGTAATGCTAGAAAATTAAAAGCAACTGATGGTAGAAATGTAATGATAGACTAGCAACAAAAAAATTTTTGTTGCTGGTGAATTACTGCTAGAAAGCAGAAATTACAAGCAAGTGGTTGTCTTGATTGTTGCTAGGCCAGCAACATATTCAAGCAACAGAAGCTGGAATATGCATGCTGGCCAAGCAGTAAAGTGTTCCAATATACACCATGACTTGCTGGGAATTATGGTGGAACCAGCAAATGTGTTATGGTAGTTTATGCTAGTTAACTTTGCTGGGATACAGCATTTAATGCTTGTCTAGCAAACAAATTCCAGCATGAATTTCGACCTGGAACCCTTTGCATTTTGAGGTGACTCTCACTTAACCCCTTAAGGGGACTTATCTGGTGGGGAAGAAAAAAAAAGTGAACCCATGTTATCCTATGGGAAAAAATACTTATCCTTCTTGTTCATTCAGATTTAGAAATTTCAACAATGTTTTTTTTCAGCACGTATATAGGAAGGTTCTTCATCCTTCTGTAAGCTCCAAATTTTTATATCTTTTTCCAGTTATAAGTTACAAACGAGTAAAGACTACTTTTTATACTTTTCGGAAATTTTTGATATTTTAACACAAATTTTAAAATACGCGTAATTTCCTTAAAAATATTTTAAGCATTACAGAAGGATAAAGAACCTTCCTATCTACTTGCCGAAAAAAAAATATTGTTGAATTTTCCAAATTTGAATGAACAAGAAGGATACGTATCCCCCCCCCCCCCATAGGATAACATGGGATTTCACTTTTTTTTTTCTTCCCCACCAGATAAGTCCCCTTAAGCATCGCGCCCGATAAGTATGGGCAGCGCTTTTTTTTTTAATTCGGATTGTTTTATTGCCACCACTTTTTAGAAGTATAAATATTCACCTTATTTAATGGCAGATAAAATGATGCGAGAATAAAGCCAATTGCACTATTTTAAAAAACTGGTGTTAATGAAACAATTTTAATATAAAAAAAGGAGCCTACCCTGCCCGTGAAAGTCACGAGCGCAAGAATTAACCGCTTCCCTTACCATTTTTTTTTTTTAAACAAAATTGCAAAAAATGGTCGCATTGCAATCACATCGTTGCATTTCAAAATTTCACACCACAAAACTTTAAAAACTGCCAACCAAATATTATGTATAATTTATTATATTATATAAGAATATTTTCTTCCCGTTTAAGCTTCAGTCCGAGTAAAAATATGATAAAACAAATCGTAGTGGCAAATTATGCCACGCCCGAGTATTCTCGGGATAATAATTAATTGTAATATATACGAAACCGAGATAACTCGGGGTAATCAAAGAAGCGGTAAAGGGGTTAATATGCTACTTATACTTTTGGAGTGCCCACTGAAAGTTGTAATCAAGATTACACGCGTTTTTGTTATTGTTAAGATAAAGCCGCCGAAAACAGAGATAATGAAATTTGGGGAAAACCAAGTAAATGATTCTAAACGTTTATGGGTTTTTCCCGAACCAATTAATTGATTCAGAGTTTTCATTCGGTATTAGCGTAATTTTCGTTTGAAAATTCGCTAACTTCCAGAAAGAAAAGTTGGGGAAGACCGCTACGTCACGTCCTTTACAAGTTACGATAACGTCGATTAAATAGAAAGATGCTACACGTCATCTAGAACTCCTATACACGCATATATAGCAGCCTTAAAAAACGTCATATGTTTACAGGAAATAAACATAACTGTAAAATATGCTTTTGCAAAACAACAAAGGGTAAAAGACACGAAACTGCGCATTTTTGTGATATCTGCGCAAAGTATCCGAGAATGCATTTTGAAGAGTGTGGCAGAAATTTAACAAGATGGGAAATTACAGGAAGCTCGGTTGTATAATGGTCAGCACGCCTGTCTACTAATAAATGCATTTTAAGCTCGAGTTCCCTTAGAAAGATTATTACGGAAGGCCACAGAATAAAAAGCACCACTACTGTTGTTCAATATTAAGCCAAATCATAAAATGAAAATAACAAAAATTGAGCCCAGATAAGAAAACATGCCGTATTATGAAAATACATAGAGGCTATGCAACTAAATGGTGAAAATATGTAATTTAAAGAATTACTTTGCCAGTCTCTTTGATTTTTCTTGAATTCAAAAAACTCCATTTGCAAAAACTAAATGAAGATTTTCCATTAAATTGTTTTTGCAATTATTCTGAAATTAAATTTAGCGCAGTTAATTATCCATTACCTGCTGTGATAGAAATTGTCGTATGGCTACTGTGGAGCGGTTTCTCAGACCTCTTCATCGAAAGATAAGTAAAAGTCTCAATTAACTTATAAGATACTGTTTTTAGTACACTGTAAAAAAAAATCTGTAAAGTTACTAAAGTTTTTCTAGAAAACTGGGATTCCTAGAACTTTTTATGTAACGGCAACAAGAAAAATTCCTGTAATAAACGCTGTTACAGGAATTTTTGTTGTTGCCGTTACGTAAGAAGTTCTAGGAATCCCAGTTTCCTAGAAAAACTTTAGTAACTTTACAGATTTTTTTTTTTTTACAGTGTACTACACGCTCTGTACATGACTAGCTATATTATAAAGGACAAACATGTCCTCGCGAACGGTGACGTCATTTTGACTGTGACAACAGCACACGATTAAATTTAAATTTTATTAACTTTTATTGCATTTTTTTAAACTTTTAAATACCGCACATTTTCAATTTTTACACCGTCGAATACACTGTAAAAAAAATCTGTAAAGTTACTAAAGTTTTTCTAGGAAACTGCGATTCCTAGAACTTTTTATGTAACGGCAACAAGAAAAATTCCTGTAATAGACGCTGTTACAGGAATTTTTGTTGTTGCCGTTACATAAAAAGTTCTAGGAATCCCAGTTTCATAGAAAAACTTTAGTAACTTTACAGATTTTTTTTTTTACAGTGTAGGCAAACAAATTACTTTCAAATGCGATTTGTTTGAAAACTATATGGCAATTTGTTTGAAAACTGTATCGCATTTTACTCAATTTTTGTTGTTTTTAAAATAATTTTCAAACATGATTTTTTTTTTAATCTACCTTTATCACGGGCAGACGATTGCGAAAGTGAAATCCGTTCGCATTTAAATTAATATAAATAGCTCATCATTTGTTTCCAGCTTATATTCTATAATGAAATTAAAGCATTCATCAACAAATAAATAAAACACAAATTTAAGACATGTAATCGAATTTCGCGGTTAAACAACTAAATTGAACAGAATAAAAAAGGCTGATTTTAAATAGAGATCTTTGTCGATTTCTTCGGCTGTTAACTCGTGACGTGAGGCCAATATGGAAATATTGCTTTTAATACGTTTCAAAACTTTATTTCAACGCATTATTGCTATTTTTCATGTAAATATGATTTTTAGTATTGTTAGTGTGCATTTAAAAGTATATATATTACATTTAAATAATGCATTAGAGTTATCAATAATAATAATAATAATAATAATAAATCAGTATACCCGTGTGAAGCTTTCTCGCCTCAATTTTTGAGATTTTTTGCTGATAATTTTTTTAAATTAATTTTTGATTAACTGCAATTTTTTTTTAAATCTAACAACGTGTTTTAAGCTTGGAGCGGTTATTAGTATATTCCTCCTCTAAGATTTTAACAATATATAAGCGTACTACGTCAAAAGCTGATTGCAGAACCTTTATAAAAATACCTCATTCATTGCTGTGCCTTTACTACAGCTCATATTCAAAATATTAGAATAATTACTTATTTTTACAAATTGAAAATATTGTTTGGTAATATAATGTCTTTTAATGCAAATATGCAAATGATATTTTTTATTAAGAACTTATTGTTGATTAAACTTATTTATTATCTTAAAATTAATATTATTATTGAAAAGATTAATCGAAAAAAAATCATTTTGAAAAGTCAAAATATTAGAATATTTATTCAAGTGGTTCAAAATATTAGAATATTTCACATTAATTCTCCTTTAATTATCAACAATTCATAACTAGTGGCATCATTGTATAAATTCAGACAATTTTATTAAAAATCAGTATTCTTTTGCAGTTTGTTTGCTTTTTCTCTTAAAATGGATCGTGTGAGTGATATCCCTGAATCTATTAAACTTCGCTTGGTTGATTTGTATCGGACGGTAAAAATAAATGTTATATCGCGAACTATTTACATTGTTCGCAATCAAGCGTTAGTAAAATACTAACACAATATTCGAAAAATGGAAAATTTCAAAATAATTACCGAAATGGTGGCCGAAAACCAAAAACATCTGCTAGAGATGACAGGAAATTGAAGCGTATAGTTAAGAAAAACCGTTTTAAAAATGTGCGATTCTTGCATCGAAAATGGAAAGAAGAAGGAGTTGAAGTTTCTACATAGACAACATTAAGACGTCTCCATAAATTTAAGTTTGAATCTCGTGTATTGAAAACAAAACCTCTCATGACTGCAAAACAAAAACGTATAAGATTAAATTGGTGTAAATTAAGACGTTTATGGAGCGAAGAAGATTGGGAAAATATATTATTTAGTGATGAAAGTATGTTTTGCGTTTCATATGGTAATCAAGATATTCGAGTTTGGAGAATAAAGAAAGAAGCATTTGATAAAAAATGCCTTAAACGTTCTGTAAAATTTGCTGCTAGTGTCATGGTTTGGGGTTGCATGAATGCAGAAGGACCAGGAAAGTCATGCATCGTCTACGAAAAGTATAACTCTCAGATATATCAAGAAATTTTGGAATATTATATGATTCCATCATCAGAAGATTTATTTGATGATGATTTCATCTTTCAACAAAATTTAGCGTCAACGCATACCTCGGTGTCAACTAAGAATTGGTTCCGCCAACGCAACATTAAGGTACTTCCTTGGCCACCAAACTCACCAGACCTTTATCCCATCGAAAACGTATAGTGTATAATGAGGAAAAAACTCCAAGAAAATCCTCCTTCAAGTAAAACTGAGTTAGTGGCCCGTATAAAGTCTATTTGAACTAATATTGATAGAAATGTTTGTAAACACCTTGTATATAGTATGAAAGATCGGTTGTACGCTGTTATGAAAGCTAAAGGGCATGCTACAAAATATTAACTACCATTTACTTCATATTCATAAGGTAATATTGTTGCATAAAATAAAATATTCTAATATTTTGAACCAATCTAAGTTTTATTCTAATATTTTAATGTGTTTCAGAAAGCTGTATACCTAATTTATTGTACGGTATCTTATAGTTTGTAGATGTTAAAATCTTATCTAAACATTACAGATCTAATTTATAAAACATTTAATTGCATTTACTTAGTGTCAAAAACAAATAAATGAAAAATAATTTTTTCTTATTACTTTTTCTCAATTATTGTAATATTTTGAATATGAGCTGTATATGCAGAGAAAAAAGGATGCTAAATACTATATATGATGGTTTTCACTTGCATTCTGTAATGGGGTTTCCGGGTTTTCCCCCTTTTTATAATTAAATTTCACCTATTCAGGAGGCTCTAGTGATAGTACTAGTATTCCAAACGAAACAAAATTTCACTAATACTTATAGTTAAACTGAAAATTACAAGTTAAACTGTGAAAATTAAAAAAAGCAGCGGTCTGTGAGACTGATAACAGCAGTTATAAGGGTTAAGTTAAGAAGGAAAGCTCATTTGATGATTTAATAATAGAACCGTGTAAGAAAATTCCAACGAAGAAGGTTATACAATAGAAATAATGATTTCAAAACCTTTAAGATTTTTCAGTGATCAATAAACATTGTGCTTCACACAAATGCTAGATAACTTAAGAATTTTTCTGTACTCACGATATTTTTATAATCTTTAATTTTTTTTATTATTATCAGTTATTTATTTTATAAGACTTTAAAAAAATAATTTAAAAACTATTGGAATTATGTTGTTTTTGAAGTCAATGAGTGGAATATGGTACCCCACAAATGATACAAAAATATATTAAACGTTTGCATTTCCATAATTAAATACTCGTGCAAATTCAAACAGCAAAACTTCCCTTGCATGTATTTTGTACACCATATGTTCTTAAATTTCTAGGAAAATAAATTAATGTTCTATAAGACCGATTTTAAAGCAAATGCAATTATCATGAAATACAACATTAAAAAAAATCCCTTAACATAGTTATATTTCAAACTACATTCGAACAATGTGCATGTGTAACATTGTATGCTTATTATTACTTTATAATATGCATGCCTTCTTGTCCTGTTTTTGGCCATTGGAATGGCCATTTGGACATTATATGACGAAAAGCCAACAAACACTTTCGATTTTTGACGTTTTGTCGAATATCTAGAAAAATAGTTGATGAATTCTTCAGAAACTTTAAGAATGTAAAGAACATGGTTGACACCATATTACTCACAGTGATGGTTTAATCACAAAGATATTTAGAATACCAACAGTAAATTGATTAACAATAAAGTAATATTGCGATTACCCCGTACAATAAAATGCTAGAAATGAGCTGTACCCGTATCACATGACTATATCGATCTTGTGCAATATTTCTGTTCATTTCATTTGTGCAAGAATAGCACATATATTTATGGAGATATAAAAGTTTCTTTAAAAACTTCAAGAAATTTCCGTATGTTTTTTTCTATAGCATGCAGAGTTTTCAACCAAATTTAACGCCACATCCAGAAAAATTGACAATGTACGGTAGAAACATACACAGCAATTAGAATCTAAATATATTAAATATTTAATGAAGTATGAGCATGATGTATGAAATAGTTTTTAATTGCGCATGTGCTAAAGATACCATATATATTTTTTGAATAGTTTGTCAATTATATATAAGGCAATTATATATAAGACTTTAGATATATCCTTTTAAAGTTGACAAATCGTGAAAAAATTCATTCTGGGATAAATGAAGTTAAAGTCGGGGACCTTAAATTCAATTTTTTATTTTTTATAAATTTCACTTTAAATATTACTCAAGGGTACATTCTATGCATTATGGCATGCATTTATCACAAAAAAAAATAATAATAAAAATTATTTTTCAGAAAAAAAAAGGGAATTTTACGCATTATCTTAGAAATTTTCAAAATGCCCCCTGCGCTTTCCATATCAATGAAAATTCCCAATATTTTTTATAAAAGTTTGGTTTATATATATAAATAAAACTTTGCATAGAATTTTATATATTTGAATATAAAGGTAAGAAAAAAAAATTCGAAATAATTTCAAAATTTTTCATTTTTTTTTTTTTACGTTTATATTCAAATATATAAAATTCGATGCATAGTTTTATTTATATATATAAACCAAACTTTTATAAAAAAAAAAAAAAAATATTGGGGATTTTCATTGATATGGAAAGCGCAGGGGGCATTTTGAAATTTTCTAAGATAACGCGTAAAATTCCCTTTTTTTTTAATCTCAAAAAAAAAAAAAAAAAAAAAAAAAATGTGATAAATGCATGCCATAATGCATCTAATTTATCCTTGAGTAATAAAATAAAAAAAAAAAAAAATCCATTTTTATTGGAGAATTTTTAGCCCCGGATCCCTTTAAATAGATCTTTGCGTCCCTTAAATGATAAAATTCAAAATTTTGATTAAAATTTAACTGAGGTAACATAAAAAAAAATATTTACCAGTTTTCTTACACCACTTAGATATTATCATACACTGTAAAAAAACCACTGTAAATTTGCCAGAACAAACTCGATCACAGTGAATGTGCTGTATCTTTCTTTGGTTTCCTGACTATATTAACATGGAAAATACAGTAGTTGCGTAAAATTAACAGCACAATGTGCTGGCAATTTGGACGCATTTTTTTACAGCACAAACTGCTGGCGTCCAACTTGCCAGCACATTGTGCTGTTAATTTTACGCAACTACTGTATTTTCCATGTTAATATAGTCAGGAAACCAAAGAAAGATACAGCAACTGTGGTCGAGTTTGTGCGCGAGAAGAACAGTACTTTGTACTGTATAAATGTCGTTTTTTTTACAGTGTGGGGGACAGTGTAAAAAGTTATATTTCGTAGTTTTTATAAAATTGATTTTTTACTTTAAATAATGCCGCAACATGAATATTTACCTCATTTGAAACGTTTTCGTAACTGTAACTGTATGTCTATGACCAACGGGTGAGAAATTAAAGGTTGGCGATAGATAACATATTGCACCCTGTATACTAATATTTTAGCTAACGCTCGAGTATCGATCTGATTCAGGCATAATCGGATTTAAGGGTGAAAAAAATAGTTTGAAAAAAAATCGCTTAGGTTTTCGATGTGAAAAAAAAAATCAAATACTTACGAGTAAAACAGTGATTTTTACTACAAAATATCAATATTTTAGCACAAAAATTACACGCAGTCGTCGTAAACATATTTGTAAATCAGAAATTTGGTTCAGAAATTATAACATTATAAAAGGGAAATAATGAGTTCAAATTTTGAAAAATGTTGCCATATATTCCATTCATCAGAAGGAAAAAAAAAAGAAAAAGAACAGAATAAAACGCTGCTTTTTGCAACTCAATATTAATATCTTCGCATGAAAATTATACACATGCTTTGGACAAGAAAAGTATTTTTTTTTAACGTTGAATCGTCACCGCCCTTTCCCGTTGCAGCTATTTCGAGCCCTTTTATCGCTAAATGTCAAGGGTTTTTTTTGTTTTTTTAACGATTTTTCACACAGTAAGCAGACACGCATTTTATATAACATATCTAAATCTTTAGGTATTTGAACTTATTACAGGTTGTGAAATTTATAATATTTTTGTGAAAAATAACATTCTGTAACAAAATATGAAATCCTGCTGACTCAAATGAAAAAAATCTTCTTAAGAGCGCTTTTTTACCACTAAAAAGAATATTTTTTTTCGCGATTGTTTTATTTAAATAAAATATTTTTTACTTTAAATAATGCCGCAACATGAATATTTACCTCATTTGTTACAGTGTATAGCTAATTTCGTATATATAGAAAGAACGTCATACAGTAAAGTAGTAAATAATTTAACAATCTTTTCAAAAAATATCCTTGAAGACTGTTGGACTGAGCCTGCTAGCTCTCTTGCTTTTATCTAGTTACACCTATGTATTTAATCCATTCCTTTCTGATGACGCGGAAACGTTCCATTTTCTTAATTGTTTTTTTTTCTTCTGAAAAAAAATGTTTGGATCAGTAACAATATTTTTATTGAACGCTGTTTGAATGTTGTTTGAACTAATTACATTTATTTAGTAATTTAGTTGCAATTTTTTATATATAAAAAAATGTTACATTATAATTTTTGACTTTTTGCAATAAATATCCTGGCTGTACATGCTAAGTGTTTTGAAATATTTCATGAATAATTAAAATGTGAATTTCGATGAATTTTTTTTCATTTCAGAAATAATTGATCTAAATCATAATTTTATTTTCTGTTTTATCAATATTTGATTAGTCTAATTTTATGATAATTCCTGCTGATGGTGTGTTTTGAAAAGTTTTATGGTTCTTAAGGGGATTTTTCACGCACTAGAAAGCACACGCTCCGTAACGTTAATCCTATGGGTAGGTTATTTTCGAATTTCTCGTTTCAATTTGAATATTTTTAAACGATTTTTATTCCATAGCATAGTTGAGCTCATTCTTTAATATGACTCTTTTTTACTTTTTCGATTTTGATTGCAGATTTTTTTTAAAAAGGTACTTTCACTTTCGGAACCGGTTTCGAAACTGAAAGTACCTTTTTAAAAAAATCTGCAACCAAAATCGAAAAAGTAAAAATCCCTGCCGGCCCGGCCTACAGTCAGAGGTAGATTTCGAAGTCAAATATACTAATTTCACAAACAAAAACTAAATCATGATTAGAGATAAATCCACTCTAACAATTTTATCTGGCCGCTTTTGACGAGTCTTTATTTCATTTTTATATAATAGCTGGTTTTATCAGAATCGTGTTAGGGCGGTATTAAAAAAAAAATACTTTTCCATGCTCAACAACTCGAAATTTTCTGGCATAATTCTAGATTCATTTTTAATAAAAAATAAATATATGAAACTTGCTGACGTGATTTTTGAAGAGATTTATAAGCGACCTGTGTTTTTATTTTTTGTTCAATTAATTAAAACTTGATATATAAACAATTATTTTCTCAGAAGGACAATATTTTTCGTTTCTAACACAATCGCTTCGGGAAATTCCGTTCAAAATGCCCACTTTGCATAATTTTTTGAAATATATTCTGCCTCTATCAAAAAATCGATCATTACGGTACATTATATAGTTTCTGAATAAGCGAATATACCAATTAAATGCGTTTGAGAACAAAAATGAATTTAAAAATGAGTCAGAAAATAAGCAGTTTTGATTTGAGTGCATCCTTAATACAATGATTTTTCCAACACAATCCGCTTCGGTAAATTCGGTTCAAAATGCCCTTTTTAACAGCATTTTAAAAAATATATTCTGCTTCTATCAAAAAATCGACCATTACGGTACATTATACAGTTTCTGAGTTAGTAAACGTACCAATTGGAAGCCTTTGAGAGCAAAAGTGAATTGTAAAATGAGTCAGAAAATAAGCAGTTTGGATTTGAATACACCCTTACTAAGATGATTTTTTTCTTCAACTGCTATGTATTTTTAATTTGTTTTTGCTGTAACAATTGGTCCTATCCAAAACATGTCTATACAGATGTTGTAGACAATATTACGAAGATATATGATAAATTCATGGGGATTTTATATCTTTTGATTTGACGGAGTTATGGATTTTTTTCTTCTTCAAACCCCCTTTTTGTTTTCGTTTTTATTTTTTTTTGCGGTACGAATTGGTCCTATCAAAAACTTGTGAATATAAAAGTTGTAGATAATATTAAGGAGATTTATAATAAAATTAATTGGATTTGATATCTTGAAAATTGACGAAGTTATGAATTTTTTTCTCCCAAAAACCCTATTTTTTGCACCCCTTGAGGCCATTTTTAACTTTATCAGAAATCTGTGATACATAAATTTTTGGCCCTATTTTTAGAAGTAATAAAAACTTTAAACTGATTTGATATGTACAAAAATTAAGAAGTTATAAGGGGTTTTCTGTTTTCACAAAACCCCTCCCTATTTCCATCCCCTTGGTCCGATTTTGCCCATTAACGAACTTGACCGAGATTTTATGCCCATTGATTTTATGTATCAGTTTGGAAGAGATTGGTGCAGAATTACGAAAGTTATCGTGTCCAGAAGAAAGTGATATAGATAGATAGATAGATAGATAGATAGATAGATAGATAGATAGATAGATAGATAAAGTTTTTTTACTGATGGTGGTTTTGGGTTCTAGAGTTCATGATCGGTGTAGATCTGAAAATTTTTTTCAGAAATTCCAACATAGGAACGATCCCAATAGGTAGTATTTCATACGAAATCTACATAATAGATTGAGCTCAGCTATCCCATGCAAAAAATATCATTTAAAAATATTCAAATTGAAACGAGAAATTCGAAAATAACCTGCCCATAGGATTAACGTTACGGAGAGTGGGTTTTCAAGTGCGTGAAGAATCCCCTTAACCCTTTCAGGGGCAAAGTACTTCGATTCGTAAAATACTGAAATGATTGAATGACACTAGAATTTATACACATATTTATTTGAAAATAACTAACAGTTTTTCTTCACGTACTTAAGGGAATTTTTCATTCAAAAATTCTGGTGCCAATTTAGGCATTGATATTAAGTGGCGCATAAATATTAGGTCTACCGGAAAGGTCTGTCCGTTAACGTTATTTCACGCCTACTTTTTTAAAAATTAAGATTTCTTCATTGGCACCACGTTTTCGAAATGGTAAAACTCCATTTCACATTTCACACTAAGGTGAAAACAATGGGTATTTTACCATTTCAAAAAAGTGGCGCCTATGAAGAAATCTTATTAAAAAAAAAAAATAGGCGTGAGTTAACATTATCGAACAGAACTTTCCGGTTGACCTAATACATCACCACCTTTCAAAGGGTTAAACTATTAAAACCATTTTTTTCCCTTTCAAGTTTGTTAATAATATCACCTGTTTAAATATAAAACATTACTATGAAGCAATAATTTTAAGAAAAGAGTTTTTGCATCAAGGAATGGTTTAAAAGGAATCACGATTAAAATTACACCAAGACAAGATCCAGTTTGTTGTTGTTCTTCCCGTTGTTATTATTATTTGAGAGAAAAAAGAGGGTACACAATTGAAAGAAATTTCTCACCTGATCAGACTGTGATTGTTAAGGACTGCAAGTATCAACACTACACACCTTTCTGCTTAATCTCATCCATTTAAGTATCCCTCCATTGTATCTAACTGCTCTCAAAGGGATACTGTATGAATCTTGTCACCATAGAGACTAGCTCTTCAAACATATCGACCGCGTGTGCTAATTATATGACAAAAGAAAGTTAACCTTAGAGTCCAGCCTCATTGGGCAATTACTTTATGGTCAGAGCACTTTCGTCGCGAGAAGATAATGAGATTGAAGTATGTCGAAAATGAGCCATTTTGAGATCATTTTGTCACGAAAATAGATTTACTGGAATCACTACACGAGAATCGTTGCATTTCCTCTCATCTAGTTGATTGCAGTATCATTTAATATGCCCCCAGAAATTCGTCATTTTTACAGAAGAATAGTACCGGAGACAGTTATTTATCTTCTCATTCTTTTATACATTTAGATAATTTTGGATAATAATGACGGTGTAAATATTTAAATGGTTATCAGAGGGAATGATTTAGAATCTCATTGTATCAAACTGTGTTAAATTCCTCCGATTGAATGATTGTGAAATGATGTATGTTACCATTTGGGAAATAGGGTTTGTTCTCTAGAAAGGATAAATAATGTTGATGATTTTTAACCCTTTACGGCGCGGAGTAATTCTGTTTGTAAAATGATGAAATGATGAACTGACACCAGAATTCACAAACGAATGTTTTAGAAAATAAAATCTTGCTTATTTTCTTGTACTTTATAAAAAGCAAATTTTAATTAAATATTCTGGGTGCCATTACTCTTAAAATTAGGTGTACCTTATTGTGGACATCGCCCGCAAAAGGATTAACCAGCTTTAAAAAATGTTTTTAATTCTACTGGTATATATATCCCCAAATCCATAGGGGCCATTTCTGACACTTTTACGCACAAATTAGCTTTGTACTTAAAGGATATATAGATTAAACTTTTAAATAAAATATTTTTATGTTTACACCCAACGTTTATCTATCGTAATATAGCAGAATCGAAGTTTTAAAACATTAGCTTCATATCTAAACAAGAACAAAAAAGCATGCATTAGGTATAGATTATGAAATACTTCCCAACACTAACATATTATTAAGAAATGTCATGCTTTCCTACAATGAAATGAGGTATCTAAATAAGTAATTTAAATAATATGCACTGCAAACGATTTTTCTTCCTAGACCATAATGTAACCATTGTGTGTGTCTGTTAACGAACTATAAATGTTGCTCACTTCATGTTGAATGTCGAACATTTTATAGTAAACATGCATTAGCTTACAAAACACTTTATAGTAGCTTACAAAAATTACAGTGGCGGTCAAAAGTTTCCTGCTAACATAAAATATTTAGTTAATGTGTAAGTATACCCATATGAAAAGGAATGTCAAAGTAATACTTATACATTTAGTGACATTTATGTCATATTTTAATGACATAATAGTTAGGAACTTATTTATGGAATAGCAAATAAATATCAATAAATTTAACTGACAAAATTAATTGCAAAGGAAAACTCATGTTCTCAAAAGTTTCCGGCCATATTGGCAAGTGTGGAAAAAAATGATCTTATAATGAAAAATAACAGGGATCAATAACGTTTACAATTAGTATTTTTTCGGCATACCTTTAGCAATAAGTACTGCGGCGCATCGACGTGCAGTCGATTCAGTGAACTGTTGAAGATTGTCTACGGTAAGTTTTTTCCACTCGTCTTGCAATTTTTGCGAAAATTCTGTTGAATTGGAATATTTATAATTCCGCACGCGTTTGTCAAGTTCGTTCAAAAGATTTTCTATTGGATTCAGATAGGGTGATTGCGCTGGCCATTTCAAAAGCGGATTTTTTTTTTGTGAGAAAGCCATTGTTTGACTAGTTTACATGTATTCTTTGGGTCGTTATCATGCTGAAACTAATAGTTTAGACCAAAATTTTTCCTCCAATAAGGCATTAAATGATATTGCAAGATATCCTTTTATATTGCACCATTCATCTTGCTTCGGAATTCAACTAACGGACCGACACCTTTTCCAGAAAATGCTCCCCACAGCATAACGTGTCATCCGCTGTGCTGCATTGTAGAAATAACATATCTCGAATCATATCTTTTGTTTTAGGTCATCGGAAGTAGTGTCTACCATCACCCCCAAAAAGGTTGAACTTCGATTCATTGGAAAATAGTACCTTTTTCCAGATTTCACTTGACCAGTCTTTGTGTTCTTTGGCAAACGCCAGTCAGGCCGTCTGATTTTTTTTACTTATGAAAAGTTTTTTTTTAACACCGACTCTTCCATAAAGTCCTACGTCACATAAGCGTCTTCACACGGTAGACTGACTTAATTCAGCTATATTTTCATTCCGTAAATCGTAGGATATTGCAGCGGCATTTTTATGCGGGTCATCAACTGCTTATCTCCTGATAATTCTGCCCACACGAATATTCGTTTTCCGGAGTCTCTCGAACGTGGCAAGTTCTGAAGGCCATGGCCATCTTTATATATTTTTTAAAATATCGTTCACAGTAGATTTTCTGATCGATAACTTTGTGCAAAAATGTGCAAAAAGTGCAAAATTTAAATTTACATACGGCCTCCTAGTACTGTAAATTATCTTCAGCAAAAAATTTTGTATGAATACTTAAAATAACTTTGGATAAAAGATCTCTGAATCAGGGGCACGCCGACCCAGTGTGCAAAGTGTGCACTGCACACAGGCGCCAGAATAGTAAAGGCGCCAAATATTTTAAGCGAAGCTGAAAATTTTGAAAAACTTTTAACCAATTTAAATTTATTAAAGCGGTATTTAAATCGAAAGTACGTCATTTCTGACGCATCAGTTCATTTTTACTTATAAGATATGAAATTTGCAGATGCTCGTCAGCGGCGTAACTTTAGGGGTAGGGGGCGGAGAGAGTCTCAAACCAAAAGGCGCCACGGTGTCGAAAGGTAACGGTCGTAAGGCGTCACGGAAGGCTTAAGGGCGCCGTCAAGCGCCTAAAATAAATTAAAAAGAGCTAGAAACATAAAAAATTCGGAAGGGCGACCGCGAATGCTCCTTTTGACATCCCTGCTCTGGATCAGGCCTGTCCAGCTTTTCAGAAAGCAGGGGCGCACTACAGTTTGTGGCAAACATGGAAGGCTCCATTATTCAAATAACTGAAAATATATAACACTTCTATCTTACTGTAGTATTGGTAGTGATACACATACTGACGATATAAAAACGGGTAGTATATCACTATATTGCACAGTAGTAACGCAACATAAGCCTCCAGGTTATGCATGGTACCCATGTAAAAGTAAATAGCCAAAAAAAGCACAAACCAATCATAGCAATCGGCTACATTATAACAAAAACAGTACTAAATACAGAGCCGAAACTAGCCTTTTTTGCACCCGGGGCAAACATGGATTTTGGCGCCCCCCCCCCTCTTCCGCAAAGTATATTTACAAAAAGAATTTTACTAATTTCCTAATTGCCGATTTATTTTAAAAATTTTAAAAAGTCCTTCCGACCAGTGCCGGGAGGAAGAGGTAGCTTTCATATTCCTTATTTTTTTAAAGCCAGCTTATATTATTCAAACACACGGAGCTCAAATTAGTGGCACCCGATTATAGAAGATTAAATACTAATTTTTGTCAATATTGAATATGAATGAGAATTTCGCCAAATTAGTCAGCGTTATCAAAGCTGATTTTATTAAAGTGATTTATATTTTGTCGCCAAATTCGGTGATATCCCGAATTATATTAATAATTATATTAACCCGAATAATCGGTGATAGCCGACATTTTTAAACAACATAATGGGTGCAACAAAGCTCACCAATGAACTTGGTCGAGACCTTAGTAATTCCTGTGCACATGCTTACTCATATCTAAATCGGTTGATATATACGAGTGCTGTTGCAGGCAAAAATTCAGATTTTTCAAAATGCCACACACATTCGAAATTCAAACTGCTATATCTCGGCCTTTTTTTAGATAAAGGCAAAACAAAAAATGATCCGAAATCTTTGTAACAAGCTGAAATACATAAGAAAAAAATCTTTTTCAATTTCTAATTTTTTTGTACCTCATTTTAAATTAATTTTTTTTTTAATTTTTAAATGGCCGCCATTTTGAAACAAGATGGCGGATGAAGTTAGCAAACGAACTTGGCCGGGAGATTGCTATGTACTATGCACTTGCCTTGTCACATCATAATTGGTTCATAAATACGCGTGTTATCGCGTGACAAAAATCAGATAGTTTCAAAATGTGAGCCATGCTAGAAATTCAAAGTACTATAACTCAGCCATTTTTTAAGATATAGACGAAACGAAAAATGCTCCAGAATCTTTGTATCAAGGTCAAATACATAAGAAAAAAATCTTTTTCAATTTCTAATTTTTTTGTACCCCATTTTAAATTAAAATAGAAAAAAAAATTAATGGCCGCCATTTTGAAACAAGAAGGCGGATGATGTTGGCCAAGGTACTCGGTCGAGACATTGGTATGTACTATGTACACACCAAGTTTTATCCAAAACCGTTCATAAATACGCGTGTTATCGCGTGACAAAAATCAGATCATTTCAAAATGTCAGCCACACTAGAATTTTAAAGTGCTATAACTCAACCGTTTTTTAAGATATAGATGAAACAAAAAATGCTCCGGAATCTTCGTATCAAGCTCAAACACATAAGAAAAAAATCTTTTTCGATTTATAATTTTTTTGTACTTCATTTTAAATTTCATTTTTTTTTTAATTTTAAATGTCCGACATTTGGAAACAAGATGGCGTATGAAGCTGGCCAACGAACTCGGTCGAGACATTGCTATGTACTATGCACATGCCTTGTCACATCCAAATCGGTTCATAAAAACGCATATCATCGCGTGACAAAAATCAGATCGTTTCAAAATGTCAGCCATGCTAGAAATTCAAAGTGCTATAACTCAACCATTTTTGAAGATATAGACGAAACTAAAAATGCTCCAGAATCTTTGTATCAAGCCCAAATACATAAGAAAAAAATCTTTTTCAATGTCTAATTTTTTTGTGCCTCATTTTAAATTTTAAATTTTTAAATTTTTTTTTAAATGGCCGCCATTTTGAAACAAAATGGCGGATGAAGCTGGCCAACTAACTCGGTCGAGACATTGGTATGTACTATGTACACACGAAATTTTATCCAAATCGGTTCATAAATACGAGAGTTACAGTATGACAAAAATCAGATATATATATATATATATATATATATATACATATATGGATAAATATAAATATATATATATATCAATTTTGAACGGAGGGTGGTTTCGGGGTCTAGGGGTCATGATCGGTGAAAATATACCAAAATTTTTCGGAATCGTTTTCCTCCGAACGGCTGCAATAGGTAGCTTTTTGTAATGAAAGCTACCTAATATGAAATCACAAAATATTTAATACTGAACTACATAATCTACAATGGCGGATCCAAGGGAGAGGTCACGGGGGTCATGACCCTCCTCTGAACACCAACAAAAATATTCTAAACATCATTTTTAAAATGAAATGTACAGTAGAGTCCCGGTTATCCGAGTTTCGCTTAACCGAGTTATTTTCTTCTGATGGACTGGTGGCTTTCATTATTATGAAACAGACATTATAAATGAAGTGTTAGGTGAAGATGAAAGAGGCATTTTTTCCCCCATTCTGACCAGAAAACCAGAGTTCTAACTTTTTACGGCTGCTCTATTATCTTGACCTAACACTTCACTTATAATGTCTGTTTCATAATAATGAAAGACATCAGTCCATCAGAAGAAAATGATCCATTCCAAAGGTATAATCCTTTATTGGGTGCCCCTTCGTTCTGGCGCCCGGGGCAATTGCCCCCTCTGCCTCACCCCCTTAGTTTCGGCCCTGACTAAATAAATAAAACAGAATGTAGTTCAAAATGCAATACATATTAAAAAAAGAAATGAAAAACGCCATTCAATTCCAAACAAATTTAATAGTTTAGCCTATCATTGTATGCAACGCATAAAAACGAGCCCATGAGCATATAAGAATGTTTCATGTCATTTAAAGTCGGGAAGCATGTTTTTAGAACAACCTCAAAATGAATTAAGTTTTACTGAATTTTTAATTGTATATTTTATAGATTTGCTTCGAACAAAGAATAATCGGTCAAGAGCGAGTTTCACTCATGTACAGAGAGTTCATACAATAAATTTGTTAATTACTAAAAGCAATCTTACAAAATATAGTTGTTAAACGAATAATAAGACTGCAAATAATTTGAAAATATTTTATTAAATATTTTTCAATAACTGCCTTCAATAATTGAATTCAATTGAAATGAAAAACGCTGACTATTTATCATTGTGATTCGTCTTACCTAAAAAAAAGACCTTGTACAAAGTTTAATCTTGCCATTGTGTCAAGTGCGCTTCGAAAGGAGGTCGCAGAGTTGCATGGCCACTTTGACCTGTGCCACATTTTTTAGATAGGTTTTTAATTAATATCTCGGCTAATTACCGACAATTCTTTTGGAAAATCATTATCGACAATTATTAGACGATTTCGCGTCGATAGGTACCTCGAACTCCCCCGCTGAGCGCTCGCCAAATAAAGTTTATGTATAACGGAAAACTGCGATTTTCGGAAAAACTCTATGATCTAGGATAATCGCTATATTTTTCCTGCAAGATTTAAATAAATTCCAACTACTACTAATTTTTTCTTAATTTTATTTTCAGTAGATTCGGAAATAGGATGTGGGGACACAATTTTGCCATACATTTTCGTCGAATTTCGAAAAATATAATAGTATCTAAGAGTAAAACAAATACAGTGAAATACGTTTAACACGAAAACGCTTAAGATGAAAAATCGGTTAACACGAAATGATGCAGCGGTCCGGACAGTATACTATGCAATTTAATACATTTTTTTTTCTTTTAACACGAAATAAAAGTCGTTTAACACGGAAAAAATTCGCTTTCGAGCTAGTTAGTTTGAGTTGAAATTGGTGAATTTTGTGTTAAAACTGATGGATATAAATCAAGCTAATTAGCCGTGATAAAGATAATTTCCTCAGTTACATAAATAATGCGTCATTTCAACTCAGCCATAAATCTTTTCAAATGTGAAAAATGTATTTAACCTTGAAAACCTTGATAAAGATAATGACTTGTTGAGTGACTCATAGACATTAAAACTGATTTATTATTATTATTATGATATTGCTATTACAATTATTATTACTGATTTATTATCTTATAATGTAAATATTTTTTCATTCTGAAAATGTAGTTATTCCAGAGAAGAGGGATGAAAAATGCTCTCTCTTTTTCACAATTTAAACAATGTGAATTAAATAGCTTAAAGTGTTACCACTGCTTATTCATTTGATATAATAGTCTACAATTTTTTTGTCAAAGGAGGTTATAAAGAGTGGTTGATTAAAAATATGACAACTAACACATTACATTGGGAAACCATTATATTGGATTACACAAAATGTGGATTTACACCGAAATAGATAAGTATCCTGAAGAACGGGTAAGTCCCAATTTTATCTAACTTGCTCACGCCTTTTTCATTGGGATTCAAATACTAACAAAAACCACTGAATTTTGGGTGAAAATCAGAGAATTTCGTATTTTTTGTAAATTAGCTTATGTTTTATGAGCACAATGGTTGAGAAATCGGTGCGAAAACGAACTGCCATTTCGCTTCAAATGAAGATGAGGCTGCTTAATGCAGTTGATGAAAAAGAAGAACGAAAAGAGAAATCTACAAAGAGTTTGGCAATGCCAATTCTACTTTATCAACAATAATAAAAAAAACAGCGATCCCATTACGTTAATGTTTGAGCTCAGTATATTTAAGCCAGAGAGAAAACGCATGAGAACTGCTAAATGCGAAGATTTCGAGACAGCTTTGCTTATTTGGTTCAAACAAGCTAGGTCTCAGAATGCTGAAAAAGACACTAAAAAATGATATTTGACCCCCCCCCCCCCCAAAAAAAAATTACTTTACTTTTTATCCTAATGGATGCAACTTACTAGTAGTTTAACATGAAATCGAAGTAAAATTTGACAACGTCGAAAAAATTTGCGAGTTTTGTTCTTTCTTTACGAATCTTTTAACGCGAAAAAAAATTTCGGTCCCCTCAGTTTCGTGTTAAACGTATTTCACTGTATATTTTTCAGTTCTGTGTTAAGAGCTTGTTCAAACGATACGCCCCCCCCCCCCCCTTTGATGATTTTTAAATGAATCTCAAATTTATATGATTTTATATCTTTAACTCGATTTTGTCTGAAGTATGAACCCACTCACTGTGTGAAAATGGGAAAGAAGCTGCTAATTGTTCAGATTTGTTATGTAATTTTTTTTCATGATTTTTGGAAAATTGCATGGGGTAGTAATGAACAAATAAAAACTTTAAAACGACCTATACTTACTGATGAAAAAATGAGTTAAGAGGAGAGGAGTGAGTGCTTAGTAAAGTACAAGCCAAGAGCTTTAAAACGATATGTCACATGAAAAAATTCATTTCCCCCCCCCCCTCCTCCCACGGAAGAACGCCCGCTAATAACCTGGGGTTAAACACAGATCTCACCAACCGAAGGCCCGTGAAGAGTTTCGCCTTCGGTCAAGCCTTCAAATGAGCTCGAATCTTGCTGCAGCTTAATTAGGAGCCCAGTTAGAAAATTGACCACCCAGGGGGGAATCTGAGTGAGAGAGGTAAAAAGGTTCCAGGGTTTTCCGATGATATATCACATGAGGGTTTAGCAGGCGTGCTGCGCACGCACTGCAAAATCTTGCAAAAAAAACAAATCTTGAATCTTTTAGTTCCATATTCCAACACCAGGGGGAGAACTCTATTCTTAACAAAACTGTTTCTGAACGAAACTCTGTTAAACAACCTACCCATAGTCAGTAATTATTAGTCATTAGCCATATATTAGTATATATTAGTCAAGGGGTGGCGGACTTAAGCAAGGATCTAAGATATTTTCTGAAATTACTATTCGAAAATAGTGGTAAGTACACTTTTGAAATTTTTATATTAAAAGTAATATTTATCCCAGTGCTCCGTCAAAAATCCACATCTAAAACGGTAGAAAACGGTACGGTTTTAAATATTTGATCCCATCCTCCAAATTTTTTTATCGCCTCCCTCTCCCCCCTCCCTGAAATTTGATGCCCCCTACTTTTTAAAATTTTTATTATGTATTATGAACTATCTGAAAGTTCCAAACGGTTCGTCAGTTTTCTTAATTTTAACAAATTCGATTCAACAAAGTTTTTCTTTTCCTTTTTTAAAATAGAATTTTTATAAAACAAAAACTTGCGGATCGATTTTTATAAAATTTAGATATTATTAAACAGCGTTTAAAAATAGGGATATATGCATAACTTTAAAAGCTCTAAATGGTGTATTTAAAAAAATTTGACGGCGTTCCAAAGAATCCTAGCATAAAAATCATTTGTGGTTTCGAAAGACTGGCTTTTAAATTGAGAGTTTGAAAGGAATCATCCGATTAATGAAATAATAATTAATATCTAAAGTTGCAATTGAGCGACCGTGAAGAAATTTAGATATCTGAAATCACCGAAACATTCTACATCTAGATGCATAAAAATTAAATCGATAAATTTATATTAAAAAAAAATTATATTCTTTCGAAAATGTCCACTATTGGAAGACGTTGGTTATCTGCAATGAACTCCTGGCGTCCGTGGGAGAGATTTCGAACCTTTCTTTAGAAGGAAATAAAAAGATTTTTCATAAATCGATTTTTCGTGGATTTTTTGACTTCCTTAAACCGTACCGGAATAATTTTTACAATTTCTGAAAAGGGGATATATATATATATATATATATATATATTTTTTTTTTTTTTTTTTTTTTTTTTTGCGTCTGGCTGTGCAATTTTCGAGCTGTTAGCCCCAGTCGAATTTAAGATACAGTCCTTTTTAAAAAGGTCCAGTACATTTATCACCCTTGCATCTCTGTAAATCTATTAACCTCTCCCCATCTCTTCGAGTTTTCGAAGAAGTTGTCTACGGTTGGCAAAAAATCTATGCTCTTGTTGAATTATGAATACTTTTGCATTCTTTTTATTTGGGCTTTTTAATTAATTTCTCAACTAATTATTAGAGATTTAAAATTCTGAAACTTACGTGCAGGGTGCACCAGGAGAGACTTTTGACTATCCTCACAAAAAGTTTGAGCCTCGTATGTGCCGTAGATTCTGCTAGCCATCGCACACAGACACACACACACTCACAGACAGAGCGAAACTTTGTTTTAATAGTATAGATAGTTTTAATTTAGAACTTCGATTCATTGCACGAAAATTGGAAATTCGAAAAATAAAAAAAATCTGATAGAGAAGGAAGGGTTAACAGTTTGACAAGATAAAGATACGCTTAGCTTCTTAGCAATGTAAACGTCGAAACGAATGTGCATTTTTCATAACAATTGTTATAGAGACAGGATAGGAGTTCTATATTTGCTAATACAAAATCAAATGTTCCGGGACTGGAACATTTTCGAATGCACCCTAATTATGATCAACGAGCGGTAATTGTTTAAGGCGCATCTTAATTGATGTTACCTTATTTTAAAAGAAATAAAGTACTATAACGCTCTCCGGTGTATTACAAACGTCATAATTTGAGAAAATATTTTTCTACTTTTATGTGTATTTGCCGTATTACGAGCACTCCTTTCTTTGTGCCATAGTCCTACCAATGATTAATTCAACAGAGCTATATTTCCAAACTAAAGTTTATTTGAACTGTTTTAAGTATAAATATAAATAAAGATCAGATCTTAAAAATTACAGAAGTGATGCAGGTAAAAGAAGCTCATTAACTTAGGAGGTTTGCCATTGTGGGGAGAGGGAACAAACAGCTGAAGCATCGACCTTTTAGGAATGTCCGTTATTTGCATTGCTGCCAACATTCCTTGTTTTTAATTCAAACAACAATATTTTCAACCAGAAATTTAATTTAATAAATGAAATGAAAAAGAACCCTGTTGAAACAAGAAACATTTCATTAAATAAAATTTCTGGTTCCAAATTCATTTATTTGATTTGGAGAAAACCGCTGGAAGGTTGGTTTGGCAGCTATGCATTTATACTCATAGAAAAAAAAGTATAAAGTTTGTTTTTTCTTCCTTTTTTTTTTGTGGTGGTGTGTGTGTGTGGTGGGGGGGGGGGGGGGTTAGGAATATGGGGCGCCAACTGAAGTTCGGCACACAGGCGCCGAATACTGATGGCGCGCCCCTGCTCTGAATGTTTATTCATCGTTGTGTTTAGCAGCTGAAACGTGACAAAAAAGGTTTGTGGTTTAAAATTAGTTTGAGCAAGCTTACTTAAGTGGAAACAGTGCAGCGCCATCATCATGGGTGTCCTCAAGGGAAGGGTCATAGTAGTCTGATGAGTCTGAGGATGAATCGTATAGTTTCGCGGCTCGAATATTCTCTTTTTGAAGGCTTTTGGTCTTCCAACCCTTGCCCCCTAGCCGGTCTCTTACCACTGGAAAATTCAAGGATGTCTTCTTGAGAGCACTTTGTCAAGAGACTTGGTCAACTGATCCCTGTGCGGTGATCCAGTGATGGACCTTGAGGCTTCGCGTCCACGAATAGTAGTAGATCTTTTCTTAACACGTTAAGCACTACGTCAGTCACCGGTGACTGACATTGAACTTTCCGTTTAAAACGGGTCATTCACCGATGACTGACGTCTAAAATATCATATAAAACTAACAATATATATATTGTTTTAAGTAATTACTGAAAATTTATTTAAAATTTACCTACCTTTTATTTATTACAGGATTATACTTTCTTAAAAATTACTTAAAACATTATAAATTTTTCAGCGCTTCAGTGTCAGTCACCGTGGCACTCAACGTGTTAATTTTGGTTGGTTGGTTGGTTGGTTGATTTTGTGACGGCCGATTATCTACACTAGGGATATAGGCCCGAGGGGGAGTGCCCTTCGTGGGGGTCTTTCTAAGGGAACCTAACCCGTATTAACGCATGGAAATCCATGGTTCGAAGAAAACCACGAAAACTCCGAAAGATTAGGCCGACGGGCGCGATTGGGATCGAACCCAGCACTTCCCGTCTACCAGTTTCGAGAGCAGAACCTCTCAGCCACTGGTGGGGCTCGTGTTAATTTCGGTGACAGGAGATATTCCGAACGGAAAAACTGCATTTGATGTTCCCGGGGAATATTGCGGTGTTTCAGTAGCCTCATCAATTGGCCTAGCTAGAGCCTGATGTGCTTGTATATCAGAATAACTCGAAGGAGAGGGGGCCCATATTTACAGCAAGAAAGCGTGCCCATATATACACCAACCCCACCTATGAAAGATGGCCACTTTCACATGTAACCTAAAAGCTAGTGTGACTAAAGGTGTGCTTCTAAAAGTAGCTTAGAACTTCTATTTAAGGATACCTCTGTGAAATTATTTTAAACTAACCATAAGAACATAAAAACAAAACGATTTCAGATGCCTGTCAAAACTTTGCAGTCCAGAACAAATGCCAATTCACACAATTACTCACGCTGCATAGAGGTCTGCACGGGCCGGAATTTCCAGGCCCGGGCCTGGTTTATAGTTTAATAGTTAAAAATGAGTCAGAAAATGTGCCTGAAAGTGTCACATTGTTGAGCACTGAATATGAGAACCACCTTAAGGTATATTTCAAAGATACTGTTAACAGAAGTTCATTATCGCTATTAATACTTTCACAAAACATAATGCCTGCCCTGCACATCCTGAGAACGATTAGGACCAGTTCCGTCCCGGCACGAGTCTGCTGAAAAAATTAAACCCGGGATCAGACATCTTGTAACTGTACGATGCCGATCTCTACGATGGACATATTACATTTCTGTATTGATGTTGTTATACTCGCATCGGCTTGTGACGCACATTTATACGTCTCGAGAAAATCACATTCATTGAAAATAGCTCGTATTTTATCTGCTTCGCTTGAATTCTTATATCGGGCCGTTAGGCCCGATTAATTTTTTTATCGGCCCGGACCGGCCCGGACCGGCCCTGCAGGCCCGTTCAATTTTTTTGCCGGCCCTGCCCGTTTATTTTGTCTGTCAGCCCGGCCCGTTGAAAAAATTGTCCTAATTCTGCCGGCCCGACCCGGCCCGTTTGAAAATTCACCGTCATTTCGCCGGGCCGGGTACGGCAGACCTCTAACGCTGCATCCACACTACTTGAAAGAATGGTTCCAACTGCTCTCTACTATCTCATATCAACAAGTGGCGCCATACAATGTACATTCCTTCCGCCCGTCTTCAGCACATCCCATAGCCACTTGGGGAGGGGTGCGCATATTTATACTTGTGCCCGTTTTCAGACATTCTCCTCTATTTGTGCTATAAATATAAATATAAGAAGGACATACAAAAGGTAAATTTACAAAACCTTTACCGTTTTTCAGCGCAAAATATGCCCTTTAGTTCGTTTTTCTCTCTTTTTTAAACGAAAACTTTTTTCTGCTGATCTAACTTTTTTGCTTCTTTTCACCCACTGTGTATTTATTATTATCAACACTGTGAAGGATTCGGCAGACAGTATTAGACAGGACTTTACTGCCACCTAGAGAAACTCCACTCCACTATATTTTTCGAAAAGAAAGTTTTACCTTATTTAATAGCAATATTCTGCGATTAAATAAGCCAAAAAAAATTTTTCGAAAAATAGTGATGAAAATATACCTAGACAGCGATTAGGTCGTACCTCAACCTTCATTCTAAAATATTATTTTTGCTTTAATGCAACACGAAGTCATCAAAGCCTTAGATTTGTCTTGATGAAATAAGCTATGAGCAAATTCAAAGTGCTAGGGGAAAAAAAGACAAATAAATAAAACATTTTTGTGTATTGTTTTCTCGATTAATTAATATGATTTGATTAAATTACGAAATTTTTTTCTCCTGAATTCTTGTTCCAACGTATCTGTTTCCCGTGACGTTATTATTGCTTAACCGATCGAAATCATAACATATTATCTATTTACTAAGAACATGGTAGTCATAATTAAAGTATATATGCTTTGAGCTAAATTATAAAGAGTGTACTTGGTCAAACACAACACCATTTAGCAGACATATTATTTAGACAATAGAAAAACGATTTATAATCAGTAACAATAGTTCATATTTTCGGCACCAGGGGTGAAAGTGGCGCCTGTTTTTTTTCTTTTGGACGGTAAAATAGGCATGCAAGCTAAAAAAGGGAACTTTTACGACATTGACTTACATGTAATGGATATTTTAACACAGAAATATTTGTTTTTAGCTGTTACATTTGATTTTTACTGTTTAACTGAAGTTTTACGCATTCGCAATTCCCTGATTCACGTTACAATTCAGAACAATAAAAATCAGCCTGTAGCGCCACTTTTATCTTATGGTGCCAAAATTGTTATCTTATATATATATATATATATATATATATATATATATATATCAGTGGCGTGGCGTCCGGTCATCGCTGGATGCGGCGATGACCAAGCAATATTTTAAAACTCTTAATAAGCTTTTAAAACTCTACGATCCAGTTTTAGCAGAACATTTGGAGTTCATGTATAAGTGAATGTAAGATTTAAAGTTTCTTTTTTGAACATTCAACCATTGAATTTTAGAGTTAATAATTTTTCACCACAAACTTAAATAATTGCGATGACCACCGAAAATTTTCACGCCACACCACTGATATATATATATATATATATATATATATATATATAATAGCGGACCTGCCGGGCGTTGCCCAGGCCCGTGATAATAATGTTAAATATACCTAAAATCAGTGTTAAATGATTTTATATTTTTAAATGAAAATATATCCAAACGGACCTTGAATTGGGACCCCCCTACCTCCGGCAGCAGACACCAGTTGTTCTACGCATGCTCCAGCCTGTTTTGATTTTATATTAGGTAGCTTTCTTTACAAAAAAGCTACCTATTGCAGCCGTTCGGAGGAAAGCGATTTCAAAAAATTTTGGTATATTTTCATCGATCATGACCCCCAGACCCCGAAACCACCCTCCGTTCAAAATTGATATATATATATATATATATATATATATCTGACCTATGTCACACTGTAACTCCCGTAATTATGAACCGATTTCGATGTAATTCGGTGTGTACATAGTACATACCAATGTCTCGACCGAGTTCGTTGGCCAGCTTCATCCGCCGTTTTGTTTCAAAATGGCGGCCATTTAAAATGTTTAAGAAATTTTAAAACTTGAAATGTGGTACCAAAAAATTAAAAATGGAAAAATATTTTTTTCTTATGTATTTGACCTTTATACAAAGATTCCGGAGCAGTTTTTGTTTCGTCTATATCTTAAAAAATGGCTGAGTTATAGCATTTTGAATTTCTAGCGTGGCTGACATTTTGAAACGTCCTGAATTTTGTCACGCGATAAAAGGCGTATTTATGAACCGATTTGGATGTAATTCAGTGTGTACATAGTACATACCAGTCTCTCGACCGAGTTCGTTGGCCAGCTTCATCCGCCATTTTGTTTCAAAATGGCGGCCATTTAAAATTTTTTTTTAAATTTAAAATTTGAAATGTGGTACCAAAAAATTTAAAATGGAAAAATATTTTTTCTTATGTATTTGTCCTTTATACAAAGATTTCGGAGCAGTTTTTGTTTCGTCTATATCTTAAAAAATGGCTGAGTTATAGCATTTTGAATTTCTAGCGTGGCTGACATTTTGAAACATCCTGAATTTTGTCACGCGATAAAAGCGTATTTATGAACCGATTTGGATGTAACTTCGTTTATACATAGTACATTCCAATGTCTCGACCGGGTTCGTTGGTCAGCTTCATCCGCCATCTTGTTTAAAAATGGTGGCCATTTAAATTTTTAAGAAAAATTTAAATTTGAAATGTGGTACCAAAAAATAAATTGAAAAAATATTTTCTTCTTATGTGTTTGACCTTGATAAAAAGCTTCGGGAGCAGTTTTTGTTTCGTCTATATCTTAAGAAATGGCTGAGTTATAGCATTTTGAATTTCTAGCGTGGCTGACATTTTGAAACGTCCTGATTTTTCTCACGTAATAACAGGCGTATTTATGAACCGACTTGGATGTACCTTGGTGTGTACATAGTACATACAAATATCTCGACCGAGTTCGTTGGCCGGCTTCATCCGCCATCTTGTTTCAAAATGGCGGCCATTTAAAAAAATTAAAAAAAAATTAAATGAGATACCAAGAAAATGGAAAGTGAAAAAGATTTTTTTTGTATGTGTTTGACCTTAATACAAAGATTCCGGAACAGTTTTTCTTTCGTCTATAGCTAAAAAAAATGGCTGAGTAATAGCATTTTGAATTTCTCTTGTGGCTGACATTTTAAAACGACCTGATTTTTGTCACGCGATAACAGGCGTAATTATGAACCTATTTGGATGTAACTTGGTCTGTACATAGTACATACCAATGTCTCGACCGAGTTCGTTGGCCAGCTTCATTCGCCATCTTGTTTCAAAAGGGTTGCCATTAAATAAAATTAAATTTAAAATTCAAAATGAGGTATTAAACAATTGGAAAATGAAAAAGATTTTTTTATGTGTTTGGCCTTGATACAAAGATTCCGGAGCAGTTTTTGTTTCTGAAAATTTGTTCTTTTGTTTATATCTTAAAAAATTGTTGATTTATAGCACTTTGAATTTCTAGCATGGCTAACATTTTGAAACGATCTTGTATTTGTCACGCGATAACACACGTATTCGCCTATTTCGATGTAAGAAGGCATGTGGATAGTATACATCAACACCTCGACCAAGTTCGCTGGCCAGATTCATCAGCCATCTTGTTTCAAAATGGCGACCATTAAATTAAAAAAAAATACACATTTAAAGTTAGGTGCAAAAAAGTTAGAAATTGAAAAAGGTTTCTTTCTTAAGCATTTCACCTTGATATAAGGATTCAGGAGCATTTTTTGTTTGTCTTTACCTTAAAAAATGGCTCAGATATAGCAGTTTCAATTTCTATTGTGGGTGACATTTTGAAAAATCTGATTTTTTTCATGCGACAGCACTCCTATATATTAACCGATTCCGATGTGAGTGAGCATGTGCACAGCAATTACTAAGGTCTCGACCAAGTTCACTGCTTAGCCTCATCCACCATGTTGTCTTAAAATGACAGGCACTTTAAGAAATTGCCGAATTTGGCAGCCAAATATATGTTACTTTAAAGAAAAGCAGCTTGGATAAAGCGGACTAATTCTCATTCATTATATTGATAAAAATTAGTATTGAATCTCCTATATTCGGTTTCCACTAAATTGAGCTTCGTGTGTTTGAATGATATAATTTGGCTTTTTTTAAATAAGGATTATGAAAGCTACCTCTTCCTCCCGGCACTGGCCGGAAGGACTTTTTTTAAACTGAAAGTTTTCCAATCGAACCTAATGTTGGGGGTCTCACTGGCTTCGGCAGCTTACACCCTTGAATTTGTATGATTTCATATTTTTAAATGAAAATCTATCCAAACAAACCTGAAAATCTATCCAAACAAACCAGTTGGGGACTCCACTGCCTTTGGTAGTGTACGCCTTTAAATTTGCATGATTTTATATTTTTAAACGAAAATTTATCCAAACAAACGGATCATCGGGGACCCCACTTCCATGTGTTGTATGCGAAATGGTGTTGCGTTTGCCACAGTTACATCCTTTATAATTGAGATTTAAACACCTATACTTTAATTATGGCCACCTTGTATAAAAGAAATTATCATGAGCCTTCCCCTATGAAGATTTATATGGAAAATGACGAGATTTCTATGCCAAAACCTTTGAGTATTAAAACAACGCATATGGAAATAACTAGTAGGTTTTCAAATTATTTTTTAAATATCTTCCTATGTTCAGTTTTCTTACCCCCCAGGTGTTATAGAAGGACTCCAATGAGGCCTTAAAAAATTTTTATCTTAAAAAAACGTAGGATCTCAAAAATGTTTTTTTAATTTCTTTCAAAGAGAAGGTCACTTCTGACTGGGTGACATCGCGTGCTATAGAAGTTTCCCGTTCATGTCTGTGCTTAATAAAACATTAAGGGGTAAAAATGCTTTTCAAAGTTTAATAGCTAATGGTTTTGCCATTTTGTCCACTACTTGTGAAATATTTATTCTTAAATATCGACGATAATTGCTTTATTTTATTTTTTTATTCTTAATCTTCTATAGAAGTTTCTTCTCAGAAAGAATTCAACATTTGAAGCGGAAATTGCAGAAAATTCTGAAAAAGAAATGACAATAAAAGAATTCGAAGAACATTTAAAAAAACTAGAGTTCGTCAAATAGCATTTAATAGACATAGATACAGACATCAGTAGAAGTATGCAAGTGCGGCGGCGAAGTTTAGAAAATCAAAATTTGTATTACCACAAGAAGTATTCTATAAAGAAGGAATTGTGCAGTTGGCAACTGATAAGTTTTCATTTCATACCCCTCAGGTGTTATAAAAGGACCCCAATTAGGCTTTTTAAAAAATTTACCTTTAAAAGAAACGTAGGATCCCAAAAATGTTTCTTGAACTTCTTTTAAAGAGAAGGTCGATCCTGATTGGACCACATTGCGTGCTATAGAAGTTTCCATTTCAAATTTGCGCTTATGAACAGTAAGACACTAAGGAAAGAAAAACCAAATACTTTGCAAAGTTTAATAGCTTTTTACACTACTTGTGAAACATTTGTTTTTGAAATATTGACAGTAATTGTTTAATTTTGTTTTAGGTAGCTTTCTTTACAAAAAAGCTACCTATTGCAGCCGTTCGGAGGAAAGCGATTTCAAAAAATTTTGGTATATTTTCATCGATCATGACCCCCAGACCCCGAAACCACCCTCCGTTCAAAATTGATATATATATATATATATATATATATATATATATATCTGACCTATGTCACACTGTAACTCCCGTAATTATGAACCGATTTCGATGTAATTCGGTGTGTACATAGTACATACCAATGTCTCGACCGAGTTCGTTGGCCAGCTTCATCCGCAGTTTTGTTTCAAAATGGCGGCCATTTAAAATTTTTAAAAAAATTTAAAACTTGAAATGTGGTACCAAAAAATTAAAAATGGAAAAATATTTTTTTCTTATGTATTTGACCTTTATACAAAGATTCCGGAGAAGTTTTTGTTTCGTCTATATCTTAAAAAATGGCTGAGTTATAGCATTTTGAATTTCTAGCGTGGCTGACATTTTGAAACGTCCTGAATTTTGTCACGCGATAAAAGGCGTATTTATGAACCGATTTGGATGTAATTCGGTGTATACATAGTACATACCAATCTCTCGATCGAGTTCGTTGGCCAGCTTCATCCGCCATTTTGTTTCAAAATGGCGGCCATTAAATGTTTTTTTAAAAATTTAAAATTTGAAATGTGGTACCAAAAAATTGAAAATGGAAAATATTTTTTTCTTATGTATTTGACCTTTATATAAAGATTTCGGAGCAGTTTTTGTTTCGTCTATATCTTAAAAAAATGGCTGAGTTATAGCATTTTGAATTTCTAGCGTGGCTGACATTTTGAAACGTCCTGAATTTTGTCACGCGATAAAAGGCGTATTTATGAACCGATTTGGATGTAACTTCGTTTATACATAGTACATAGCAATGTCTCGACCGGGTTCGTTGGCCAGCTTCACCCGCCATCTTGTTTAAAAATGGCGGCCATTTAAATTTTTAAGAAAAATTTAAATTTGAAATGTGGTACCAAAAATTGAAAATTGAAAAAATATTTTCTTCTTATGTGTTTGACCTTGATAAAAAGATTCGGGAGCAGTTTTTGTTTCGTCTATATCTTAAGAAATGGCTGAGTTATAGCATTTTGAATTTCTAGCGTGGCTGACATTTTGAAACGTCCTGACTTTTCTCACGTAATAACAGGCATATTTATGAATCGACTTGGATGTACCTTGGTGTGTACATAGTACATACAAATATCTCGACCGAGTTCGTTGGCCAGCTTCATCCGCCATCTTGTTTCAAAATGGCGGCCATTTAAAAAAATAAAAAAATAAAAAAATTTAAATGAGATACCAAAAAATTGGAAAATGAAAAAGATTTTTTTTGTATGTGTTTGACCTTAATACAAAGATTCCGGAACAGTTTTTCTTTCGTCTATATCTAAAAAAAATGGCTGAGTAATAGCATTTTGAATTTCTCTTGTGGCTGACATTTTAAAACGACCTGATTTTTGTCACGCTATAACAGGCGTATTTATGAACCTATTTGGATGTAACTTGGTCTGTACATAGTACAATGTCTCGACCGAGTTCGTTGGCCAGCTTCATTCGCCATCTTGTTTCAAAAGGGTTGCCATTTAAAAAAAATTAAATTTAAAATTCAAAATGAGGTATTAAACAATTGGAAAATGAAAAAGATTTTTTTATGTGTTTGGCCTTGATACAAAGATTCCGGAGCAGTTTTTGTTTCTGAAAATTTGTTCTTTTGTTTATATCTTAAAAAATTGTTGATTTATAGCACTTTGAATTTCTAGCATGGCTAACATTTTGAAACGATCTTGTATTTGTCACGCGATAACACACGTATTCGCCTATTTCGATGTAAGAAGGCATGTGGATAGTATACATCAACACCTCGACCAAGTTCGCTGGCCAGATTCATCAGCCATCTTGTTTCAAAATGGCGACCATTAAATTAAAAAAAAATACACATTTAAAGTTAGGTGCAAAAAAGTTAGAAATTGAAAAAGGTTTCTTTCTTAAGCATTTCACCTTGATATAAGGATTCAGGAGCATTTTTTGTTTGTCTTTACCTTAAAAAATGGCTCAGATATAGCAGTTTCAATTTCTATTGTGGGTGACATTTTGAAAAATCTGATTTTTTTCATGCGACAGCACTCCTATATATTAACCGATTCCGATGTGAGTGAGCATGTGCACAGCAATTACTAAGGTCTCGACCAAGTTCACTGCTTAGCCTCATCCACCATGTTGTCTTAAAATGACAGGCACTTTAAGAAATTGCCGAATTTGGCAGCCAAATATATGTTACTTTAAAGAAAAGCAGCTTGGATAAAGCGGACTAATTCTCATTCATTATATTGATAAAAATTAGTATTGAATCTCCTATATTCGGTTTCCACTAAATTGAGCTTCGTGTGTTTGAATGATATAATTTGGCTTTTTTTAAATAAGGATTATGAAAGCTACCTCTTCCTCCCGGCACTGGCCGGAAGGACTTTTTTTAAACTGAAAGTTTTCCAATCGAACCTAATGTTGGGGGTCTCACTGGCTTCGGCAGCTTACACCCTTGAATTTGTATGATTTCATATTTTTAAATGAAAATCTATCCAAACAAACCTGAAAATCTATCCAAACAAACCAGTTGGGGACTCCACTGCCTTTGGTAGTGTACGCCTTTAAATTTGCATGATTTTATATTTTTAAACGAAAATTTATCCAAACAAACGGATCATCGGGGACCCCACTTCCATGTGTTGTATGCGAAATGGTGTTGCGTTTGCCACAGTTACATCCTTTATAATTGAGATTTAAACACCTATACTTTAATTATGGCCACCTTGTATAAAAGAAATTATCATGAGCCTTCCCCTATGAAGATTTATATGGAAAATGACGAGATTTCTATGCCAAAACCTTTGAGTATTAAAACAACGCATATGGAAATAACTAGTAGGTTTTCAAATTATTTTTTAAATATCTTCCTATGTTCAGTTTTCTTACCCCCCAGGTGTTATAGAAGGACTCCAATGAGGCCTTAAAAAATTTTTATCTTAAAAAAACGTAGGATCTCAAAAATGTTTTTTTAATTTCTTTCAAAGAGAAGGTCACTTCTGACTGGGTGACATCGCGTGCTATAGAAGTTTCCCGTTCATGTCTGTGCTTAATAAAACATTAAGGGGTAAAAATGCTTTTCAAAGTTTAATAGCTAATGGTTTTGCCATTTTGTCCACTACTTGTGAAATATTTATTCTTAAATATCGACGATAATTGCTTTATTTTATTTTTTTATTCTTAATCTTCTATAGAAGTTTCTTCTCAGAAAGAATTCAACATTTGAAGCGGAAATTGCAGAAAATTCTGAAAAAGAAATGACAATAAAAGAATTCGAAGAACATTTAAAAAAACTAGAGTTCGTCAAATAGCATTTAATAGACATAGATACAGACATCAGTAGAAGTATGCAAGTGCGGCGGCGAAGTTTAGAAAATCAAAATTTGTATTACCACAAGAAGTATTCTATAAAGAAGGAATTGTGCAGTTGGCAACTGATAAGTTTTCATTTCATACCCCTCAGGTGTTATAAAAGGACCCCAATTAGGCTTTTTAAAAAATTTACCTTTAAAAGAAACGTAGGATCCCAAAAATGTTTCTTGAACTTCTTTTAAAGAGAAGGTCGATCCTGATTGGACCACATCGCGTGCTATAGAAGTTTCCATTTCAAATTTGCGCTTATGAACAGTAAGACACTAAGGAAAGAAAAACCAAATACTTTGCAAAGTTTAATAGCTTTTTACACTACTTGTGAAACATTTGTTTTTGAAATATTGACAGTAATTGTTTAATTTTGTTTTAGGTAGCTTTCTTTACAAAAAAGCTACCTATTGCAGCCGTTCGGAGGAAAGCGATTTCAAAAAATTTTGGTATATTTTCATCGATCATGACCCCCAGACCCCGAAACCACCCTCCGTTCAAAATTGATATATATATATATATATATATATATATATATATATATCTGACCTATGTCACACTGTAACTCCCGTAATTATGAACCGATTTCGATGTAATTCGGTGTGTACATAGTACATACCAATGTCTCGACCGAGTTCGTTGGCCAGCTTCATCCGCCGTTTTGTTTCAAAATGGCGGCCATTTAAAATTTTTAAAAAAATTTAAAACTTGAAATGTGGTACCAAAAAATTAAAAATGGAAAAATATTTTTTTCTTATGTATTTGACCTTTATACAAAGATTCCGGAGAAGTTTTTGTTTCGTCTATATCTTAAAAAATGGCTGAGTTATAGCATTTTGAATTTCTAGCGTGGCTGACATTTTGAAACGTCCTGAATTTTGTCACGCGATAAAAGGCGTATTTATGAACCGATTTGGATGTAATTCGGTGTATACATAGTACATACCAATCTCTCGATCGAGTTCGTTGGCCAGCTTCATCCGCCATTTTGTTTCAAAATGGCGGCCATTAAATGTTTTTTTAAAAATTTAAAATTTGAAATGTGGTACCAAAAAATTGAAAATGGAAAAATATTTTTTTCTTATGTATTTGACCTTTATATAAAGATTTCGGAGCAGTTTTTGTTTCGTCTATATCTTAAAAAAATGGCTGAGTTATAGCATTTTGAATTTCTAGCGTGGCTGACATTTTGAAACGTCCTGAATTTTGTCACGCGATAAAAGGCGTATTTATGAACCGATTTGGATGTAACTTCGTTTATACATAGTACATAGCAATGTCTCGACCGGGTTCGTTGGCCAGCTTCACCCGCCATCTTGTTTAAAAATGGCGGCCATTTAAATTTTTAAGAAAAATTTAAATTTGAAATGTGGTACCAAAAATTGAAAATTGAAAAAATATTTTCTTCTTATGTGTTTGACCTTGATAAAAAGATTCGGGAGCAGTTTTTGTTTCGTCTATATCTTAAGAAATGGCTGAGTTATAGCATTTTGAATTTCTAGCGTGGCTGACATTTTGAAACGTCCTGACTTTTCTCACGTAATAACAGGCATATTTATGAATCGACTTGGATGTACCTTGGTGTGTACATAGTACATACAAATATCTCGACCGAGTTCGTTGGCCAGCTTCATCCGCCATCTTGTTTCAAAATGGCGGCCATTTAAAAAAATAAAAAAATAAAAAAATTTAAATGAGATACCAAAAAATTGGAAAATGAAAAAGATTTTTTTTGTATGTGTTTGACCTTAATACAAAGATTCCGGAACAGTTTTTCTTTCGTCTATATCTAAAAAAAATGGCTGAGTAATAGCATTTTGAATTTCTCTTGTGGCTGACATTTTAAAACGACCTGATTTTTGTCACGCTATAACAGGCGTATTTATGAACCTATTTGGATGTAACTTGGTCTGTACATAGTACAATGTCTCGACCGAGTTCGTTGGCCAGCTTCATTCGCCATCTTGTTTCAAAAGGGTTGCCATTTAAAAAAAATTAAATTTAAAATTCAAAATGAGGTATTAAAAAATTGGAAAATGAAAAAGATTTTTTTTATGTGTTTGGCCTTGATACAAAGATTCCGGAGAAGTTTTTGTTTCTGAAAATTTGTTCTTTTGTTGATATCTTAAAAAATGGTTGATTTATAGCACTTTGAATTTCTAGCATGGCTAACATTTTGAAACGATCTTGTATTTGTCACGCGATAACACACGTATTCGCCTATTTCGATGTAAGAAGGCATGTGGATAGTATACATCAACACCTCGACCAAGTTCGCTGGCCAGATTCATCAGCCATCTTGTTTCAAAATGGCGGCCATTAAATTAAAAAATATATATATATTTAAAGTGAGGTGCAAAAAAATTAGAAATTGAAAAAGGTTTCTTTCTTAAGTATTTGATCTTGATATAAGGATTCAGGAGCATTTTTTGTTTGTCTTTACCTTAAAAAATGGCTCAGATATAGCAGTTTCAATTTCTATTGTGGGTGACATTTTGAAAAATCTGATTTTTTGCATGCGACAGCACTCCTATATATTAACCGATTCCGATGTGAGTGAGCATGTGCACAGCAATTACTAAGGTCTCGACCAAGTTCACTGCTTAGCCTCATCCACCATGTTGTCTTAAAATGACAGGCACTTTAAGAAATTGCCGAATTTGGCAGCCAAATATAAGTTACTTTAAAAAAAAAAGCAGCTTGGATAAAGCTGACTAATTTCGCGAAATTTTCATTCATTATATTGACAAAAATTAGTATTGAATCTCCTATATTCGGTTTCCATTAAATTGAGCTTCGTGTGTTTGCATGATATAAGTTGGCTTTTTTTAAATAAGGATTATGAAAGCTACCTCTTCCTCCCGGCACTGGCCGGAAGGACTTTTTTTATCCTTAATCTTCTATAGAAGTTTCTTTTTAAAGTACAAGTGTCCTTCGCTTAGTGGGGGTTTCTATGTTAATGCAATTTTCACTTAGTGAAGGAATTTTTTTTTTACATCTTCCTTATATTAGTGAGGTGAAAACTTCGATTAGTGCTCAAAGCATAAAATTGGGAATCCTTTTTTCACAGACAAACAACGTTCAACATTTAAAAACGGAAATTGCAGAAAATTGCTCAAACAAATAACAATAAAAGAATTCGAAGAACATTTCCAAAAATTAAAATTCGTCAAACAGCATTTAATATAGCCATAGATCAATAGAAGTATGCAAGTGCACCAAAGTTTAGAAAATCAAATTTTGTGTTACCACAAGATGTATTCTGAAAAAGGAAAAGAATTGTGCAATTAGCAACTGAAAAGTTTTCGTTTAAATAAGTTAAAATGTATGCAAGTTTCAAGTAATCAACTTGCAATGCAATAAGTTTTAAAACAAATTATGTATTTTTTTTTTTTTTTTTATGATTAACCCAATAATAAGTAAGATAACGTAGTTAAACTAAAAATTTGTAATGAGACATAATTTAACAAAATACACTTTTAATTTTGCTTGATTGTTACTTATTAAATTAGCTCAAGCGTTTATAATGATGGAAATTTGTGAAAACTAAATAAACTTTTTTAATGGCAGTTGAAGCTGTAATATGTACTTTCTAAAAATAATACATAAAAAATAATATTATACGTAGTACATTAGTATAGTGTCTATTTATGTATAATGGAATTTTAAGGAAGTTTGTTGTGGATCTATTGCAGTTTTTCCCATTCAGTGCATATTTTGATTAGTACGATAATATCACGTGTTTAACTAACCGCACTAATCGCGGGAAACTTGTAATCGGTATTGAAAAATCTTCATAAAATAGAAAAGTGGTACTGTTTTATTCAATATTAATACGCTATTTTCTCCTTGGTCGTAAAAATATAATAAAATAATAATAATGAATAAATTATTGAAAAATTGACCAAATAAATACAAAATCAAAATTTCATCATAAAACAACAAATATATTTTTTAAATGAAGCTAATTTATTTCTTTAATTTTACAAAAATGAACAAATATTTCTATTTAAAATAAATGTGAATAATTACCCATGAAATTTAGATAATAAAGCACAATTAATTTGGTGATAATGTTTCAAGATTATGATTTTTTTTTGTAAAATATTAGCTTCTTTCCCGTTTTAAAATAATTTAAACACAAATTAATTAATAAAAAGTCCTTCCGGCCAGTGCCGGGAGGAAGAGGTAGCTTTCAAATTCCTTATTTTAAAAAAGCCAACTAATATTAATCAAACACACGAAGCTCAATTTAGTGGAAACCGAATATAGGAGATTCAATACTATTTTTTATCAATACTAAATCATTATGAATGAGAAGTTCGCGATATTAGTCAGCTTTATCCAAGCTGCTTTTCTTTAAAGTAACTTATATTTGGCTGAGATGTTGATGTATACTATCCACATGCCTTCTTACATGGAAATAGGCGAATACGTGTGTTATCGCGTGACATATACAAGATCGTTTCAAAATGTTAGCCATACTAGAAATTCAAAGTGCTATAATTCAACCATTTTTTAAGATATAAACAAAAGAACAAATTTTCAGAAACAAAATCTGCTCCGGAATCTTTGTATCAAGACCAAACACATAAAAAAATCTTTTTCATTTTCCAATTTTTTAATACCTCATTTTAAATTTTAAATTAATTTTTTTTTTAAATGGCAACCCTTTTGAAACAAGATGACGAATGAAGCTGGCCAACGAACTCGGTCGAGACATATGTATGTACTAAGTACAGGCCAAGTAACATCCAAATCGGTTCATAAATACGCTTGTTATCGCGTGATAAAAATCAGGTCGTTTTAAAATGTCAGCCACAATAGAAATTCAAAATGCTATAACTCAGCCATTTTTTTAGATATAGACGAAACAAAAACTGTTCCGGAATCTTTGTATTAAGGTTAAACACATACGAAAAAAATCTTTTTCATTTTTCAATTTTTTGGTATCTCATTTTAAATTTAAAATTTTTTAAATTTATTTAAATGGCCGCCATTTTGAAACAAGATGGCGGATGAAGCTGGCCAACGAACTCGGTCCAGATATTTGTATGTACTATGTACACACCAAGGTACATCCAAATCGGTTCATAAACACGCCTGTTATCACGTGACAAATATCAGGACGTTTCAAAATGTCAGCCACGCTAGAAATTCAAAATGCTATAACTCAGCCATTTTTTAAGATATAGACGAAACAAAAACTGCTCCCGAATCTTTGTATCAAGGTCAAATACATAAAAAAAAAATATTTTTTCAATTTTCAATTTTTTGGTACCACATTTTAAATTTAAATTTTTCTTAAAAATTTAAATGGCTGCCATTTTTAATCAAGATATCGGATGAAGCTGGCCAACGAACTTGGTTGAGACATTGATATGTACTATGTACAAACGAAGTTACATCCAAATCGGTTCATAAATACACCTTTTATCGCGTGACAAAACTCAGGATGTTTCAAAATGTCAGTCACGCTAGAAATTCAAAATGCTATAACTCAGCCATTTTTTAAGATATAAACGAAACAAAAACTGCTCCGGAATCTTTGTATAAAGGTCAAATACATAAGAAAAAAATATTTTTCCATTTTCAATTCTTTGGTACCACATTTCAAATTTAAAATTTTTAAAAAAATTTTAAATTGCCGCCATTTTGAAACAAAATGGCGGATGAAGCTGGCCAACGAACTCGGTCGAGACATTGGTATGTACTATGTACATACCGAATTACATCCAAATCGGTTCATAAATTCGAGAGTTACAGTATGACAAATGTCAGATATATATATATATATATATATATATATATATATCAACTTTTGAACGGAGGGTGGTTTCGGGGTCTGGGGGTCATGATCGATGAAAATATACCAAATTTTTTTGAAATCGCTTTCCTCCGAACGGCTGCAATAGGTAGCTCTTTGTAATGAAAGCTACCTAAAATTATTTTAATATTGAATGTCGCCTATGAAACGAAAGAATATTTCCATCAAAAATTAATAAATGTTTCTATTTAAAATCAATGTGAGAAATCCCCCATGACATTTAGATAATACCACACAATTAATTTGGTAATATTGTTTCAAGATTACAATTTTTGTGTGTAAAATATTAGCTTCTTTACTGTTGCAAAATAATTCAAACAGTAAGTAATTAATGAAAATTATTTTAATGTTGAATGTCGTCTAAGAATGTACAAAATTCTTTTACTAGTGCCAGATTTTTATTCCATCTAATATAAAACATCCAAAAACAAAAATATTTAAACAAAATAAACCTATTAAGAAACTTGGTTCGTAATTTCTTATTTCAGTATTTTTTTAATAGTGTATAAATGATGCACAATCGAAATATGATGAGACATCTAAGGTCTGCGGGATCTTTGCCGGATTTCTCCGTAATTCTTTTAAAAGAACCGGGAGAAAGATTCTTTTATATGCTTCTTTTGCTCTCTTCTAAAGCCAGTGTTGAATGCAGACATTTTCCTCAGGGGTGGATGTCTGAAGCTCCCGGGGAAGATGTTGTCGAGTTCCAGGAGAGAAGGCGATTTGTACTTTAGATCATTAATACATTTAAAAAATCTGAAAATTTCCGGGAAACACTTTGAAGCATTCCTTCATTCCCAGGACAATCTCTGAATTCATCGCTATCTAAGCCATTGGTTTGTTTACTCTCATCGGGCCTGAACAGAAACAGACATCCAGAAAATTTGGCTTCTATGTCAAAAAACATAAAACAAGTGGGTAAGTGCCATCGAAGATCGCATATAGAGTTTCGTTTAATATTCCTTTCAAAGCACTTTATCCCTTATAAATAAGAACATAGATGGCAGCATCATTGAATTTAATTTTAAAATGATTACAAACTATTTTTTTTTATCCAATTAAAAATTTTCAAGAACGGCTTTTCCGACAATTGTAACAGCATATGTTTGTATATCTGAAAAGCTTATTTAATCACATGATTTAATTTTGGCTAAAGCAAAAAAAACGAAACCCTTAAAATGAAAAAAATATATATACAAAGTTTTTTTAATTAAATCCATCGGGCAAATTTTAATTAAATTCATTAAATGTAGTCCGAGAGAAAAAATCGAAAATTTCAACTTTCGGCCTTTAAATGAAAAAAAAATCCGTGAATTAAATCTATCTATATAAATAAAATAAAGTTTCGCTTTGTCTGTGTGTGTGTCTTTCAGCGATGGTTAGCAAAATGTTTCGCACTTAGAAGTCTGAAATTTCGACGAGGATAGTCTCAGTCGGTTCCGAATTCACCTCATACTCAGAATTTTTAATTTTTCATAATTAGCCGAGTTATTAAATGAACATCATAAAGAACTTACAGAAAAAAATCACCTCTATCATTCCGAGCCAGGAAAAGAGCTCGCGCATGCTCAGAACCCGATTTACACAGCAGAACGAAAGCAGTGATTTTCGGGGTTTTGTCGTTATATTTTTAAACTTCGATCTGCCAAACAGCATGGTATAATTAAAATCGAAACAAATATTCTGAAAGATCGTTCTTTTACGTCTTCAATGCCGTAATCAGTTTGAAAAACACCGCTGTTAACAATTTCGAAGTTTTTCATAATGGGTCGCTTTCGCAGTTCTTTTTTTCACCTAGCTGGCGAACGACTCCTAGCTACTTCGAGCTCATTATTAGTCTCGGTCGGCGGTTGGGTCAACTGCCGCGGCGAGCGGCCCCTATTCGTCCGCAGCCCTTTATTCTTCCACTTATTCTGACTCTTCTGCGGAAGCAAGTTTCATAGGTCCCCAGCCACGTCCCGAGTAAGAGACTCTCTAGCAAAAGCGAGATTGAAAAAAAAATAAAAAATTGAAACCGGACAAATTTAAAAGGGAAATTACACAAATTAAAGACACCGAAAACCGGGAAGGGAGGGCTCGGGGCGATGAAGCTAGCGAACGACTCCTAGCTACTTCGAGCATCATTATTAGTCTCAACCGCCGCGGCGAGCGGCCCCTATTCGTCCGCAGCCCTTTATTCTTCCACCACTGCCCCAGGGCGCAATTTCGGAGTTAGTGGTGAAAACAAACTACGCATGTAAAGCTGATATCTTCTTCTATTCGACGATGTAATCGGTTCTTTAAAAAATATGAATTTTAATCCTTTTAAAAAAATCCGCGGCCTCAGGTCACTTTTCGCATCACGAAAATGATCTTTTTTTCTACAGTTAAATACTAACTAAACGTTCGTATTTCGATACAATCTTTTCAGAGCCTCTCTGTAGGCCGGATTTATATCACCTACAAAAGTTTCGAAACGTTCGGACGTGTAAAAGTGTTTTTTACAAAATAACATGTGCGAAAATTTCGACGAAAATACTAAAAACTGGGCATGTTTTGGCGCGATTTCGCTTGCATTCGACTCAAGTTTTCACTACTAAATAGGCATATTTTTTTAACGAAATTTCAAAAGACAGCTTGGAAACAGTTATATTTATAACCTATTAAAATTTTAGAGAACTCGGACGATAAGACCAATTTTTTTTTTTATTATGGTAACGGAACAGAGCCGAAAACAAGAAAAAAAGCGAGTAGAAAACATATTCTTTTTTTCAACTAGATATCGAAATTTTTTCACGATTTTTCCTCATGAGGAGCATAACCACCATATTTATAACTGCTGGAAATCTCAAAGACTTCTGACAACAAGAACTATTAAATAATAATAATAATAATAATGAAATAGACCAAATGAAAGAAAAGAAATCTTCTTACGAGCCATTTTACCACTAAATATCAATATTTTTTCTCGATTGTTTCACACAGGCTACGAAAACACTATGTTTTTAACTCCTAAAAATTTCAAAGAGTTTGGAGGATAACGACTGCTTTTTTAAAACATTTATAAAAGACCGGCTCCTCCTTCCCTTTTCCGGCATAATTTCAAAATGACGCATCGACTCAAAAAAAAAAAAAAAAAAAAAAAAAAAAGCATACACTTTAAATTCTCTTTTCAACACATCAAACCATTTCAAAAAATACGAAAATTTACCCTTTGAAAATAAATCTTTCCCCGAAGTCACTTTTCGTTTTTTCCGCGCATTTCGCAGTAGGAAAATACACGGGTCAATCCATTTCAAGTGGTCCAGCACTGGTTGCTCGACCATTTTTAAAAAACCTGAAATTTTTTGTACAAAAATCCTAACATGATGGAAGTTCAAAATGACTATTATTTTAATTTTATTAATTTTTGTTTGTGCATGGCGGCCATCTTTGTTTCATCGTCTGCAGCAATTTTCTCAGAAGAAGGGTTTACGGAATTGTAAATAATTCATCGTTTATTTATCCAATTCAACTGCGGATTAAAGCAATTTGTACAGAATACATTGGGCTAAAAATCTGGTAATGGAGTAGTTTGCAAAACTAACTGCTTATTGGTAAAATTTAAGCATAAAGTTTCAGTTTTTTTCCAAAATTTGTCTGTTTACGAGAGGAAATTTTTCTAGCAAGGATTACTGTCAACATGACATAATTTGTTTTACAAATAGGCCGCAAGTACTTGTACAACGACGCCGAGTTCCAGATCTGGGGCTTGCTTTCTCTTCGCTAAAAAAAATCCCAAATTTTTCAAAAATGACAAAAATCGCTCTTTTCAGGCTTTGATATCTCTGGTGGGGCACGATATAAAAATCTGAAATTTTTTTTATAAGAGTATTGTATGGTAATGTTATGCACAAGAAATTTCAGGATGGAGATTTGACTACAAGCCGAGATATGGCAAGGGCAACATGTCAAAACAATACTGCCAAACTATTGTTTTGTTGTAGTCACAGCTAAGTATTTATCTCAGAGTGTCATTTAAATTTATGTTTTTGATTATCTTTAAATAACAGTAACAGAAAATAAAGCTCTTTGCAAAGCTTAGCAATTAATTAAAAAAATAATTATGCCTAAGGCCATACATTTTGTATGGTTTCAGTAATTTTTGTTGTAAGTAATTTTAGTAACTAAAATAAACCTCAGCACTTTTACATAAAGAAAAAAAAATATTTTTATACAAGACCTGAGACAAAAACAACATAGGGAAAAAGAAAAGCTGTTAATGTTGTCATACTTGTTGAGACATGATCAAACGTGTCAAAACACATTCTTGCTTGTTGGTTCAAAAACCACAATTTTGATCTTTCTCAAAATTTTATTTGTAGGAACCAAGTCTTGTCATATCTTGATAACTTGATTAAAGATCTTGGCCCTGCTGGCTCATAGAAATATACTTTGAAATCACTATGTGCAAGTCTCAATTCATTAATAATTCCTAACTTACTTCTTATGGAAAAATGTGATTTTTCTGCAGTATAAATTTTGAAAAGGCTTTGGGTATCTTTACTTTCTGAAAATTACTTGAGGCTGGTGCATGGTAACATCGCATATTGTTTCATTTACAGGAACATATTTATGGTAGGAACAAGTTTCAGGGACTGGCAAGCAGCATTAAAATTGTGGTTTTTAAACCAACAAGCAGGAATGTGTTTTGACACGTTTGATCATGTCTCAACAAGTATGTCAACATTAACAGCTTTTCTCTTTCCCTATTCTGTTTTTGTCTCAGGTCTTGTATATATATATATATATATATATTTATGTAAAAATGCTGAGGTTTCTTTTAGTTACTAAAATTACAACAAAAATTACTGAAACCATACAAAATGTAGGCCTTAGGCATAATTATTTTTTAAATTAATTGCAAAAGGCTTTATTTTCTGTTACTATTATTTAAAGATAATCTAAAAAATAAATTTAAATGATACTCTGAAATAAATACTTAACTGTGACTACAACAAAACAATAGTTTGGCAGTATTGTTTTGACATGTTGTCCTTGCCATATGTCAGCTTGTAGTCAAATCTCCATCCTGAAATTTCTTGTGCATAACACTACCATACAATACTCTTATAAAAAAAAAATTCAGATTTTTATCTCGTTCCCCACCAGAGATATCAAAGCCTGAAAAGTGCGATTTTTGTCATTTTTGAAAATTTTGGGATTTTTTTTAGCGAAGAGAATGCAAGTCTCAGATCTGGAACTCGGCGTGTGAGTACAAGTACTTTCGGCCTATTTGTAAAAAAAATTATGTCATGTTGACAGTTTTCATTGCTAGAAAAATTTCCTCTTGTAAACGGACAAATTTTGGGAAAAAACTGAAACTTTATGCTTAAATTTTATCAATAAGCAGTTAGATTAGGAAACTACTCCATTACCAGATTTTTAGCCCAATGTATTCTGTACAAATTGCTTTAATCCGCAGTTGAATTGGATAAATAAACGATGAATTATTTACAATTCCGTAAACCCTTCTTCTGAGAAAATTGCTGCAGACGATGAAACAAAGATGGCCGCCATGCACAAACAAAAATAAATAAAATTAAAATAATAGTCATTTTGAACTTCCATCATGTTAGAGTTGTTGCACAAAAAATTTCAGATTTTTTAAAAATGGTCGAGCAACGAATATCTGATTTTCTCAACCACTTGAAATGCATTAACCCACACATTACGCACATTGATAAAAAAAAAAGAGAGAAATACGCTTGATTTTATACAATAGCTCTGAAATTTTAATACTATACAGGGTACAATATGTTATCTATCGCCGACCTTTAATTTCTCAACAGTTGTTCATAGACATATAGTTCCAATTACAAAAATGTTTCAAATGAGGTAAATATTCATGTTGCGTCATTATTTAAAGTAAAAAATCAATTTATAAAAATTACGAAATCTAACTTTTTATACGGTCCCCAGTCCCTATAGTTATATTTAGTAAAAATTTACACATTTTATAACAGATATACCACAAAAGTTTGATATCTGTGCTACAAAAATTGACAGAGTTATTAAATTTCAAAGTTTGAGATTTCTTTTTCACATGATTTTGTCTGTTAATGACGGATCAGTTAAAAGATGAATTAAAGTAATTCGAGATCAAAATCAGGGTGCAATGTCCTTTTTACGGCGAAACCACCTTTAGCCGGTATCGCCAAATTGGGGTATCACCAAAGAGGGTTATTCCATTTAAAATATTGAGCTGACTATTAGGGGTCGTATACAAAGCAAAGAGTATTGAAATTAAACAGAAACATAAATATAAATTTATTATGATATCAGAAAACGATCTACTTATAATAAAATCTGAGTGCTGGAAATCGGCAGAACCATGCCGGTGCGAACCACTCTGGTCTGCGAATCGACCGTAGCTAAACGCCATGTTAGGCTTAATGAAAAACATATCCTAGCATATGACGGCTAAATGATATTTTTTTCTAATTGAAATCATGTTTGTTCAGCATATTTTCACATAAAACATGTGAATCATATCCATTTATAATGTATTAAGTTCTAAATTAAAATTAAGCTATTATAAAAATAGAAATCAAATCTAAACAAACGATACTGTTGCCATTCAGATTCAAATTCCAGCAAATCTACAAACAAATGAATGGCTCTTTGAATGCTTCATTAAAAAAAAAACAAAAAACAGGTTAAAGCCGATGATGGTCTTAAAATATCTGTAATAGTTTATTAAAACCTTTAAATATTTTAACTTTGTTTGAATTCAAAAACTATTAAGTTCTAAACAATTAAGTTCTAAATTTAAGGACCAAATCATCATCATCAACAACAACAAGTTAATTAAAAATAACGGATAACTATCGCCATCTGGTGGAGAAAATATATAATTTTCGCTCAGAAAAGTTCCGTTCAAGCACATTGCAATACATGTATTTTAAATTTATTGAAAATGATTATTCTATTGCACAATTTGATATTTCCTGTGACATTTGTTTTCTGTCTTATATGACAAAGTAAAATTTATCCGAATTTGAATAGCTAAAACTTTCAAATGCATTTACAATAAAGAATTATTTCAATGGCACTTATGACTCTTTGAACGCTTCGTTTAAAAAAAAAAAATACACGTTAAAGCCGATGATTGTCTTAAAATATTTGTAATAGTTTATTAAAACCTTTAAATATTTTAACTTTTTTTAAAACCTTCAAAAACTTTTAAGTTCTAAACAGTTAAGTTCTAAAATTAAGGGCCTAATCATCAACAATAACAACAACAACAAGTTAATTAAAAATAACGGATAACTATCGCCATCTGGTGGATATAACTTTCGCTCTAAAAAGGTCCGTTCAAGCACATTGCAATACATGTATTTTTAATTTATTCAGAATTATTATTCTTTTGCACAATTTCATATTTCCTGTGACATTTGTTTTCTGTCTTATATGACGAAGTAAAAATTATCCGAATTTGAAACTTTCAAATGCATTTACAATAAAGGATTATTTCAATGGCACTTTAGCATTATTTAAAAGGAAATTAACCCTTTATATACTGAATTATGAATTCATGAAAATTTAATCTTCTAAAGCATTTTTCGTGAATTTTTGAAACAAAATTAGAAGATTTACATTTAATCATTTAATAAATTTTAGAAGGATTGAAGGATTTAGAAGGTTTCATTAAATTTGAATTTATAGGGACGTTATGTAATATTTATAACCCCACTAAAATCTTTTCTTTTAAATATTTTTCTTAGTATTTTGTAGGAATTAGGAACTAAGAAATCTACAAACATAATGTTCTTCTAATAGAAATATATAAATATTTCTGAATTTTAAAATCCCCCCCCCCCCTCCAAAGCCAAGAAAGCTTAAAAGATGCAAAGGCCAAAGAAATCATCCTTTGAAAAATATTTTTGTTTTGTGTAACCCATAATACTTTTGGAACATCATAAAGTAATGCATCTATAACTCATTCTAAATTGTATTACTACTAATCGCTGTATTAAATTAACTTTACAACAAGTTATTTTAATGGTACTTATACCGTCAGTAGATAAAGGGTTAAAGGGACAATTTTTGTGAACTGAAGGCTGCGAGCAGCGCCTCTGTAGGCCGTGTCAATTCCCAATTAATTAGGAGCTTATGTTTCTTGCTAATTCTTTTGCCGTCAACTTTCTGTTGTAATCGTACTTTTTTTTACAATGCATTTCATCAGTTTTGAAGGCATTGCAAATAAAATGAATATTCCTCATCGGTACAACATATTTTAATTATTTTGCAGATAAAATTATGAATTTTAACATAGTTTGTAGCGAAAAAAACACTCCCGCTAAACAACAAAAAATAATGTAGAGGGAACCTAAACAAGCATTTTTGTCATAGAATGTGTAGCTGGAAATGGCGCGTTTAGGCGCTGGTGACTAAATTGTAGCTTACATAATTTCTTTGTTCTAATCATAAAAAAATCAAAGGCTTTTTGATTAACAAAATGCATGAATCATTTTTTTTCTTTTTTAAGTCAGAAAAATATTTTTTTTAACTATTGTTTTGAAGATTTATCATTTACTTGCCGTAATTTTTCGTCATGGAATGTGTAGCTGGAAATGGCGCGTTTAAGCGCTGCTGACTAAATTGTAGTTTACATAATTTCTTTGCTCTAATCATAAAAAATCAAAGGATAATACTTTTTGATTAACAAAATGCATGAATCATCTTTTTTTTTTTTTTTTTTTTAAGTAAGAAAAATATTTTTTTAACTATTGTTTTGAAAATTTATCATTCACTTTCCGTCATTTTTGACGGGGATTATATACTAGTGTACTATAAAAAAATGAATACATCAAACGCCGGAATCTACTAGATATACTGTTCAAAGTATTATTTAACACTTTTATGGGTCGAACAATATTTTAACGTCAAAGTAGGTAGGATCGACATCCAGGAAATAAAACATACTCACTAAGTACCAGATAAACGGAAGCGGAATGCATTGCACCACATTAGAGAGACCGGCTCTGTTTCACGGTTTCACCACGACCCAGAACAAGTAGACAGGCAGGGTGTAATGTTCGAGTGACACCGGAGGAGGTTCTGGCATTTGCCCTTTTAATTCCACAATTGAGCACAGCGGAAATAAGCGAAGCATGTCGTCAACATGTCTGGAATTTCTTACATGCACATGATGCTCATCCATGCCATCCGACACTGTTGATACTGGGTGACCACGCACGACGATTTGATTATTTTAATTTCATGCTCAATCCCTTAGAGGAAAATCCGTCATTCCTTTGAGACTCTGTGGACAGATGCGCCAATGTTTATACGGGGTGGCATTCTGAACGTACACAAAGTGCGTTACTGGTCTCTGGAAAATCTCCACATCGCCCGCACAGTACGACACGTGTGGTGCGGTATATGTGGAACCCAGATTGTTGGACCCATCTTCTACAATGGGAACTTAACGGGCGATCGTTACATAAAACATCAAACGTCCGGGCGTATCTGGCCAGGCCATCAGATCCTTGGATATGGTGGTCCGATAGAGTGGCTACCGCATTCACCGGACTTGACTCCCATGGACATCTACCTCTAGGGTTACATCAAGGCATAGGTCTATGGGACGGAGACCAGATCTCTGGTTTATCTGAAGCAGCGCATCATCCTTGATTGTCGCACACTTTGCCCACCTGCTATGCTCTATCGTGTCTTGTACTCAGTACTGTCACGCATTCTGTTGTGCATTGCTATCAATGAAGAACACTTTGAGCAGTATCTCTAACAGATTCCAGCGTTTCATGTATTTATTGTTTATAGTAGACCGTTTTCTGATATCATAATAAATTTATATTTATTTTTCTGTTTAATTTCAATATTCCATTCTTCGCTTTGTATACGACCCCTAAAAGTCAGATCAAATTTTTAAATGAAATAACCCCCTTTGGTAATACCCCAATTTGGCGATACCGGCTAAAAGTGGTTTTGCCGTAAAAAAGACATTACACCCTGATTTTGATCTCGAATTACTTTAATTCATCTTTTAACTGATCTCTTAATGAAAGACAAAATCACGTGTAAAAATCTCAAACTTTGAAATTTAATTACTGTGTCAATTTTTGTAGTACAGATGTCAAACTTTTTGTGTTATACCTGTTATGATATGTGTAAACTTTTACTAAATATAACTATAGGGACTGCACTGTAAAAAAACCTCTGTAGATTTGCCAGAACAAACTCGATCACAGTGAATGTGCTGTATCTTTCTTTGGTTTCCTGACTATATTAACATGGAAAATACAGTAGTTGCGTAAAATTAACAGCACAATGTGCTGGCAATTTGGACGCATTTTTTTACAGCACAAACTGCTGGCGTCCAACTTGCCAGCACATTGTGCTGTTAATTTTACGCAACTACTGTATTTTCCATCTTAATATAGTCAGGAAACCAAAGAAAGATACAGCACATTCACTGTGATCGAGTTTGTGCGCGAGATGAACAGTACTTTGTACTGTATAAATGTCTTTTTTTTTTTTTTTTTTACAGTGTGGGGGACCGTGTAAAAAGTTAGATTTCGTAGTTTTTATAAAATTGATTTTTTACTTTAAATAATGCCGCAACATGAATATTTACCTCATTTGAAACGTTTTTGTAATTGGAATTATATGTCTATGACCAACGGTTGAGAAATTAAAGGTTGGCGATAGATAACATGTTGCACCCTGTATACTAATATTTTAGCTAACGCTGGAGTATCGATTTGATTCAGGCATAATCGGATTTAAGGGTGAAAAAAATAGTTTGAAAAAAAAAAAAAAATTCGCTTAGGTTTTCGATGTGAAAAAAAAAATCAAATACTTACGAGTAAAACAGTGATTTTTAATCAAAATATCAATAATTTAGCTCAAAAATTACACGCAGTCGTCGTAAACATATTTGTAAATCAGAAATTTGGTTCAGAAATTATAACATTATAAAAGGGAAATAATGAGTTCAAATTTTGAAAAATGTTGCCATATATTCCATTCATCAGAAGGAAAAAAAAGAAAAATAACAGAATAAAACTCTGCTTTTTGCAACTCAATATTAATATTTTCGCATGAAAATTATACACATACTTTGGACAAGAAAAGTATTTTTTTTTAACGTTGAATTGTCACCGCCCTTTCCCGTTGCAGCTATTTCGAGCCCTTTTATCGCTAAATGTCAAGGGTTTTTTTTTTTGTTTTTTTTTCTAACGATTTTTCACACAGTAAGCAGACAAGCATTTTATATAACATATCTAAATCTTTAGGTATTTGAACTTATTACAGGTTGTAAAATTTATAATATTTTTGTGAAAAATAACATTTTGTAACAAACTATGAAATCCTGCTGACTCAAATGAAAAAAATCTTCTTAAGAGCGCTTTTTACCACTAAAAAGAATATTTTTTTTTCGCGATTGTTTTATTTAAAAATGCAAATTAAGACAAAATTTAGTTAAATGCATAAAATCATACAAATTTAAGTTTAGTTTAAGGTTGTTGTAACGGGCCCGGGTAACGCCGGGTGGGTTAGCTAGTTAGATAATAAAATCTATTCCGGGGAATTTTTTCAAATTCCGACGCCGAGCTTCAAACCAGAAACCTTTTCAATAGCAGGCAAATAGACTACCACAGAACCATCTAGTCTACGCGAAAAAGACTGAAATTAAGGTTCGGTTTTAAAATCTAAATCGCAGAAGTGGTCGGATACCATTAAATTAATTCATTTAAATAAAATAATATAAGACATTTTTAAAATTTGATGATTTGTCGTGTGATCGGAAGTATTCATCTATAAGTATGCAAAATTTCAAATCTCTAACTCGAAAGACTGAAAAAACTGAAATTAAAGTTCGGTTTTAAAATCTAAATCGCAGAAGTGGTCGGATGGCATTAAATTAATTCATTTAATTAAAATAATATAAGACATTTTTAAAATTTGATGATTTTTCGTGTGATCGGAGGTATTCAGCTATAAGTATGCAAAATTTCAAGTCTCTAACTTGAAAGACTGAAAAGACTGAAATTAAGATTCGGTTTTAAAATCTAAATCGCAGAAGTGACCGGATGCCATTAAATTAATTCATTTACTTAAAATAATATAAGACATTTTCCAAAATTATATTATTTGTCGTGTGATCGGAGGTATTCAGCTATAAGTATGCAAAATTTCAAGTCTCTAACTTATGCAGTTTCCGAAAACGAACTCTCTGACAGACAGACAGAGGAGTGAGACGAATAGGGTTTCGTCAGATGAACGAAACCCTAAAAACTACTTCAAAATATCTCTTCAAAGACTATACAAAACGCATAATGATTCAGGTCTTGTTTTTGTTTTTTCCCCATTCATTAAAATAAAAGAAGGATATTGATTAATCTTAAGGGGCCCCAGGACTCTAAAAGCTTCAAAATTTTGGAAATCTATATTTTTTTATATGTTAAACTCCTATCTTTTCTGAACATTTTGGTATAATTGTTTCCTTGAAATTCTCATTAAAGCAGAAGTTAGGGTTCCTAGAATTATATCCGCGAAATAGCTGAAGTGGTGCTTCCGAAACTTTGAAGTCATTTTTCTCAAAATCACGTTTTTTGAGCACAACGCGCAGGATATCTCAAAAACTTCTCAATATTTTTTCATGAAATTTTCAAAATATATGCTTCATGTTAGTCTGTATAAACCGAACCTAAAATTTCCTTTTTATTGTTAATTTTTTTTAAAGTGATTATGCTGTTGAAATTTTCAAAATTTTGTATTAGCTAAATTCAACTTTGTATTAAAAATATAAAAATGCTGTAAATACTCATTTATTTAGGTTCAAGGTAATTAATACAATCTGAAGTTAATTAGGTACCAAAATTTGCATTATAATTACAAAATATATTTTGTAACCCTATGCGTAAGCTATTATACCATTTTTCTGCTCGACAAATATCTGACAGTTTGAAGCAGCCTATAAATATTAATTCCGCATCTTGTATTTTTTTTTTTTTTTTTTTTTTTTTTTTTATGAAATGAAAGAACATACCGTAATTTCCGGCGTATAATCCGCGGATCAAACAATTCTGTTTGGACCCAGAAATTTTATTTAGTTATTGAAGCCAAATATTTACCGGGATTTAAAAAGTTACATTATATTTTTAAAAAAATTCTGGGTCGAAAAATGATTGTTTGATCCGCGGATTATACGCCGGAAATTACGGTACTTATATCTTTCATCGCTCTAAAATTTGTGTTTTAAAATCATATACATTTTAAGATATTAAATGTTGAAAATGGTCTTTTATTATTTTTTTTTTTTCAAATTTCCTGAGTCCTGAGATCCTTTAAGTCGTTGACGCTTTACAGGTTTCACATATACATATTCAAGGAAACAAGCTTAAATATCCACCCCAAAATTTTTATGTTACAGTTTAAAAAAATTCTTACCTGTACTGGTAGTAAATTTGAATGCTATATAAAATATTTTTCTGCTTCAAAATTAACAAAAAGGAAATTCTAAATAAAAATAAATATCAAGTAAGACAAATAAGAAAGTACGGAAACTTTTTCGTAATTATTTGACCAGCTCTAAACTGAAACCTTATGTACTGCATTTGAAAGTGTTCTTTTATACGTCTACACTAAATATAAAACAAAGTATTTCTTATGAAAAGGGTTAGTGATTTTCTAAACGAAAAAAGTAAAAGGAAGTTAACACTTTATCTAGACAGAATTACCATTTGAATCAATGTAGTGGATACTAGGCAATTTGCTGATAAATATTTTAAAGGAATCGTTTCAGAGAATCATTTCTTAACTTTATTGAATTTCAAAATGCAACGTATGATCCAAATGATTTCGTCTTCAAAAATGTCTTTTAAAATTATGTATTCAAATCGAGAAACAGAATGAGAAAAAAAAACTGTATTTCTGATGGAACGAAAATCGAAATCGAACTTAATTTTTTTTTTTTTTTTTTTTTTTTTTTCAGTTACAGAACTCAACCTATTTTTTTTTCTTGCGGAACTGAACCGTAAAAAAGGTTTTTACTTTTAAAAAATCAATTTGTAAAATTTATTATTTTTTAATAAAAATTTTTTAACCTTTTAACCTTTACATAATAACAATTATTATTTTAACCCTTTAACGCTCTCACTTTTTTTAAAGTTTGAATTTAACACTTTCATTGCGCTGATAATTATAAAATTTCTTCCTCCTTGGCATAATTCCTTCTTTTTTTATCAGTTACTTTTTATTTTACGAAAAATAGGGTCATTCCATGTCAAGTGGCCTAAATTTGGATACTGTTTATGCTTGAACCCTTTCAATTTTCATGCAATTGATGCAGAACATACACTGGTGTGCAAAAATTAAGGACCAATCACAAAATGCTAATTTTCAAATACGCGAACACTCAAAAGGAAATAATATAATTCGAGTAATTACTATCTCTACAACACAACTAGTCCATATAACATCTCATTCATGTCACACATTGTCACAAGTGTCACAGTCACTACGGTATAGCAAAAAAATAGGAAAATTCATACATCTCATTATGAGTCTCAAATGATCACTATATGTGACTCCGCTGAGACTTCAATGTGACTGCTGATTTGTGACGAGTCACCAGGTGACTTTACAATGTAGTTAAATTGTGACTCTCATGTGACTGTCATTTTTAGACTCAATTTCAAAGTCATCATGAACGTTGCATTATGGTAAGTCACCAAATAATATCACATTATAGTCACATGGAGACTTTCCCCAAAAGAGCACAATGGTGACTTCACAGTAGTCTCTCTGTCACCTGAAAGTCATCATGTGACTTTAATGTGATATTATTTGGTAACTTATCACAATGCAGCGCTTACGATGACTTTAAAATTGAGTCTGCAGATGACAGTCACATGAGAGTCACAATGTAACTACATTGTAAAGTCACATGGTGACTAGTCACAAAGCAGCAGTCACAGTGACGTCTCAGTGGAGTCACATATAGTGATCATTTGAGACTCATAATGAGATGTATGGAATTTCCTACTTATTTGCTTCACCGTAGTGACTGTGACACTTGTGACCATGTGTGACATGAATGAGATGTTATATGGACTAGTTGTGTTGTAGAGATAGTAATTACTGGAATTATATTATTTCCTTTTGAGTGTTCGCGTATTTGAAAATTAGCATTTTGTGATTGGTCCTTAATTTTTGCACACCAGTGTACATATAGGTTTAAGATGGACATCTGCTAACTATCAGAGTCAGATGTAGTATAGTTGGGTCACCAGGGTCCTTCTGTAAAGTTCATTATTTCACAGTCACAGAAAAAAGATCAAATCAACAAGTTTCTCGTGTTATTGCTCATGACACAAGAAACCTTACTTATTGAAAATATGTGGTCTTGTACAACGTTTTGTGCTAAAAAACATAAGCGCAAGTATTAAAGGTCATATATCATTATATTCATCATTACTTGACCTCCAAGTAGGCCGTACGGCCAGTCGCGATGAATTTTACCCTTACTTTCTAAGCTTGTAACTACTGAACAAATGACTTTGCGCAGTCACTTTACCAATCAGTTACCTACACTGATGGGCAAAACTTAAGCAGTAAGCATAAAATGCTACTTTTCGAACATGTGAGTACACAAAAGTAAATGATATAAACATCACGTATAGCAAATATGTATTATATCTACAACACACCTATACCTAAGGAAGACCTAAGTTGTCAATGGTGATTATACTAGAGAGGAGTGTAAGTCCGCGACAATAAATAGTTCTGTACTGAATATGAAAGAAATGGCATATTAAATCTCTTTTTTTTCTTCATTTTCACAGGAAAAATGATTGACTCATTAATTGAAATCGATTGAGCTTAGCATATATTCATTTTTATGATAAATATCTAATAATAATCAAGGAAATGTATTTATTCGCAAGGAATTTTTTTGGCGAGTACTTGGCGCGGTGCTCGCAAATAACTAGCAACCTTAGACCCCCAACAGAGCTGTGCGGGGTGATGGTCAATAGATATTGCCTCTTTTTATTATCAGAGATTGTAGATTTTTGATGTCCAATCAAAAGTTTGTTTTTTTAAGCTATTACATATAGAGAAAAATTATCGGTGGATTCGAATTTTTCGGAAAATTTCACCCCAAGTACATACCCAACATATGGATGAAACATTTAAAATAACAAAGAAAATTTTCTTTTGCAAATTAAAACGAATAAAAGAAGCTCTTTATTGTAAGGCTGTTCTCAAAAAAATTATCTTTCCCCGCTCAAGAACCGGAAACTTATATTTTAAGGCTCTTTTTTAAATGTAAAAACAGGATACTTGCAGGCATGATATTTGAAGGGATTTGAAATCGAACAGTTTTTCTTAGTTTCCGGTAAATTAATTACAAGCAATTGTTGTCTAAGAATGGATTTTTATTTATTTATCTAATTTACTGGACAATCGCGTTGGATAGAAAATTTTGGTGGATTAGACAATTTCACCTCAAATAAATATGAAGCATATGGAAAGAATATGTAAAATAACAAGAATTTTCCTTTTGTGTAAATTAAAACAAACCTTTTTTTTTTTTTTTTTTTTTTAAATGCGGCTTTTCTTAAGTACATTCACGATATAATTTCCATCCCTCCGCATACAGAAGTTTAAACTATTCTTATTTTACTTAGAAAGAATTGATCAGACGTTAAATTAATTTGTTTTTTAAACAATGATATAAATTCAATATTTTAACAGTATTTTAGACACAAAAACAAGAAAAAATTCACCAGTTATTCATAATGCATACTATATTTTTATACATAAATGTAAGTTAATTTGATTCGATAAGTTAAATTATAATTTAATTTGACATAAATCAATTAACTGGAAACGAAATTGCAAAATATCTAAATATATTGGATTAGTTTAAAACAACTTCTTCAATGCTACTAAAAATGTGCATTTGTTTGTAAACATTGTGAGAAAAAAAAAATTGTGAGTAAAGTGTTGTACGAACATTGTGAGAGGGTGTGTATGTGTGTTTCCTTCTATTTTAATAGATAAGTTTGAAAAAAGTGATATTATAATAATTTTTAGGATGAAATTTATATTGAATATGAAATTGGAATAAAATTTGTAAGGATATAATTAGATTATTTTCAAATTTTTCTTTTGTTTTAAACATAAAAATTGAATGCTAAATAATAAGAATTTTATCTTTATTTAAAATGTTAACATATATATCAATAACATTTTTATTCGGCTTCATAATAAAACACTGCACAGCTTTTGAATTTTAGCATTCATTACTATGAGTTTATTACACCGGTAGATTTATTTATTGTTATTATTGTAATGAAAGCTTTCAAATCTAGGACTAAATAATAATTGATTTAGAAAAGAAAAGCTAAAAATATTAATTCCTGTTTTCTTTTATGATTTTCCGAAGAAGATTTCTATTACAAACAAATCGGCGAAGACCATTTATTTTTATTATAAAAATAAGGGGGAAAACAATTTTTATTTTATACACGTTTCATGTGATTTACAATAAATTCTATATTGAATGTATTAAAAAAAACTGTTTAATTTAATATGATATAGCTTCTTGCTAGCTAATTTTATATGATATGATTTTTGTTCGCGCACTTTTAAAATAAAATTTCCTGTCCTTTTTTATTCTGGTTGGGTGGGAGGGTGTCTGAACTAAAACACAATTTTTCTCTTATAAATTAGTTCTTTCTGAATATTTTTGTACATTAAATCATCGTTAATTTTATATCTTCGCGAAATAACGCTGAAAATAGCATTATAAATGACTAAAACTTCAAAAATTGCAGGATAAAAAAATTTCTACATAGGAAAAAAATAGGATTCCAGGGATCGATGCAGGTTTTTATTCTTGGGGCCCATTTTGTGAAAAGTAAAAGTTATTTTTGGGAATTTTATAATATTTTTGTGAAAAATACCATTTTGTAATGAAAGTTGAAATCCAGTTACTCAAATTAGAACCAAGAATTTATTAACAAAAACGTCTTTAAATCCCCTTGCTAAAGTTTTTGCTTTTCGTGACCTGGTTTTATTTACAAATTACATATTTTAAAACAGTTTTTATGAAAAAGATTGTTACGAAAGGGGCCTGGCCTATTTCATTAAAAGGAATTTTGTGAAGGGGCCTGTTTTATTAAATTCATTTTTGTGAAGAGGCCTGTTTTAATAAGTTCATTTTTGTGAAAAGGCCCAGTTTATTAAATTTATTTTTGTGAAGGGGCCCATATTATTAAATTTATTTGTGTGAAGGTTCCCATTTTATTGAATAGATTTTGTGAAAGGGCCCTAAATTGGCCCCAAATTTTGCCTGGATCGACCCCTAGATTCAATTTGCGAGTGTTGAGAAATCGTCGCGCAAACCCCAAAAAAACCCCGCAAAAATTGCTGTACGCGAATTCCAAATAAACTTCATTGAAAAAGGATAAAATTTATTGTATTGGACTAAAAGTTAATAATTGGATGTATTTTTAATAATGTAGAAAATCGCCGCGAAAAACAAAAACAAAAAAGAAATATTAAATCGCATAAGAATCGCTAAAAATTCAGAAATCACAGATGACAAAATTTAGTACATTAGGCTAAAACAATGGAACCGAAATTCTTTTAGGAATACGGAACAATCTGCGTGGAACATGAAAAAACAAAAGAATTGGTAACATGAACTCGCTCAAATTTATTCCCCCCAAATAACGATAAACAGCCAAATCCGGCGATCCTACATCGCCAAAGTTAGTAAAAAGGCTGGCGTAGCATAGTACCCATTGACTAGTTAAACGTGCCCCAACTATAGTTGATGTGACATTTCCTTCATGTTACACATGGCCACAAATGTCATAGTCACTACGGAGAAAAAAAATTTGGGATATTTCATTCGTCTCATTATTATTCTAAAATGATCGTGATATGGTGACTCCACTGAGAAGTCACTATGACTTTGATTTGTGTTGAGTCACCAGGTGACATTACAAGGCAGTCACATTGTGATTCTCATGTGACTGCCATTTGAAGACTCAATTTTGAAATCATCATGTGCATTACATTGTTCTGAGTCTCTAAATAACGTTACAATGAAATCACATGGTGACTTTCAGGTGACTGAGACTCTACTGTGAAGTCACCATTGCGTTCCATTGTGAAAAGTCACCAGATGATTTCACTTTCCATCAATTGTGAACTCGTCACAAAACAGTTATCGTGATTATTTATAATGGAGTCTCCAAATGACGTTCACATGGGGGTCACAATGTGACTTCATTGTAAAGTCATCTGGTGACTCGTCACAAAGCAGCAGTCATGGTGACTTCTCGGAAGGAGTGATCAAATGAGATTAAGAATAAGACGAATGAAAGATATCATATTTCAGTTCATTGTAGTGACTGTGAGACTTGTGACCTTTTGTGAGGTCAAGGAGACTATCTATAGACTGGCTGTGCTGTTAGGATAACACCAATTTTTTACACTTGCTGTTTATAAAATTTTCTTTTGAGTACTCACGTGTTTAAAAATTAACATTTTGTGTTCGTTGCTTAAGTTTTGCAACTAGTGTATCAAGATGTCATAGAACTGTTGAATTTGTTTCCTCCTGCTTAAATATTCTTTAATTTATGACGCTTTGACGTCCATCTTTTTGACGTTTTTTAAGCATAATTCGAAAACTACTTGGAAAAAATATTTGAAATTGAGATTTCGCATAAAGCAGGACATAATAAATGTAAATCTATCAAAATAATTGTAGATTGCAATTCATAATTTTTTCGAATATTAATTTCTTAATTCTTATCATAAAATTTTTAAAATTACAAATTTAATGTATTTATGTTTGGGTTTTTTTAGTATTGCAACCACACAAAAATTATCACATTAGAATTATAATTTCAGGCATTATTGATAAAAATATGAAATGTAATTTAACATTAGAAGCTCTAAATTTTGAATATTTATAATTCAAAAACGTATCATCCAAATAACGAAATTTCGTTTCAAGGCATAGTTTGAACCGAGGATTAAAAATATATTGTCAAAATTGGGTCTTGCCTTTGAAAAAACAAAGTTTGGTCTGGTTTTGATTTGCAGATGCCCCCCTTCCCCCAAGCAAACTTTGTATACATCATTTAAAAGTAGACTTTATTTCCAATCGTTTGGTATCAGTAACTTATTAGTTTCGGGGTTAGTAGGGGGTGTTTACATTTTATTCCATGACTGTACACATCAATTGTAGTAATGTGTAAGGAGAAGTTATGGCAGTTCTTAAAAAAAGAATTTTCACCTATCAAGAACCCGAAACTTTCCGACACATTTCCTGACTCCTTTCTAAACATAAAAACATGGCATTTGCTGACATGATTATGAAAGAGATTTGTAATCGAACATTTGTTTTCAGATGAATGAATTACATCTTGAGTTAAAAGCGATTATTGTCTCATTGCGGCAGTGTTGTTCCTCCCCTCTGCGGTTGTATCTGGGAATTCGGTTCAAAACACCAAATTTGATAACATTTCCTAAAAAACCGTCGGCTTTCACCGAAAAACGGAACAACGCAGGTCGATTACACAGTTTCTTAATAAGAGAACGTGTCAATTTGATACGTTTGCAAACAAAACCGAATAAAATAATGTGTCAGTAAATAGTCGGTTTTTATTTTAGAACAGCTTTAACGATCTTACTCCAGAGACAGAAAAATTGACGTTGTTCCTGCTCCAACAGCATACGGAAAAACTAGATTTTATCGGTTCGCAGCGGAATGGAAGAATGAATAAAATGGTGGGATACACACGCGTGCACAAAAGAACCAATAAGACTTATCTCGTGGGAAAGAAACATTGTCGATTCCCATGTTATCCTATGGAGAAAATACTTATCCTTCTTGTTCATTCAAATTTCAAAATTTCCAAAAAATTTTTTTTTCAGCATATAAGTACGGATGCTCTTCAGTACATTATAAGCTTAAAATATTTTTAAAACAGTTTTGAGTATTTTTAAATTCATGTTAAAGTTTCGAAAAATCTCAAAAAGTATAATGTGTAGTCTTTATTCGTTTATAACTATAGATTGAAGAAAGATATAAAAATTTGGAGCTTATGCAAGCAAAACTTGATTTGCTTTCTTGCACGTAATTAGGCAACTTTTAAATTTTATTCTAATCAAAACACTGTAATTTTGAATTAAAAATTAGCTATACCTAAAATCCGCTACAAACCTGTCACGTTGTCAACTTCACCTAATTGATTACATGAGCTCTATGGATATAAAAGGGTCACGATAGGGGTCAAGGGTTGCCGTAGAAGGGGGAGACGCAAAAGTTCTTGTACTCTAGTTCTTGTAAAAGCATTGGGTTTCAGTCTTGGAATAGTGATTTTGAATAGTAAAGGAATATAGATAGAACGGGAGTTTTTTTTTTGTCTTTTCCTAAAATGTTCTCCTTCATCCAAATTTTAGTATAGCTCAGATGGCCCGACACATTAAAATGACTATAACCAGCGCCGTAATTGCTTTAGCCCCGTCAAATTTTCTATAAGTAAACATAATCATTATGAGGGCGTGCACAGTCGGTTTTTCGTCGTCGCGCCCTCTAATTTTAGTATAAACTAAATATAAGCCCCTACACATTAAAACGGCTTTAATGCAGGCCGTAATTAACGTAACCCGCTAACGTTTTATGCGGGTATACATAAGTATAGGGGATGGATAAGGGCTTTTTTTTTATCGAAGTCCCATAGAATTTTAGTGTAGTTGCAATACAAGGACCCAACACATTAAAATGGCTAGAACATAGGATCTATTTAACACAAATAACCCAAATTTTATACGCATGTACATAATTTATAAAAGGGAATTTTCTCGGTTTATCGAAGCTCCAAACATTTTTTAGCATAAATTAAATATAAGGTCCGGCACATTCAAACGGTTACAATATGGGCCCAAAGTGATGTAGCCTCGCCCATTTTTGTATGGGTAAACATAATAATTTTAAAAGAAGGATTTTTAAAGGATTTTTCCTCAAAAGCCTCGCCCCTAAATTTTAGTATAAATTAAATATAACAGCCCGGCAAATTAAAACTGATATAATTTTGATCTCTGATTGAAAAAAACATGCTCGAATTTTATACGACAATACATAATTATTATAAGGGGACTTTGTCGTTAACCCTCCAAAATTTTAGCATAAAATAAATATTAAGGCCCGACACGTTCAAACAACTATAACTCGGAGCTTAATTGATGCAGCCTGTTCATTTATTCTATGAGAAAAGATAATTATTATCAGAAAGAATTTAGTTAATTTTTTTAATGCCCTCCAAATTTTAGTGTAATTAGATATTAGAATATAAGGTCCCGACATATTAAAACTACTATAACTTGATCTTTAAATAGCGTAAGCAGCCCAAATTTTATACATAATTATTAAGAGGGGACTTTATTGATTTTTATCAAAGCCCCCCCCCCCCAAAAAAAAAAAAAGTACATTTTTTTTAAAGTCATCCTTTGCATTTGCTCAAAGACATCATTTCGCTATTTAGATCTGATGATTACGAAAGATTATCCATTAGCTATTGCACTTTGGTGCTAAAGTGAAATCTGTCAATGAAGTGACAGATATATATTTATATATAGTCAAAACTTTTGTGATAATAAACCATTTTAACAAATAAAATAAATTATGATACCATAAATATATATTTCTTTTCCTTTTTTTTCTTATCTTTTAAATATATTTTTAATGTTGCCATTATGTAGTTTTATGCATGCCTTACACATTTAAAAATTTAATCATTTTTGTAAAATATCTTTCTTTTTCTAATAAATATTTTTATTTTTCCTTTTTCTGTGGGAGAGGGTGGCATTTTTAAAAGCATAAAATGTTAGATTTGATTTCAAACTAAATTTAAGTAACTTATTTAAAATGCTAATATTACATCCGTTTGTTAAACGTTTTACTAAATATTTTCATTACTGTTAAGTTTTTAAAATTTGGTAATATTTTACCTATATTTATTATTCAAAGGGAAAAAAAATTAAATAGCACATAGTTGTGTTTTGTCTTGTTTTATATTAACTAGCAAGTATGTCCGAGTTAAGCTAGGTCAAAATTAGTCTAGTGTTCAATCCGATATTTTATTCTTACTATATCATTCTTGCTGTTTAGATACAATTGGCATGACCCTGAGACATAGTGACACAAAATGACCCACAAACCGAATTTTTTCGAACATGCGACCAAACCAATGCTCTTCTCGAACCACAAAACAATAGAATACAAAATTTAGTCAAAATCGTTAAATTCCTTTTGTAGATAAAATTAGTTTGATCCATGGTAACCCAAAAGGGACCCACTAATCTAAATTTACCGAACATGTGACCTATCCCACTGGTCTTCTCGAGCTGGGGAACAATGTAATAATTTTTTTTTGTCAAAATCGTTAGAGCCGTTTGTTAGATACAATTAGCTTGACCCACAATGACCCACTAATCTAATTTTCTCGAGCATGCGACTTAGCCCAATGGTCTTCTCATGCTCAGAAACGATATAATACGAAATTTTGTCAAAATGTTTTGAGCCGTTTTTTAGATACAATTAGCTGGACCCACAGTGACCCACTAATCGATTTTTCTCGAACATGTGACTTAGCCCAATGGTCATCTCATGCCCAGAAGCGGTATATTACAAAATTTTATCAAAATGTTTTGAGCCTTTTTTTTGATTCAATTGGCTTGACACCTGTCCCATTGTGACCCAAAATGACCCACAAATCGATTTTTCTCGAACATGTGACTTAGCCCAATAATCATCACATGCCCAGAAGCGGTATACTACAAAATTTTATCAAAATGTTTTGAGCCTTTTTTTTAGATTCAATTGGCTTGACACCTGTCCCATTGTGACCCAAAATGACCCACTAATCGAATTTTGTTGAACATACGACCTATCCCAATAGTATTCTCGTGCCCTAAAACGATAGAAAACAAAATTTCGTCAAAATCGTTAGAGCCGTTTGTTAGATACAACTAGCTTGACCCACAATGACCCACTAATCTAATTTTCTCGAACATGTGACTTAGCCCAATGGTCTTCTGATGCTCAGAAACGATATAATAGAAAATTTTGTCAAAATGTTTTGAGCCGTTTTTTAGATACAATTAGCTGGACCCACAGTGACCCAAAATGACCTACTAATCGATTTTTCTCGAACATGTGACTTAGCCCAATGGTCATCTCATGCCCAGAAGCGGTATATTCCAAATTTTATCAAAATATTTTGGGCCTTTTTTTAGATTCAATTGGCTTGACACCTGTCCCATTGTGACCCAAAATGACCCACTAATCGATTTTTCTCGAACATGTGACTTAGCCCAATGGTCATCTCATGCCCAGAAGCGGTATATTACAAAATTTTATCAAAATGTTTTGAGCCTTTTTTAGATGCAATTGGCTTGACATCTGTCCCATTGTGACCCAAAATGACCCACTAATCGAATTTTGTTGAACATACGACCTATCAAATTGGTATTCTCGTGCCCGAAAACGATAGAAAACAAAATTTCGTCAAAATCGTTAGAGCCGTTTGTTAGATACAATTATCTTGACCCACAGTGACCCACAGTGACCCAAAATTGACCCCCTAATCGAATTTCTCGAACGTGTGACTTAGCCCAATGGTCTTCTAATGCTCCGAAACGATATAATACAAAACTTTGTCAAAATGTTTTGAGCTTTTTTTAAATACAATTAGCTTGATCCATAGTGACCCAAAAATGATCCAGTAATCGAATTTTCTCGAACATGCAACTTAGCCCAATGATCTTCTCATGTTCAGAAACGATATAATGCAAAATTTTGTCAAAATGTTTTGAGCCGTTTTTTAGATACAATTAGCTTGACACACAGTGACTCAAAAGTGACCCACAAATTGTATTTTCTCGAACATGTGACTTAGCCTAATGGTCTTCTCATGCCCAGAAACGGTATAATACAAAATTTAGTCAAAATCGTTTTATTCGTTTCTTAGATACAATTACCTTGACCCACAGTGACCCAAAATGACACACTAATCAATTTTTTTTCTAACATGTGACTTAGTCCAGTGGTCATCTCATGCCCAGAAGCGGTATATTACAAAATTTTGTCAAAATGTTTTGAGGCTTTTTTTAGATTCAATTTGCTTGACACTGACCCATTGTGACCCAAAATTGTGGAGTTAAGAGGTTTTTTTTTTTTAACATTGTGTGCTTATAAAATATATTAATTTTCACTTAAATACAAATGTTTATATATCCAATTCAACGAATTTTATAATACAATTTAATAAAAAAACATAATTAAAATATCTGCATTAAAAAAAAGTTACACTTACTTTAGTCTAAAATACAAACACAATTAGTCATGAATGCTGAAGTGTATTGTAACAAAAGCTTCCTAGTCAATCACAATGGCTGTTCTGAGAACCAATCAAATGTCAGTAACTAAACTGTAGTATGTTTTTATTTGTAAAAGCGGTATTTTGCTGGAATGAATTTTGCAGAAGGGGGAATACTAGTGTAACTAAATAGAATGTTTTAATATTTCTATTTTTTTCTTAATGCAAATAATTTAAAACAATGTCACCAACAACAAGAACTGATTGAATACCTACAAAAAGAAGTAGAATTGACATATTGAGAGAAAATGATATCTCTTACGCTGAAATTGCAAGACAGGTTGGTGGATCAGTCTCTTTATTTGGCGTACGAAAGTTGTGCATACGTTATGAAGAAACCAAATCAGTGATAAATAAATAAGGCAACATCAGGCCAAAAAAAAAAAAATGTACAAGTGCTTCTGACGATAGAAAGATAAAAAGGATGTGCTTCAAAGATAGAGGAATTTCATCAGATGTTGTAAGATGTGAAATGAATGCAATGGGTATTTCAGTTAATTCTAGAACAATAAGGAGAAGATTAGCAGGTTTTGGACTGAAAGATAGAAATCCGAGGAAAAAACCATTTTTAAATCTTCAGCAACGCAAGAAATGAGTTTCGTGGGTCATTAATTGGTCAGAAAACCAGTGGAAGCAAATAATCTGGAGCAAAGAGAGTAAAATATCGCTCTTTCGTAGTGATGGGCGAAAATATGTGAGACGTAGAGTACGGGAAGAGCTGCATCCTGATAGCATTGAAACAAGTACAAAGAAACCAACAAATGTCATGATTTGGGCCTATATGTTTGTAGATAGTTTGGGCCACATTCAAGTGATTGATAGCATTCTGAATGCAAAAAAACACATCGAAACTGTCCTGGAACCAAAATTGATACCTTCCATCAGGGATCTCTTCCCCAATAAAGCACCATTTATCTTCACTATGAATTAAACCTGCAAGCTCCTCTGATGATTCTGTGGGTTATTCATTTTTTCGTATTTTCAATACTGGTTTCCAATGTTCATATATTGTTCACCTTCAGAATTTTACCAATTTGTTCATACACACACACACACACACATATATATATATGCATTATATATATATATATATATATATATATATATATATATATATACTATGCATTTGCACGATATTTTGAAATATTTACATGATATGATTAAAAACATTCTGATTTACAAAATTATTAATACAATTAGAGAACACAAATAAAAATATTTTTCTAGGTTTTGGCGATGTATCTTCTGACGCTTTTCTCTTGAAACTATTTCTCTTTCTAAATTATGTCTTCTACCCTACTTATAGGTTTTTTTTTTTTTTTGTCTAAAAGAAACCGATATATTGTTATCTAAGCACAGTTTTGCACGGCATCAATCCATAGTACATCATCTCCTTGTATGGTTCAAATGTATAAAATTTTAAATCTCGAATATAAAACCATTTTTCCCATTATCAGCTAACGCGTATTATTTTCTTATCTAGTTCCACATATGATCCTAAGAGACCGGTTTATTCGATGCTTTTCAATTTCTTTTTCTATTAAAATAATGAGCACAAATTCATCTGCCAAAACAGAAAACTTATGTCTAAAGCGGAATTTTTCCACGGTTCCTTGCAATTTTCGCTCAGCAACTTTTACTGTATAGGGTAGATGTGACAGTAACGGACACACTTCCAGTAATGGATCCCCTTCAATGTTTTTAGTTTATAAAAAAAATAACTAATAAAAATTAATCGTTCATTTTTTTTTTCATAACTCCCCCTAAGGTGCTTTATAATTTTCTGCACTTGTTCGACGAAATTCGTGATTATTTTTCGGAGATCGTTTGGCGAAATTTGCAATATTTTTCATCGATTGTTTGATGAAATTTTCTATTTTTTACGTGACCTTTTGATGTAATTAGCGATTTTTTTCCACGATCGATCGACGATATTCGCCATTATATTCATCGATCGTTAGATGAAATTCGTGATTTCATTCAGCGAGCGTTAGACGAAATTCGTGATTTTATTCCGCGATCCTTAAACGAAATTCACGATTTTATTCCTCGATCGTTAGACGATATTCGTGATTTTATTCCGTGAGCGTTTGACGAAATTCACGATTAATTTCTACAATTGTTTGATGAAATTTACAATTTTTTCGCGACCTATTGGCGAAATTTATGATTTTTTTCACACAACCGAGTGACGAAATTCGCGATTTTATTTCGCGAGCGATTGACGAAATTCACGATTTTTTTCAGCAATTGTTTGATAAAATTCTCTATTTGCTTTCGCGACCGATTGATGAAATTTAAGTTTTTTTTTTCCGTGACCAATTGATGAAATTCATGAGAATGCACTGATCGATTAAAAAAAATCGATAAAAAAAAAACAAAAAAAAAAACAAGAATAGAGGAAACCGTCCAAAAAGCGGAAAAGTGGCATCTCTGGTGTTTAAAATCTTCAACCCGAAGTATTATTTCTTTCACATTTGTAATATTAATACCACAAGTGATATATCAAGTAGTTCGGAGTTCCCAGACATTTAGTATTTTAAACCATCTATCTAAGATAATTAAAATATTGATCTCGAGATAATCACAATAATTAATTTAAACAGTGACTTTCTCAGAAATATTTTGTTAATTATAGATATTCTAATTGTTCAATTTACTTGAAAATAACTATTTTGTTTCATTTATATGCTTTCATTAAATTCTGGTTCTAAATACAGTCATAAAAACAGTTATAACTATTTATTTTTTGTGGGTTGCCCAATACTGGAACAGATAGTATCCATTACTGGAACAGGGGGTGTTCATTACTGTAATTTTGGGTACTTGATATATTTCTGTTATTTACAATAAAATTTTCATTAATATACTGGGAATGAGATTATGAGAATGATAAATATTGTTGATAGAGTTATATAATATTGAAAAACCTAGATTATAATAATTAACTATTAATTAAAAAATAGTTTTTAAAGAAATTCCTTAATCCATTACCGGGCACATCTGCCCTATATTAAAATAATAATAATATAGTATTTTTAATATAGAAATGCTCTTTATTTACTGAAAACTATAAAAGCTTCGAAGACGGAGCTTGTCTATAAAGGAAAGTAGCGTCAAAGCGGTTCTCATAAATATATTGTTCCCCGCTCAGCATATCGAAAAACTTGATGACATTTATAGAGTTATTTTAACACATAAAAGCATAAAATTGGTAGTCATGGCGGTTGAAACTATATGAAACTGAATAGCGTTTTTCTTTTTTCGATAAATTCGTTTTAAAAAATCCCATTTTTACAGTAAATCTTGAAAAATCCTTTCCATTTAAAGGAAAGCCACTAATCAATTTGTTAATTTCTAATCAAGAGCACCTGCTGGTTTGGAAGCAGGACGTTTCGGTCCCGACACTTCGGTCCCGCCGTTTCGGTACCAAGACATTTCGGTCCCGAGACATTTCGGTCCCAAGACATTTCGGTCCCGAGACATTTCGGTCCCAAGACATTTCGGTCCCGAGACATTTCGGTCTCGAGACATTTCGGTCCCGAGGCATTTCGGTCCCGAGTCATTTCGGTCCCTAGCCATTTCGGTCCCTTCTCCAGGAAGCTGAAATTTTGTGCATTTGAAATGGGTGACATAATTTTATAGGGGACAATGTACAGTTTTTTAAATAAAGGCCTTAAAATTTTAGTAACAGCTCAAACAAATTTCGTATGGTAATCATTTTAAAAAGTAGGGGATGGGGATTGACATTTTCTATATTTTAATGTATTATAAGTACAAGCTCCTGATAATTTAAAACATTTATAACTCGATCTATAATTATCGCAAAACACTCATATTTTGTATGGTAAACGTAATCTTTATAAAAGGAGGGACATTATCGGATTTTTTAACTGAACTCCCTAAATTTCAGTATAACCCGAATATAAAGACTCGAAAACGCAAACACTTGTAACACAGATCAAAATTGTCGCAGCCCACACAACTTTCCTATGATAATCGTAATCGTTTTAAAAAGCAGGGGTGGGGGGGAGGGCTCTGTTGATTTTTTCTATATTTTAGTGTGCCTTAACTATAAGGTCCTGATAAATTAAAACATTTATAACCCGATCTATAATTATCGCAAAACACTCATATTTTGTATGGTAACGTAATCTTTATAAAAGGAGGGACATTATCTGATTTTTTAACTGAACTCCCTAAATTTTAGTATAACCCGAATATAAGGACTCGAAAACGCAAACACTTATAACACAGATCAAAATTGTCGCAGTCCACACAAATTTCCTATGATAATCGTAATAGCTGGGGGGGGGGGGGGGGGGGTAGTCTGTTGACTTTTTCTTTATTTTTAGCGTATCTTAAGTATAAGGTCCTGATAAATTAAAACATTTATAACTCGATCTATAATTATCGCAAAATACTCATATTTTGTACGGGAAACGTAATATTTATAAAAGGAGGGACATTATCGGATTTTTTAACTGAACGCCCTAAATTTTAGTATAACCCGAATATAAGGACTCGAAAACGCAAACACTTATAACACAGATCAAACTTGTCGCAGCCCACACAAATTGCGTATGATAATCGTAATCGTTTTAAAAAGCAGGGGGGGGGGGGGGGTCTGTTGACTTTTTCATGATTTTAGCGTATCTTAACCCTTTGAGCTCTGATGGGTGAATTTCTTTCCACTTACATTTAATCTCCAAATGTCACGCTGACACCGGAATATTCCACCAATTTTTTTAAAAAATTGATTAATGCATTTTTTCGTGAAAATTATAAGCCGAATCTTTTGATTACAAAATATGTCAATGTGAAATTTGAGAATTTTGTAGAAATTCACCCCCAGAGCTCAAAGGGTTAAGTATAAGGTCCTGGTAAATTAAAACATTTATAACTCGATCTATAATTATCGCAAAATACTCATATTTTGTACGGGAAACGTAATATTTATAAAAGGAGGGACATTGTCGGATTTTTTAACTGAATAAAAATTATTTTTATGTATTTGTACAATATTGCATTATTATTATGTTTAATTAATTAATTATTACTTCGAATTTATGTCTTTGACTGATTTTTCAAAAAATTTCTATTTTATTTTTTTGAAAACAATAAATCAAAAATTTTGAATGAAAACTTTAAGTGATGAATAATTGCTATTAATTAATTCTCAAAACAGTCAGTAATTTTAGTATAAAAATTAAATTAATATTTTATTAAATATATATTTTTTAATTTAATGTATCCTTAATTTATTAAATTAATAACATTATCAATATACATCACAAATTTCTACTTTAAAATAAAATCGATACATAATATATTTTATATTCAATTTATCATTATATTTTATAGTAGTTATAAACTGAAATTTATCCTTTACCTGTTTATTTTTATATTTAAAGTTACCAAAATGTAAAACTGTTAATATAATTATTAATAAAAGTAAAATAAAAAAAAAATTATTATTTTTCTGGGAAAGTGGGAGGAAAAGAGTAGTATAAAAAAAATAATAAATAAAAGACAAATATAAAAAAGCTTAGTTTTGTCAGTTAAAATTTACAAATAAAATTAATTAAAATAATAGTTACATTATTATATAAAATTAAAAATAATAATCTTCTTACAAAGAAATAGGCCCAGATTCAATAAAGTTAGCTCACAAAAATCGTCTTCAAAGGGTGAGAAGACTTAAAAAATTGCAATAATTATTAAAAAAAAAAAAAAAATGAAGTGGTGGGTGGAGTTTTCTGAAAACAAAATATTTTTCATAGCACGCCTAGTTACCAAATCACTATTGTTTTTCCAATGTTTATAATGATAAAGTAACTTACGAAAACAAATTTATACGATGCAACTTTGTATTATAAAAATAATAAGAAAAATTAAATTTGTGCTTCAATAAATATATCTTATTTCTGAATTATTAAAGGAGAGGGTGTAGAGGGGTGATTTGAGGAAATATTTGCATATAATAGCTTATAAGTGTCTAAAATTGAATTATTGCAGACATTTATGATTAATCTAATTCGAAAAAGAAAAAAATAAGCGCAGTTTAATTATTTAATTCATGATAATTTAAACGTTCTAAAAATGTTTGAAAACAACCAAAAAACATTGTACGACAGTTTATAGTATATATAAAATACCTAACAGTAATAATAAATAATAAAACTTAAAAAATCCATTCTGTTAAATAATAATAGTTAAAAAAAAAGACAATGTTCCCTGTAAAATTATATCACGTTGTTCAAACAAACAAAGTTTCAGCTCGCTGTGATGTCATAATCACGAGTTATAAAAGTTTAAATTTATCGGACTATTATATTCAGCTTTTATAAAATTTGAGTGGGTTTTTTTTTTTTTTTTTAAAGGACCCAAATAATGTTCAAATTGCAGCGTTTGGCGGACCCACGACAGTTAGAATCCGAGTTATAAGGTGGTGAGTACCAAAATTGCAAGGGACCGAAAGGTCTCGGGACCAAAATGGCCAGGGACCGAAATGTCTCGGGACCGAAATTGCCAGGGACCGAAATGTCTCGGGACCGAAATGGCCAGGGACCGAAATGGCCAGGGACCGAAATGTCTCGGGACTGAAATGGCCAGGGACCGAAATGTCTCGGGACCGAAATGGCCAGGGACCGAAATGGCGGGACCGAAATGTCGTGTACCTTGCTGGTTTTATGCGTTTAACAAATAAAAATCATTTAGGCAAGTATCACAAAGTAACTAGTGTGAATTTGAGAACAGCTTAAACGAAAATTATTACCAAATACCAATAAATGAATAATAAAAGACTAAATGACTAATTAATTAAAAGTAAATCATTCAATTCAGAATAAGGAGGGGGGGGGGGGGGATAAGCGGAGATCAAAAAAAGAAAACTTAATGTAAAACGAAATTGATCAATACCAAAATCACCTATGTATAATGAGATATATTTTTTAAATGGATAAACAAAAATATTTGTTATTAATAAAAATATATTATAAATGAATGTGTGAACGTTTAATGAAATATTATTAATAGAAATGCTCATAATTTACTGGACACAGTAAAGCCTTTTAAAACGAAATATTTATAGAACAGAATCTTTCTGTTAAATGTTAAATAAGTAAAAAATAATAAAATGCAATAATAAAATAAATAACTGACCCATTAAATTAATAAAAGCTAATTTTAAAAAGCTATATTTCATAGTATTTAACCATTCCTTAAATGCAGCTACAACTAATATTTTATTTTCCTATAATCTTCTTTTCTTTTTACTGTAAAATTATCAGCAATTTTAATAATTTAAATGCATAATTAATACTGGATCAACCTAATTAAAATCTAAAAAGAAAAACAAACACATATTGTCTCCCTATTACTTGGATTCATGTTTTATACCCCTTAAAAAAAAAAAAAAAAAACATGCATGGAAATTTTATTATTCTCTTGGTCAAAATTTAACGTTTTCGTAAATGAGCGGGTCTTTAGGATTGTGAAGAGGGTCACGGACTTTGGTTGGTAAAATTTGGGTCTCTTGCATCTTCCCTGAGGGTGAGGAACCTAGACTTCTCTTATTTCTTCTGTAAGCTGCGGACAGCCTGTCATCGGTGGTCAGATCACTTCCCCCCTCCCCCCACTTTTGTTCAACCTAAAAGCGATAACGCGCCAAAAATATCATCGGTCAGTTGCTCGCTTTGATCTCTACCCCCTGATGTGGATAGAGATAAATCTTACACACCCACAAAATGTTTAGCTTTTGGTGAGACAGGGGGCGCTCGTTAAAAATAAGAGTTCAAAATATTTTCGTAAGCCGCCTTAAGACTCGTTAATCTTTTAGAAGGAAATGTTATGAAAATTAACCTTTGGTGGGAAGCTATCATGCTAGAGATCGTTGAAGGACGAACATTGCCGTTGAATGAAATAAAACAGCTGAATAAAACATAATAAAATTGCATACATTCTCAAAATAAATTAAAAGTTTGATCATTCATTTGTAACCGAATCAGAAACTAGAAATGAACTTTAAATCGTTTTTATGAAGAGAGCGTAAAATGGAAGCGAAATGAAATATTTATTTTAACTGAACCAAAATTAAAAAACCCTGCCGGCTCGGCCTACCGGCGCAGCTAGATTTTGAAGTTAAGTACTAATTTCAACAACAAAAACTAAATCATGATTAGAGATAAACAATTTTACCTGACAGCTTTTGGCGAGTTTTTAATTTTATTTTTATATAAGAGCTGGTTTTATCAGAATCATGTTAAGGCGGTATTAAAAAAAATGCTTTTCCATGCTCAACAGTTCGAAATTTTTTGACACATTTTCAGATTCATTTTTACAAGAAAAACACGAAACTTGAAGGCGAGATTTATAATCGAACTTTTTTTTTCGTTCAATGAGAATTTGATTTTTGAATAATTATTTTCTCAGTAGGACAATATTTTTCGTTTCCAACACAATCGCTTCGGGAAATTCGGTTCAAAATGCCCACTTTGACATCATTTTTTGAAATATATTCTGCCTCTATCAAAAAATCGACCATTACGTTACATTATATAGTTTCTGAAGAAGAAAACCCAATTGGATGCGTTTGACAGCAAAAATGAATTTAAAAATGGGTCAAAGAATAAGCCACTTGGATTTTAGTACACCCTTAATACGATAATTTTTTCTTCAACCGCTATATATTTTTAATTTGTTTTTGCAATAAGAATTGGTCCTATCAAAAACTTGTCAATATAACAGTTGTAGATAATATTAAGAAGATATATAATAAATTCATGCGGATTTTATATCTTGCGAATTGACGCAGTTATGGATCTTTTTCTTCTTCAAGCCCCCCCCCCCTTTTTTTAACCATTTGGTAAAATGGTTATTGTCCTCGGTCAGGATAGGAAATCAAAAACATATCTGAAGCGTTTTATTAGTTGAATCCCGCATTTTATTCGTTTTCTGATTGGTCTATACAGTAATCCGTATTTCCCCTTTACTTTCAACAGAGGTGGATACTTCTGTTGCCACTATGACAAAAAAGTAATAAAAACTACAAAAAAAAAATTATAACTCAGAAACAAATTGAGATACAGCTTTCAAACAAATTGCATTTAAAAGTACTTTTTTTTTCTCTATACGACAGTGTAAAAAGTAATATTGTGGGATGTTTAGAAGTTTAAGAATGGAATTTCATTTAAAATTGGTCCAGGAATATTAATGTTTAATCCATGGCGTACGCAATGTATGACCAGCTCCGTAGAAGTTTTAAAATTTACAGTACCGAAAAATGTAATCCATGGCGTACGTAACGTATGATCAACTCCGTGCGATTTTTTATGTCTTAAATTTTAGTCTTTGAAAAAATCATTTTCCAAATGGTCGTTGTAATTTGTTAAATTGCATTTTTTTTTTCGTTTTTATTTTATTTATTTATTTTTTGCGGTACGAATTGGCCCTATCAAAAACTTGTCAATATAAAAGTTTTAGATAATATTAAGAAGATTTATAATAAATTTAATTGGATTTGATATCTTGAGAATTGACGAAGTTATTATTTTTTCCCCAAAAAACCCTATTTTTTTTTTCGCCCCTTGAGCCCATTTTTTATTTTATCAAAAATCTGTCATACATAATTTTTTTGCCCTTTTTTAAGAAGTAATAACTTTAAACTGATTCGATATGTATTATAATTAAGAAGTTATGGTGTTTTTCCGGTTTTCACAAAACCGCTCCGTATTTCCACCCGCTTGGTCCGATTTTGCCCATTAACGAACTTGACCGAGATTTTATGTATCAGTTTGGAAGAGATTTTTGCAGAATTATGGAAGTTATCGTATCCATAAAAAAGTGATATAGATAGATAGATAGATAAAGGTTTTTTACTGAGGATAGTTTTGGGTTCTAGGGGTTATGATCGGTGTAGATCTGCAAATTTTTTTCAGAAATTCCAACATAGGGGAGATTGCAATAGGTAGTATTTCATACGAAATATACCTAAAAGTTACTGTTCGAAACCTGGGGCTTTGTATTAAACTGTTGCTCTGATCAGTCAAAAATAAACCCAATTGGAAATCAAAGGCTTCGTTTAAAAATACACCGATTTTCAAGATACCGTAAAATCTAATTACTGGTATATAGCCACTTTGCACAGATAAAATGTTCTAAGAAATGGTATATTGCATTAATCGGGACACATTATCACAATTGTGACAATGATTAAAGTTATTATAATATAAAATACTTTAATAGTACAATTAATACATTAATTTAAAAAATAAATTGTTGCATAAAACACTATTATTTTTAAATCAATTAATACTGATTGGTAAAGTTATCGTACGAATTCAGTTTTACTAACGGTGCGAAATATGCCCGAAAGTTGTCAGCCCAGGTAACTGAAACGGTACACTCTAAGAAATTTCACCGCTAAATTACGGTCAGTGACTGGCAAAAAGTGTGCCAGTCACTGACCGTAAAAATAATGTTATGACCGTAACACTGCCATGACCATAAAAATACAAGTTTACCCGTAAACTTTTGCCCGTAAAACTTAAAGTCACTGGCCGTAAATTAACATTATGCCCGTAATAAGTTCCTTAATATTTTTACGGTCACTGGCCATAAATTAACATTATGCCCGTAATAAGTTCCTTAATTTTTTTACGGTCACTGGCCATAAATTAACACTATGCCCGTAATAAGTTCCTTAATTTTTTTACGGTCACTGGCAGTAAATTAACATTATGCCCGTAATAAGTTCCTTAATTTTTTTATGGTCACTGGCAGTAAATTAACATTATGCTCGTAATAGGTTTGTTAATTTTTTTACGGTCACTGCTCTTAAATTAATATTATGCTCGTAAAAGTTATCTTCATTTTTGTATGTCCAGCAACCGTAAATTAATGTGGTCCTTGTAAAAAGAGTCATTAATTTAAGGATACCGCCAGTAAAATTAGCAAACCACTGGACCTACAGAAGGGACCTCTGGACCTACCCCTTCAGCAGGGCAGTTCAGGGATTCCAGTGCATAGATAGAGGATTATGCTGACATTGTTCAGCTTCCCTTTTCAAACAGTTACACTTTGCTACACATCATATAAATATGACTGGTATGAGTGTACTACAAATAATGTAAATTGATTATTGTTCAAAAACTGATTAGAATAGTTTTTTAAACATAATTAAAAGGCAGTTGGATGCAGCAAGCTGCAATCTATATTTAAAACTTCTAGAAATCAATTTCTGTAAAATATATGTAACATTTATCTTTCAAAATTTACAAAAGCAGAGAGTTAAAAAAAAATATTTGAACTTTAACTTATAAAATATTTGATTTAAAAAAAAAAAAAAAGATTTCTAGAAGCTTCAATTATGCAAATTAAGAATTTCAATTCATGATATTCAGCAATTTGTGTTATGTTTAAAAAACTATCCCCATTGCAACTTCCCTATGATAAATAACAAATCCAACATGAGAGGTTTCAAACTTTAAACATTCATAAATAACTGGATCAAAAGATTTGAAATTTGATATCCTGGGATAAAATTTCATCTAGAATTCAAATATGATGGGGATAGTATAAAGGATTAATTTTTATTTGTAAGCAAGCGTTTGAGGCGCTTTCCATTGAGAAATTTTCAAAATACGCCAGTTTGTTTAATTTGAAGCGGTTATTGACAAATTCGACTTTTTGAAAATGTATAATTATTCCACTTGAGATTAATCATATGTTTTTATAATGGATTAAAGTTGCAAGTTCTGTAAATAAAATAATAAAGAAAATGTCAAAAATTTAAAAAAAAATTATTAATTTTAAATTTACTGGTGCTTTAGCGCACCATTGACAGAATGCTTAAAAATGCCGAATGCATTTTATTTCTCAAATAAAATATTTTTCATGCACAAAACTTTTTTTTCCCTTAATGAATGTAATTTAAGCAAACGAAAATAATATCCCATTTTATAAAATTTCTATGTTTGGCCTAAAATGGGTTAAGAGGTTTGTGTGTAGGTATTTCAAATTATTTGATAGAGTGATGATCATAAACTACTGGAGCACAATCTACTCGTTTTCAGCAGATTGTGTTCCTTAATGCGATAAAATACCTGGATATGAAGCACCCTTTATGTTGCAAACTAATCTGTTACTTTAGCCATTTAAAAATACAATATTGAATTTAAACAATTCACTGTTTGCTTTCATCATTGTATTCTAACCTGACTGATATTGAGATGTTCCACAAGACAATTATTAAAAATGAAAATGCGTTTTTAGGAATGTTAAGTGCAAAACAGAAATACAATGAACTATGACATGGAACTATCTGAACAAAATACAAGATGAACATATTTATTTGAAACTGATAAATTGAAATATGAACTTGATTTCTTTTAAATAAATTTTCTGAAAAATAATGAATATTTTTAATTTTAAATGATTACTTTCAGAAAAGCAGTAAACCTTTCTATAAATATGAACAGTAAAAACAACAAATTAAAAAATGACAAAAAAAATTTATTTGCAACACGTATTTACATTAAAAATATAATTAAAATCTTCCATTTGGATGAAAAATCCTTTGTTATTGATGAGTTAAGGACTTATAGGTCAACTCTCTTTCCAAATCTCTTTTCCATTTCAGAACCTTTGGATTGCGGATTAATCCCAAACAATGCTCTATAAAGAAAACAAAACGAGATTAGATAAAAAACAAGCTTAAATAACTTAAAACAGAATTAAAGACAAACAAATTAAATGCATACTATTACACAAACAGAGCTCTTATATTAAGTCAACGCTTTGTATGCACATGCTTTAACGATAAGAGGTTCATGAAAACTTTCAGAATTCTATATGGAAAAAGTAATTTTAACTCAGTATGTTACACTTAAGATTACAACATACTGTCAATCCCCATTAAAAAAAAAAATTATATTCTCAAATATCAGATTCATTTTAAGAAAAGCTGGAAATGTGAGAATGAACTTTAATTACTCAAGACACTAAAATAAAGGTTAATACAAATGCTCCAGTGATAAATACAATAAATTTCTATAATAGAATAGCAATCTAACAAAAGAAAGCAGTAGCATTTGCATAATACCGTAATTGTTTAAATTATAATATGCAATCAAAGTTTCCATTTGAGGTTGCTGCTGCAGCGTATATGCAAATTAGCGCATTGCCAAAGCAGCTATTAAAAGCACTGACATTGAGGCAACAGATTATTGTGGGATTCGTTTATTTTTTAAGTGTGTGTAGAAAATGAATAAGTGTCAACAACGTTAGTACCAAATGTGTCTAAACAGGAACAGCAAGCCAGTGCCGCCAACTTATATGTTCCCATGGGGCACAAGTCCACCCAAAAATTTGCTCTTCTAGCCCACCCAATTTTCATTCTCAAGTTATTTTTCAATCTCTCAAAAAAAAAAATCCTTCCGTCAATGTTCTCAAAATCTCTTTGTTTTAAAAATAAAGTAAGGATAGCAGTAATAGACACACTGTAGCCTAGACTCCCCTTCCCTCTTATTTTTAAAAGATATACAATTACTAATTTTTTCTCAAGAGAAATTTCCTCATATTTTACCAGTGAGCATCAAGAAAGTGCACTCTAAATGAAATCTTAAATAAACTTGAAATTTGTATGATTTTATATGTTTAACTCGATTTTGTCTAATTGTAACGTAAGTGTAAAATAACCGTGGTGGGAAAAATCTGTTAAAAATATATTTAGCTGTAAAAAGCCTCGAAATTACTGCAACGGGACATGGGATATGGCGCGATATGTTTCTGATAACTGCGTAATTTTCGGACTAAAATATGGATATTCAACTGTAAAAACCATTCTTATACATCTTCCCCTCCCCCCCCCACATCGAATTCCTAAGTGAACTTTTTTCATTTTCAAACTTATACATCACCCTTTAACCTGAATATATGTGGATCAAATCGATACTCTATCATTAGCTGAAAGTTTAACATACAGTATTAAAATTTTTGAGCTAGATTATAAAATAGTTTTTTTTAAAATAAAAATATGCATAATGTTCATACTGCGGGAAAAAACTAACCGTGACCAAGTACAATGTAACTGTAACTTAATTATAACCTAACCGTAACCGCATCCAAAATGTGCATGTGCAGGTTTTTTTTTTTTTTTTTTTTTAAACCCCGCATCTCCCCAAAAAGTTGTCAGGATTTTAAAAGATTACTCAGCCTATAAATTATTTGCAAAAAGATATACATAGAGACTCAAATAGAGATAAAATGAAGATTAATTTGACAGATGCTTATCTATTAATGCTGTTTTTAATTATAGGTTTCTTAAATGTAGAAACTGTTGGATTGAGCTCTTAATGTGTATATATATATATATATATATATATATATATATATATATATGTATATCAGGGATGCACCGAATATTCGGTCATGTTGCCTAATATTCGGTTTGGCCGAATATAAAACTATTCGGTATGACGAATACTTGGCTTGGCCGAATAGCAAATTATTCGGCATGCCGAATATTCGGTTTGGCTGATTATCGAAATATTCGGCTGAACCAAATACAAAAAAACTTTTAAAAATTATTTTTTAAAACTTTTTACAACTTCTACGTTTCACAGCCCACTTAAAGATATTCAGAATAATTACAAACAGAATCATATTTAAAAAAAAGAGAATGTTTTTACATTATTTATTTGCTGTTTGTTAAGTATTATTTAAGAAAATTAACCAATCATGAGAATTTTCATAGAAATGAATTATGTACAAATGCAAGTTCTTCAACATTGTCCAGTAAATAATCTGTTTCTTGCTAAGATTTTAAGAACAATGTTTACAATCTCTGAAAATGATTGCCCACTACAGACCCAGACACTGATCTGGGATGCATTTAAAAACTTACTTGCTTGATCAAAGGGAGTAGAACAGTTATTCTTGCTAAGTTGTCACCATATAAAATTTGAATCTATTGTATTATTTATTAACTTTTACTTTAGTCTCTTCCTGACAAGCAAATATATACCTGTACAATTTTTCTTCCAATTTTTTCACAATTTCTCTTTGATTTTAAAATGTTTTAGAATTTAAGAAAATTTTATTCATTTGCTTTAATTCTCAGAAGAAGCCATGAAATTTAAAATTTTATTAATTAATTTTTTTATATAATTATCCTGTTCTTTAACTCAAAGCAGATTTTTTTCAGCATAAAGTTTGCTTGAAAAAAAGCTCTTGTTTATTAGAATAAAAGTTTGTTTTAAATATCATATAAAATTGTTTTAAAATTTAATATTTTAATGCCTTTAAACTTTGAAATATAAAAGTATTCGACAAGCCGAATATTCGGTATTCGGCCAAATAGTTACTATTCAGCAGGCCAAATATTCAGTATTCAACCTAGCGGTTACTATTCGGCTAGCCGAATACTCGATGCATCCCTAACATATATATATATAGATAGATATTATACATATTACTCTTAGGCGAACACGTTAGGTCAGACGAACATCTTTTTGCACGCTTTTTTACTTACGTATTATCCCTACACAAAGCTAGCGGCATTGTGTAGGGATAATACGTAAGTAAAAAAGCGTGCAAAAAGACATCCATCTGACATTAGCCTTACAGGCAACATTGCTACATTAAGTTGAGGGGAAAAGCAGTTTTTACTTCATGTCTCCATCACATAAATTTATTTACAAAATTGATTATGTTGTACTTGTTTTTCGATTGCTATTATCACTAAGAATTATTTTGCACACATATTTGCACACTGTACAGTTTTTTCACCAATTTTCTTCAAACCCTATCTTACACATTAGATAAAATTATTAAATCATTAGTAAAAGTATGATAGGAAGTAAAAATTAAAGGATTTAACACTTAAATCTTTTATCAACAAGCACGAACTTTGACACATTTACTAATTTACTTTTAAACATAATTGCACAAAATTGGCAGTGCTGACTAAGGAAGTGATTTGGAATCGAAAGACATTGTTTTACAAATAAATTATTTAAGGAGTTATAAGCAATTTTGTGATCACATGACAACCTGAAGTACAAGAGATATAGTTCTTCAGATTGGTTGACTAGTTTCACTTTACGCTTTAACGGGAAACAAAAATGACAGAATTATCAAATATAAGAGAAGGGAGAAATTACAGAAATATCAGGAAACTTGGGAAGTCTGATCTTATGATAAAAGTCATAATAAAAAAATACATAAAATCTTTGAATATGTTAAAAAATAATCTTTTTTTAAAAAGCGGAAATCTGCTTTAAAAATAAACAAAAACGCAGAAATCTGCAATTCCGTGGAAAAGTGGCATGCCTATTAAAAGAAAAAAAAAAATGCTAAAAATTTTGCTATTTCACACTAAAAGTTGAAAATCGCATAAAAAAAATTTACAAATTATTAAAAAAAAGCTGTGCAAATTCTCAATAAACTTTTCTGAAACAAAACATTTTACTGGACTAAAATCTGCAGGATATCGGAATTAAATAAAATTCAGATTCTTTTTACTAATGCGTAAAAATCGCCACAAAGAAAAAAAAAAAAAAAAGAGGCTAGAAATTCTAAAATTGCAGAGAGCAAAATTTATCATACTTGTTTAAACACCAAGGTTGCGGAGTCAGGTCCATTTTTGAGCAAAAGAGTCAAAGCCGGATCTGTTATAATGCCTGGAGTCGTCCATTTTACAAGCAGGACTGCAGAGCCGTACTCAAGCCCATTTTTGAGCAAAAGAGTCCGAGTAGAATCAGTTAAAATTCCTGGAGTCAGAGGAGTCCATTTTCCCCCCTAACTCCGCAGCGCTGCTAAAAACATTGTAACCAGCAATAAATTGCTGCATGATGTTAAAAAAAGTAAAATAAACCTTCAATCCCTAAGATTTACTATCTACAAGAAAAATAAGCCTAACATGAATAAATTTAGTTTGTAAAGAAGGAATTTCTAAAATAAATTTGTTAAAAAAAAAGAAAATATATATATATACAAATGCCTTAAAAAAAAAAAAAAAAAGCAATTGATTTTATTTAAAGTGAAAAAAAAACCTAGAGAACAGGAATTCTGCTTTTTCAGAATTTAGTGTCGCCCCCGGCATTTCTATTACTTCATTTTCTTCTGATGGACTGATGGCTTCTACTATTATGAGACAGCCATTATAAATGAAGTGTTAGGTGAAGATGAAAGAGCAGCCGTAAAAAGTTAGAACTCAGATTTTCTGGTCAGAATGGGGGAAAAAATGGCCATAATTTTTATTATTATTATTTTTTTTTTTACCGCTGCTTTTTCATCTTCACATGACACTTCATTTATAATGGCTGTTTCATAATAATAGAAACCACCAGTCCATCAGAAGAAAACAACTCGGTTAAGCGGGACTCTACTGCAGTACAAAACATATTTCAATTTTAAGACTTAAAGCCCACGCTTTTATTTTATGTAAAATGACGTCATTCGCATCCGCTTAAGAATTCCACATTTACGATCTACTCTTAAACATCTACAGTAAAGCATGCATAGCACATCACTATCGCGAAATAATGCACAAATCTGGCAAAAAGATTCTGTCATTCAAGAAAATCGAAAAAAAAAAAAAAAAGACGGCTATCTAATGATTCATAGATACTTACAATTAAATATAGTATATAATAGCTCCATTGTTTTAACAGAAATCATTAGTTTATATTTTTTTCAAAACAGCACGTATTTTAATTACATTTTCTTTCGGTTGTTACGAGAAAATGGCAACAAAAATATGATTAATATTTTAAAACCATTTTTCCTTTACTTTCTACAGAAATGGAGTACTACCGTTGCCAATATTAAACAAATGGCTCCAAAAACTACAAAAAAATTAATATTTCAAAAATAAATGGAGATACAGTTTTCAAACAAAATGCATTTAAAAGAATTTTTTTCCAATACGATGGTATAAAAATTGAAAATAAGCGATGTTTAGAAGTTTAAAAAATTGCTGAAGAGTATTTAATCTTAATGCTTTGTTTTACGGCTAGCGTCTGTAAGGTAACGTTATTTTTTGGACACAAAATAAGCTGGGAGAAAGAAATAGCATACCGTACCGGAGGGTAAAAAAAAAAAAAATCTGACAAATGAAAAAATAAAAATTGCATAAACAAATTCATGAACAAAGCAGAAAACCATATTAATCGTTATTCATTGCAACATAACTGCTAATATTAATAAGTAAAGCACTTACCAATACATGCAGTGAATGTTGTAACTGGTGCATCTTCACATACATCCACCAGGCTTTTGTCTTCCTGCAAGAACGAAGAGATTTAAATATAAAAGAACAAACACAATAACTGCAAGCATAAAATTTAGTTGATTTGTTGATAAACCATGAGTTAAATTTTTGCCATATAAGTTTTAAAAAAGTTATAAAAATTACACCAAATTAATAAAATATCGGTTTTATAATTTTATGAAACAAGAAGCACAATTAAATTTTCTTTAATTCTTAAATTGCGCATTTCGTCAATCAAATGTGTAGAAATCGTGAATATCATCAATTGGGCGTAGAAAATTCTGAATCTCGTCAATCGACCCATGGAGAACACCGATGCCAACATCTTTAAAAATTCAGGAGTTGCTAATTTCGTTGACCGGAAGCAAAAAAAAATCTCAAATTTTGTCAAAAGCGAAAAATAACGTCAAATTTTGTCAAATCGAAAAATACCTCAAATTTTGTCAAATCGAAAAATACCTCAAATTTTGTCAAATCGAAAAATACCTCAAATTTTGTCAAATCGTAAAATACCTCAAATTTTGTCAAATCGAAAAATACCTCAAATTTTGTCAAATCGAAAAATACCTCAAATTTTGTCAAATCGAAAAATACCTCCAATTTTGTCAAATCGAAAAATACCTCCAATTTTGTCAAATCGAAAAATTCCTCAAATTTTGTCAATAGAACGCATCACATTTTTTATCAATCGAATGCGAAAAAAATCTTGCATTTTTTGTCAATCGAACGCGAAAAAAATCTCGTATTTTTTGTCAATCGAACGCGAAAAAAATCTCGTATTTTTTGATCAATCGAATGCGAAAAAATCTCCAATTTTGTCAATCGAATGCGAAAAAATGTCAAATTTTGTTGCGAGCTTCAACTTCCTACACTTTCACTTTGCAGCAAAAAATAGATAATATACAAAATATCACTGAGCATAGCATGTCAAGAATGAATGTAAAATGTGTTAATTTGCATAAAAGGATTAAACATAAAATGAAAGATATAGAAAATCTCTTTTTTTGAGGAAATTATTCAGTACTTTTCGGTTAGTTGGGCACCAGTATAATACATGAATATATATATACATATTACAGTTTTTGATGATGGTCGGTAATGTTTAATTAATGGTTATATATATATATATATGTATTATACAGGGTGTCCCAGAAGTAACGGGACAAACTTTGAGGGGAGGTAGGGGACATCACAAGGATTCAGAATTGCATAGCAACCCATGGTCGGAAACGTCATGGATGGGAAGGTAATATGACAGGTACAAGGGACGAAGAGACACAAGACATACCATCCGAAATAATTTATTGGTCAACGATATTACATTTACTGTGGTAGATGATATGTGAAAATCTTCAAGGCTTCGACCATTGCTAGCGATGCATGCATTGCACCGTCGAACCATGGACTCGCTCAAATACACACCTGGATTTTGTTGGATATCCGCAGCAGCACAGATGAGTCTTGCAACCAGATCCATATCAGAATATCAGATCCATTCACTGAAAAGCGATATTGTGCAGCATGTGATCTCACACCATGGGGATTCTCGCCAGCCCATAAATGAACATTGTGGTGGTTGAACACACCATCTTGCGTGAAGTACACCTCGTCTGTAAATAAAACGTAGCATGAGAAATGCGGGTCTTGGCGACATTGGTCCAGGTACTACTGTGCAAAACGCAAAAGCGTAGGATAATCTCTAGGGAGCAGCGCCTGTACTTTTCGCAGACGGTATGGGTGTAAGCCTGCACGTTATAAAATACGATGAACAGTACACCGAGATCCTCCTACAGCAGAACCGATGGCTCGTACACTGGTACTCTGATTTCGTTGAACAATATCTAACACATTTTGCTCCATGCTAGGAGTTCGAGTCAAGCGTGGTCTGCCCACTCTATGCCTATTACCTCACAAGGATCCATATTCACACAAATTGTGATGTGAATTCATAAAGATCCTGTGGTCCGGTGCATCTCTCTATGGATACCTTTTGCGATATAATCTTTCTGCTTCTCGTGCACTTCCCTGTGCCAACCCGTAAATTAGGTACATATTTGCCAGCTCGGTGTTTATAAAGCGTTGCATAATCCAGTGATGGCGATGAAAGATCCAATTACTGAAGGTCTGTCTTCTCCAGCGTTTAGAGTTAAAATCTAGATGTATCTTTAATTTACGTAACCAACAATTTCTGGTATGAATTATGAATTTAAAAATTCCCGAATCTGAGAAAGCTGTTTTTCTCCAATGCTCTTGTGAACAACACAACCTACAGACGAACAAAGTAGAGATGCAACGAATATTCGGCCCATTCGGCCTGTCTGCCGAATATTTGGCTTCGGCCGAATATCAAGTCCATTATTCGACCTCGGCCAAATAATACTGTAATAAATGTTTTTATATTTACACAGTATAACTTTTTAATTTGACAATTTATATTCATCATATATAATGAAAATTTTATTTGAAATTAACTAACACTTTTTTTTCTATTAACTTTCATACTCCGAATAAGTTTTATCTACCCATTTTTATATAAGAGGCTAATTTAGGAATCATGTTAAAAAATTTTTATGCTGTAACAGTAAGTACAAAAAGTATCTGTAATAAGCTAAAATAATCTGTTAAATTTAAAATTAATCTATTCAAAATTGTTTTAATACAGCTGTACCAGCTAATTCAATATATATATATATTTTTTTAATCATAATGGGAAGTTTAACATTTAACCCTTGTTACATAAAAAAATATTTTTTTCAATAATATTTTAAATTATACCTATAAAGAACATAAATATATGATTGATTAGATATAGATGTATTATATGTATAAGATATTTAAGTCGTATATGTTGCAATACTTAAGGGTTTTTTCTTTTAGTAAAATACGCTTAAAAGTTAAATATATTTTAAGTTATTTTTTTAAGTCTGTTACTATTTCTTATTAAATAATGAAAGAAAGTAAATACTAAATTCTTTTAATTCGTATGCATTTACGTTTTAGATATTTTTTTCAAGAATAGCATTGTAATGCCTTAAAAAACAGTTAAAATGTTTTCAATAAACGTAGATTGTGATGCAGAAATAATAATAATAATTCAGCATTCTCAGGTGATAGTCTATTTCTTTTTTTTTTTTTTCGTAAATGTCACCTGCTTCTGAAAATAATCTCTCACTATATATGGTATTTCCTGGTGCAGAAAGGTACTTTTTGGCTAATTGTGAAAGGTTTGGAAAGTCTTCCGAATTTTTCGCCCACCACTCCAAAGGACACTGTTGTCTTTCTAGTAGTGGCTGGGAAAGAAAATTACTAATTTCTTTTACTTCTTCACATTGAAGGGCACTTTCTATAGAGGCTTCACTGCTGACAGCAAAGAAAAAAAATAATAAAGATAAATAAAAATTTTGTTAATTGTGAGCTTTATAAAGTCTACAATGATTTCTTTCCGCCATTTTAGAGGATATTCCTTTCACCCTTTCTATCAGTGGTTTTTCTTAAGATATTAAGATTTCTTATTTTTTATTTTATTTCATCTGAAAGCTGAAACTTATGTTTCCTAGTACTTTTAAAATTTTGTCATTATTTTAAAATGTAACAACAACACACATAATATCTATTAAAATGTAACTAGACAGTACCTGATGAGCAACTTTTGCTAAGAATTTTTTTTTTTTTTTTTTTGGGGGGGGGGGGGGTCCGAATTATATTATTGAGGCAATTTTTAGGCCGAACATAGCCGAATGTTTTTTCAGAGTAAAATAATGCTTTAAAAATTAAAAATTTGTATATAAATAATTTTTTTAAAAGAAAACAATACATTTTAATTGTGAAATATACAAGAATTGTGCATATAGTGCATACTATATTTTGTTTTTAGGCAAAAATAAGTTCAGTATTCGGCCGGCCGAATAGGCCGAATATTCGGCTGTAACTTTTGGCCGAATATTCGGTATTCGGTTATTTGGCCAAACCACTATTCGTTGCATCACTAGAACAAAGATTTTTCCGACCATGGGTTGCTATCAGTGGCGTGGCGTCCGGTCATCGCTGGATGCGGCGATGACCAAGCAATATTTTAAAACTCTACGATCCAGTTTTAGCAGAACATTTGGAGTTCATTTATAAGTGAAGGTAAGATTTAAAGTTTCTTTTTTAAACATTCAACCAGTGAATTTTAGAGTTAATAATTTTTCACCACAAACTTAAATAATTGCGATGACCACCGAAAATTTTCACGCCACGCCACTGGTTGCTATGCAATTCTGAATCCTTGTGATGTCCCCTACCTCCCCTTTAAGTTTGTCCCATTACTTCTGGGACACCCTGTATATATGCATACACACATACATAGTATATATACACACACACATACATAGTATATATACACACACACACATGCATAGTGTATATACACACACACATGCATAGTGTATATACACACACACATGCATAGTGTATATACACACACACATGCATAGTGTATATACACACACACATGCATAGTGTATATATACACATACATACATAGTGTATATATACACATACATACATAGTGTATATATACACATACATACATAGTGTATATATACACATACATTGTGTGTGTGTGTGTGTGTATATATATATATATATATATATATATATATACAGCGTTCGAAATCCTTGGTGGTCCGCTGGTCCGAGACCACTAAAAATTCAATCGGACCACTAATTTAAAAAATTTAGTGGTCCGAAGGACCAGTAACTAACAGTAACTTTTTCCTTCTCTGACAAGTAAACGTAAATTTTCCCATCCCTGAGAAAACTGCAACCAAACATTACAATAAGCATAAAATTTGCATAAAAACTTAGTTAAAATAAACGGAAATAAAATAAAAAACTCAGTTTTTGTTTATGTACTATTTATTTAATTATTAGCAAATTATAATTTTACATATTATGCCGAAAATTTTGGTTAACTGAAAGGAAGTTTGGTTTATATTCTCGGAGGAGGAGAGGGGGGGGAGGGGGGTGTCACTCAAAGGGTTAAGATACTTATATAATTTTATGTAGCGGGCCAGTGACGATGTCTGCGGACCAGTAAACTCTGATGTTTATTGGTCCTTGGGATCAGTGATTTTTTTTTTATTTTAATCAATTCTACCGCTGAAAATAGTCAGGGTTGCAAAATCGCTAAAAAAATGTCAGTCATAACAAAAAAAGATGACAGGCGATCAAGGGAGAATATGCAAGGGATATACGAAAACTCATTCAATTTCATTATAAAAATTAACATAAGGTTAACATATGATAAGATTAAAAATTCAAAACAGTATTCTTGTATTTAATAACATTTGTTATAATACTTGTCCCCAAGCAGCATTAGCGATAAATACAAAATATTATCTTGTCTTCAAAAACATCGGTAATTAGAAAAATTTTGGTTAAAAAAAAAAAAAAAATCTATTCAATCTATCTTTTAGCATGCTTTTACAAACAAAATACCAAAGTTCTCCAAATGTTATTTATGAAAAAAGAGAGAGAGAGAGAGATGGGAGGGGGGGGGGGGGAGGGGAGAGAGAAATTTGTAAAAAGCAAATAGTATATAAAATTTTGTAATGATAATGATTCTGAGATTCATATAAATATTAAAATTGATCTAAACCCAATAAAAAACGATATTTTCAAAACAAAATACCAAAATTTTCCAAACGTTATTTCTAAAAAAAGAGAGGAGAAAGGGAATTTGTAAAAAGAAAATAGTAAAAAAATAAACAAAAAAATTTGTGCATGCATGTGGCAGTAAATAAACAAGTTGGAAATTGCTCGCCAAACGTGGCAAATGAGGTGCGTTCGTACTATAACTAGTTTTATAATTATTTTTGGAACCCCATATTGTACTGAATGTATAATTTTCTGCACTTCATAAAGTGCATAGTCTGTAACATCATTAAAATGCACTTCCAATAATTTTTTCCCATTCCCCGTAATGTAACGGAACACTTTTGACTGTCCCTGTAATTAAACTATACATCCGATTTTCCTAAAATTTGAAATAGCTCAACAAAACTTTGCAACAATTATATCTTTAAAATTTCAGACCATTCGGAAGGCTGTAATATCATTAAAATGCACTTGCAATAATTTTTCCCATTGGCCGTAATGTAAAGAAAAACTTTTGACTGTCCCTGTAATTAAACTATGCATCCGATTTTCCTAAAATTTGAAATGGCTCGACAAAATTTTGCAACAGTTATATCTTTAAAATTTCAGATCATTCGGAAGGCTCTAATATCATTAAAATGCACTTGCAATAATTTTCCCCATTGGCCGTAATGTAAAGAAAAACTTTTGACTGTCCCTGTAATTAAACTATACATTCGATTTTCCTAAAATTTGAAATGGCTCGACAAAATTTTGCAACAGTTATATCTTTAAAATTTTAGATCATTCGGAAGGCTGTAATATCATTAAAATGCACTTGCAATAATTTTTCCCATTGGCCGTAATGTAAAGAAAAACTTTTGACTGTCCCTGTAATTAAACTATGCATCCGATTTTCCTAAAATTTGAAATGGCTCGACAAAATTTTGCAACAGTTATATCTTTAAAATTTCAGATCATTCGGAAGGCTCTAATATCATTAAAATGCACTTGCAATAATTTTTCCCATTGGCCGTAATGTAAAGAAAAACTTTTGACTGTCCCTGTAATTAAACTATACATCCGATTTTCATAAAATTTGAAATGGCTCGACAAAATTTTGCAACAATCATATATTTGAAATTTCAGACCATTCGGTTGGGTAGTTTTTGCTCTGTTACATGCGGACAGACGGACGGACAGACGGACGGACGGACGGACTGAACGACGACTATAGGTGCTACGTATTTATATAATTACGAACGCACCTAAAAATGCTGCATGTATGAGCACTGCATGCACATAAAGCAAAAATTCAAAACAATATTCTTGTATTTAATAACATTTGTTAATGCTTTTCCCCAAGCAGCATTAGAGATAAATACAAAATATTATTTTGTCTTCAAAAACAGTGATAAATTAGAAATATTTTGGTTAAAAAAAAAAAATACTATTTAATATGTGATTTAACATTCCAATGAAGCAAGTAACTTTTTTCCCCTCTCTGACAGGTAAGCTTAAATTTTCCCATCCCTGACAAAAACCGCAACCAAACATTACAATAAGCATAAAAACTTAGTCAGTTAAAATAAACGGAAATAAAATACATAATAATTTCAGTTTTTGTTTATGTACTATTTATTTAATTTTTAGCAAATTATAATTTTACATTTTATTATGCCGAAAATTTTGGGTTACTGAAAGGAAGTTTGGTTTATACTCTCGGAGGAGGAGAGGGGAGGGGGGGTTTTGTCACTCAAAGGGTTAAAGATACTTAATATAATTTTATGTAGCAGGCCATAAAGGTCAAAATTAGCACTAGCCACCGGCCACAGGGCCAGTAAATGAAAAAAAAGTGGCTAGTGAAAAATTGTCTATCAGCGGCCACCTTCCGGCCATTCTTTTACAAGGAGATAATAAAATATTCTTGCATTTCATCAAGGATTCTATTTTTTTGGTTCCAATATATTTATATTAACATATTTATTTGGGCTACTCGGTTTTAGATTAATGCTCATAGAAATTTTACTGTTTAGCATTTTGAAATAAAAAAGTGGCTGCTAGTTTAAAGAAAGTGGCCACTTAAAAAATTAGTCCTACCGGCCAGTGGCCGCTAATGAAATTTCCCAATTTTGACCTATAGCGGGCCAGTGACGATGTCTGCGGACCAGTAAACTCTGATGTTTACTGGTCCTTGGGACCAGTGACTTTTTTTTTAAACCAATTCTACCGCTGTATATATATATATACACACATATAAAAATATACAAACAATAGTAAAAATATTTAGTACTTTCCGGTTAGCTGGGCACCAGTGTTATACATTAGCGTTCGAAATCCTTTGTTGTCCGCTGGTCCGAGACCACCAAAAATGATATCAGACCACTAATTTGAAAAATTTAGTGGTCCGCAGGACCAGTAACTTTTCCCCCTCTCTCACAGGTAAACTTAAATTTTCCCGTCCCCTAGAAAACCACAACCAAACACACATCACAAAATAAATAAAAATTGCATTAAACCTTAGTCAGTATAAATAAATAATCAGATAAATAAAAAAAATAAAATATCTAATTAATAATTTTATAGTTTTTCGTTATGTATACTGTTTAATTTTTAGTAAATTATAATTTTACATTTTACTAGGCTGAAAATTTTGGATAACTGTAAAGGAAGTTTGGCTTATATTCTAAAAGGGAGGGGGGGGGGGGAGGTCATTCAAGGGTTAAAGGGACGTCATGGAATTTTATATAGCGGGCCAGTAACGATGACTGCGGACCAGTAAATTCTCATGCTTACTGGTCCTTGGGACCAGTGACTTTTTTTTTATCAATTCTACCGCTGTACATGGAATATATATATGCAGTGATAGAAATTGGGAAATAAAAGGTAGGCATCAAATGACTACTACTGTACAAATCTTAGGCATCAAATTTAAATTTTTAGCTGCAATTTCAAAAATTCATTTTTTACATTACTGTAGATACTCTATGCTACATTTTAGGAAAGTACCAATACTTGTTTTTATTTAAAATTATGCCGGACGGGAACTTTTCAAAAAGGGAACACTATTCTAAAAAAGGGTACATTTTTTCAAAATGGGAACACTATTCTACAAAAAGGCACTTTTTTTTTTAAAGGGCACACTTGTTTGTACCTTATATAATAAAAAATAAAAAAATATTTTGAACTAATTTGTTTAGAGTCCCTAGAATTTGCGATATTTTTCAGGGGCGCATAGGAAATGTTGAAAAGGGTATCCGGGTGCATCGGGAGGGGTTAAAGAGCCACTGGGTGCAAAAAAGAAATAAAAAGGTCCGCCGGGTGCTGTGCCCTGCTAAAACGGCTTAGTGTCAACACTACACACACACACATACATACATATATAATATACAATTATACAGTACCAAATACAGTAGTGCATGCAATATTTTGTATGCTATATTGGCACTAATCAATGGATAATATGGATACAGCCCCTCATTTTTTTTGCTTCGTTTTGGAACAGCAGATTTTGAGCTTATTCTATCAACGATAATTTTCAGAATTTTCAAACTATCTTTTTGAGACTTTTACAAAAGTTGCTCTATACATTTAGCTAATACGTTATGATTACATTGGCATGCACAGTGAATTATTATTTAGTAAATGTGCTCATTTTTCATACAATTATTTTTTAATTCTGACAGCAGGGTATTGTGTACAATGTTGTTTGTCAATATTTTCTGAAAAAAACTTTTTATATTAAGAACTTTACATATTATAAGCAAAAAACTTGGCAAAATTTGGGACTCTTTCTAAAAAATTTAATTTCTCTATGAATATACATGCTATCCTCATAAAAATGAACACAGTTTAATACAATAAGGCACTTAATCATAATCTACAGTTTGAACGCTTTTGCTACATTAATTTTTACAGGGTTATCGAAACGATATTAGTTCTTTTTAGGTGCATTCGTAAATATATAATTAAGTATATATTATATAAATAATATAGTCGTCGATGAGTCCATCTGCATATAACAGTGCAAAAATTACCTGACCGAATGGTTTGAAATTTAAAATATATATCCTGACCAAATCGGAGCTATTCTTCATCCCCCTGAGTTTTCGATACAAATGATAGAATTGAAAGTTTTATATTTAAATATGTTTTTGCATTTGGAGTTGAATAAATTATTTTTTTAATTCTGAAACTTGTTCAGGCACAAAATGAACTTTCAGACTGCTAATATTTTGAACTTTCTACAATAAAAATTAAAATTGGGTATATTAATGTTAGGCCTATGTAATAAAAATTAAAAGTATTAATTTTGTTTGACAAAAATGAAAAAGTTAATCCTAATGTTAATTTTGTTCTCATGTAAAAGTGTTTTGTTTATTATTTTAAATCATACACCCAAATCTATGACTTGGGTCAAGTATCCCTATACATTGGGATACTTGACCCAAATTGAAAGTTTTGAATATTCATATTTTACTACCTTTTATAATTGATATTTCGGAATAATAATAATACATATTGTGTAATACTTCATTAAGTATATACAGACTGCATTTACACACCCAGAAGTAATGTAAAAAAACAATTAACAATCCAAAACTAGCAATTGTGTCAAGTATCCCTAGTTTCCCCTATATCAGGGTTGGCAAATTTCTACTGTTGTGGTTAAAACCAGCAGTTGTAACCGGCAGGGACCGACTAAGGCTATGGGGGGCCCCGGGGCAAGCATCATTCTGAGGGGGGGGCCCTTCCATATATCTATAGAATTCTTTTGGAATAATGTGGAAGTGGCTAGTACTAAACTTCATACGTATTCTATGTATGCATAAATTTTGTACCCGGTACTGCTCCCATATGTAAACGGGGTATCACAAAATGATGGTCACAACTTTAAGAAAAAATACTAGTAGGATAATAGCAGAAAAAATTATAGATTGGTTGACACGAGTATTTTTTTTTTTTTTTTTGCTTTGCTTATCTACGTACGTTATGAGATGTCTAAAAGGAAATGACCCAAATTGATCATAATGAATGGTTTTAACTTGCCACATTGCGAGGAAAACATTAATAAAGAATTTCTTTTGAAAACAACAGAATACTAAGTTGTCATAATAAAATTTTAATCATTAGATTTTTAATCATATAGTTTGTTTTTTGCATGGGTGCAGGGGGTACTGGAAGTAGAGAGAGGAAGGGAGACCATACTTCTTTCTAAATGTTTGAAAATATAGGAATTTTGGTCACTTTTGGCTAATTTTAATCATTTGGTACCTTTTAATGAAATCCTGATTACTCTTAGGGGGGCCCTAAAAAGGGGGCCCGGGGCAGCTGCCCCGCATGCCCCTGCATAAGTCGGGCCCTGGTAACCGGTTAAAAATGGCATGGCAGAAACAAGTGGCAAAAACAAAGAAATAATACTAATAAGAACTTTAATCTGCAATGATTTATAATTCACACTTTGATATGTAAACAATTAAAACTGAAGATTATGAATGTACTTAATGTGTATGAATATATTGAATAAAATGTACTTAAAGAATTAAATACTACTAAAAAAGTCTCAGATTATGTCAGAAAATGTGTTTACGCCAGTTAAAACCGGTTATAACAGGAAAGACTTTAAAATTCAGAGAAAAAAGTCACACACACATATGCACATATGTATACATATAAGATTTACCTCATAGGTTTTCATAAGTCCCAAGTCTTCATTAAATATATCTGTAAGATACGTGTGCTGTGAGATGTTAATTCTTTTAATCGATGTTTCTAGCATAATTCACCAAACCAGAGTAACCGAGAGAAACTGAAAAAAAAATTATGGATTTTTAAAGAAAATATGCAAAATTTAAAAAATATATTGACATCCGGATTGCGGAACTTATCAGCCTAAATAAGAAAATAATTGTGAGGGTGGAGGGCTAGAAAACATAGGAAAAAATAGGAAGTTTAATTTGTAGGAGTGCTGCTAGGCCTGGGATTCATTACAGCTGCTGTCAAATTCTTATTTATGCTGTTTTGTTGGTTATTCTTTACACTATGATTTTCGTGTGGACTTATATGTTAGGCATATATTAAGTTTCTAACTTTCAACATTTGACAATAAATTTAGAACTTTTTTTATATGAGAATTTCCATGAGTGCACTACACAAAATTTTTACCAAGAAAAAAAATATATATATATTATTATTATTATTATTATTATTTTGGGCACAGATTTGATATATGCACGACATTTCACGTTTAAATTTGAATATTTTTAAACGATTTTTTTTTTTTTTTTGCATAGGATAGCTGAGGTAAATCTAATATGGCTATTTTGTACTTTTTTGATATTGGTTTCAGATTTTTTTTTAATACAGGTACTTTTATTTTCGAAACCGATTTTGAAAGTGAAAGTACCTTTATTAAAAAGAAAAAAAATCTGAAACCAAAATTGATAAAGTAAAAAATAGTCATATTAGAGATCGACCTCGGCTATTCTATGCAAAAAAAAAAAAAAATCGTTTAAAATATTCAAATTTAAACGAGAAATTTGAAAACAATATGCCCATAGGATGAACATTACTGAGCGGGTGTTTTGAACACCTGAATAAGAAAAATTAGGCACCTATAAAAAATTAAGCACCTTCATTAAAATTTAAACAAATTCACGCACTTTCAAGGACATTTTTTCTCTAAAAAATTCAAGGACTTTCAAGCACTGTATGAACCCTGTTTTACATGGGGGGGGGGGGGGGGGGGGGGGGTGAAACAAAAACACCCAAATTATCACAATTTTTACTATTAGGTAAGTTAGAGTACATATTTATGGTCGTTTTTAAAAAAGAAACCATGAATTTAAATTTGACCCCCATGTTGAAAATTCAAAATTCTGACAAAAAAAAATTTAAAATTGCAACTTTGTTATTTTTTTTTAAATCACTTAATATAAATTTAGACTTTAAAAATTTTCAATCTTTTAACATTAAAAAAAAAATTCAATAAGATTATAACATTAGTTAGAGAAACAATTTTTTAAAATAAATAATAACAGTTCATTCTGAGCCACGGTTGGGTTTTTGACGTCAAAAAGTGGTTTGACATATGTAAAAAACCCATCGAAAAGTGTCAAAAACCTTAGACTTTTTTTTTAGCAAATCATTAGTGTTATTTTATATAAATCAAGCTAAAAACTGACTAAATAATTTATGTGTTATATAAATGAATTTTATTTAGTTGTACTATATTTAAGTTATAATGAAATATATTATATATGAAAATTCTAATTATTTGTAAATTGCCAGCTCGGAAAAATAGCTAAAAATATTGAAAGTACTATTAAATGCATTTTTCAAAGTAATTTATACCTGTATAACTGTTATAAGTTCAATCTGTTATACAAAAATTTAGCAATTTAAATTTACGCTCATAAAAAAAAAAAAAAAAAAAAAAAAAAAAAAAAAAACTTGTGTAAAGCTAAATGGCCACTATTCACTGACTGACAATAAGTTATGTAGATTTTAGGTGGGAGACGGCAGCACAGACAACCACCAATTCCAGGATTAGGCAGAACTCAATTAGCATGTTAAAATGCAACTGGTCTGCCAAGTCATATCTTGGCGGAAAACACATGCAAACCCGATTTTAGTAGTTGACTTGTAGATTTATCATTGTCTTTTCTTGTACCCAAAAAGGTATGAAAACATGAATTTAAATTAAATATGAAGTTAAACATTAAATAACAAAAATATATCAAAACACCCAAAAGCCCAGTAATGAAACCTTCTGGTCCAGTAATGGACACCCCATTAAAAAATAATAAATATAATTGTTTTTATGACTTTATTTAGAACCAGAATTTAATGAATACATACTAACGAAACGAAATAGTTACTTTCAAATGAATTTAACAATTTGGATACCAGTAATTAATAAAATATTTGCGATATTCATTTACTGTTTGCATCAATTATTGTAATTATCAGAAGATCGATGTTTTAATTATTTTGGATGGATAGTTTAAAATATTATATATCAGGCAATTACAGCTATCAAATTATTGAAACAGTGGGGGGTTAAAAAGGTAATTAAAAAAAAAAAAAAAGTTCTGGAATATTAGTGTTTAGTTTTGTCTCACTATTTTTAACAATTAAATCTTCCAGGGACTACTTGATATATCATTTATAATAATATTACAAATATGAAAGAAATGATATTGTGAGTTGAATATTTTAAGTACTAAATAACATAATTTCAAAATAAAACTAGAACTGATGTTTGAGGCCACTGATCTGCAGATTTACTAGTTTCATGAATATTATCTATAACTTTCATTAATGTTACTTTTTTTTTTCTTTTTTTGTCAGAGGTGAATAAGGAAACATTTAAGACAGAAAATAGATTTTTAATAGCTTCTGTAACTTAATTGTTTTTATTTAAACTGAGAGGTATTAAGCCCTATGAGCTCCTCTTTGACTGTGCTCTTAAACAGTATTTTCTGCTTCCTGGCTGGTTTAATTGCCAGATTTTAAAATATGCAAGGTACATACACATTTAAAAAAAGAATAAAATATTGAAATTTTATTAATAACATAAAATAACTTAAAAGCCAGCTATTTACTATAAAAGTTTTGGTGTTTATTACATTTTGGTAAGTATAATTTAAAATTAAATTTGATTATTTAGGTTTGCAGTTAAGTCAAAATATTTTATGCAATATAAACATTACTGAAAATGCATTTTTTGAAGTGTCTACATGGAGTGTCCATTACTGAAAAATGACTAATTAACCATTCAAGTAATGGACACCCCCTCTTAAAAACTTAAAAATAAATAAAATTTTGTAAATGGCCATTAGTATATAAAATTCTAAGTTTTCTATTGCTACTCAAACAAAAAAATTCAAATTTTGCAAGAAAATAAATAATATATAAATAAGCGAAACCAGCTCTTAACCTCCTCATCAAGATTTTCACAGAAAAACAGCGAAACATTTTTCAGCTTCCTGATTGGTTTGATTAACAGTGTCAGCAATAACACAGTTTTATAAAACATGCAAGATGGAATTACAAAAAAATAAATAAATAAATAAAATAAAGCTAAATATTTATTAGTTATTTTTTAATGAACCAAAAACATCAAGAGGTGTCCATTACTGGCACATCTACCCTATATCAAGTAGTATCTGGAAGATTAATTGTTAAAAATAATGAAACAAAACTAAACACTAATATTCCAAAACTTTCTTTTAGTACCTTTCATTAAACCCGGGAGAACTCGCTGCTAAGATTTTCCCTCACCGTCGTACTTTTTTTAAGACTCTTGTTTAAACGATTTTTCATTTTAATTAAAATTTCTAAATGTTATTTCAATTATTTTACCTCTTTTGTGAATAAAAGTACTAAGCAAACAAAAAAAGTTGATATTAAGTTAAAGTAAAGTAAAGAAAAGCAATTGGGCACCGTGAGAAAAATTCTCACTATAGCGAGTTCTCCCCGGTTAAAAATGTCAACAAAGCAGGTTTAAAACGTTAGATAAACCCTATTTATGTTTGTTACTAAATCGTAATCAAAACAGTATGGAGATACATGATAAAACAGAAACACAGTATAAATAATTAAAATATAAAAGCAATATACATGGTATTGATTATTAAAACAGACTTACTAAGATTACTTGATACACCGATAAAAACTTCCACGTTGCAATCCAGACGCCATTAAATCTCTTCTTTCCGCCGGATCTACTTGTTCGTGACGTACATAGCAGTGACGTTTGATTTCTAATAGCCAATGACAGGTGCTCACGGTGAACTCCTTCTTCAAGCCTCTTCGGGAGGAAAATGAATTTACGGGGGCTGACCTTGTTTTGCACTTTGAATGGCACTGACATTTTAATTACTGTGAATTTTACAGTAAGTTGTTAGAAATATGGGCACTGGACTTTTTTCTTAAAAAAAGTCACTGGCCTTATTTATTTACGGTCAACTCTCCTAATTTTACTGAAATTTCTAACAGTGTAGAGCATTGACAATGTAAGTCAAAGGTTCTGGGTTCGTGTTCTGGATAGGGCTTTTTTTTTTTTTCCTTGCTCAGTTGGAAAAATTAAATTCGTATGTTGCATAAAAGTTATTCAGCGCATTAAAATTTTTGTGCACTAGAACTCAAGTATTTTAATTCGAGTATCATTAGTATTTTAATTTATTCCAATTAATAAAACTATAAAAAAAATAAGAAATTCCTTTTTATAGAGGCTTTGAAGCATTTCGAGATTAAGAAAGCGCGATTGTTGCCAAATGTTATAGAAAGCTATGAAAACGAAACCTCTAAAACAATATTGCTCGTTTATGAATAAATTTATTATATTTGTATATCCAAGGTAAATTGTTTCTGGTGAAGTTTACACTGTTAAAAATATCGTGAAAAATTACCTCTGTTTTAAAAGGCTATATATTTTCTGACCAATGATGACGCTCCATAGGCGTTTATGTAGCATTTTCATTTGTCAGAAAATAAATAGTCTTTAAAAACAGAGGTAATTTTTCACGATATTTTTAACAGTGATAGTGTGTCCCAAAAAGATTAAAACTCCTTTCATTTTTTTTAACTGTTGGAGGTACGGTGGCAATTGCGTTGAAAAAGTGTTCAAAATAACGTAGGAATTAAGATTATGCTCATGAAATAGTACTACTGTGACGTTTTATCTGAGCTCACGCAGAGACCAGATGACCATAAGTAGAAGGAAAAAGTCGGTTCTGCCCCACCAGGAGGAGCGAGGAGGGAGGATGACTGACAGGTGGGCGGAGTCGAGTGATTGACAGGTAGGGGAGATAAGAAAGTGATAGACAGGTGGGTGGAGTCGAGACAAACAGGCGCCAGCGCGTCATGCTATAGTAGAGGGGTTAAAACAAAGAAGCGATAATGAAAAGTGTACTGTAAGAGAGGGGTTAGAACAAAGGATAATGTTAATGAATCAATAAAAGTCTAATGAATTAATAAAAGTCTACTGTAAGAGAGGAATTAAACAAAGGAAAATGTTAATGAGGATGATTAATGAAGGAAAGTCTGTTGTAAGAGAAAGGTAGAACAAAGATAATGATGAGGTGATTAGAAAAGATCGCATGCAATTAAAAAATACTTACCACGGAGCAGCGCAGAGACACGTCCTACCTGTATGACATCCACCGGGCTAATGAACGAAGAAGCGTGCAACAACCGGCTTCATCAAGATAAGGAGCTTGCTTCTGATTGGACGAGAGACGAACCTAGGGGGCAGCATCATCGCTTTCACCCGAGGGTATGAACACCAGCGCCCTCTCTCGAGAGGATGATTCACTCACCTGTGATGTCGTCATCCTATTTGAACTGACTTAAAGAAGTGAATACATTTTTTATGAGTTTAACGAAATAAGTTTTTGTCATTTGCTAATTTTCGAATCATTATTTTTTTATTTAGGCCTTGCAAATAAAGCTTTAATAATTAATTCATTTTTAATTAGTCATTGCTAATAAAAGTTTTTGAGAGAATCACCTGACTTGTGTTAGGAGCAGACGGTGGAGGAGGGTTCCATAATTTTCAAAACATGTTTTTCATTTAGTCATTGTAATAAAGTTTTAAATAAATTAGTTAATTTTCATTTAGTTATTTGATAATTTCTGAAACAAGTTTTTTTTTTTCAGTAAGTTATTTGGTAATAAAACTTTTTAATAAATTAGTTAATTTTTCTTTCAGTCATTTGTTAATTTCCGAAACAAATGATAAAGTTTTGGAATAATAATAAAGTTTTTTCTCAAATAAAGCTTTTAATAAACAACTTTACATTTATTTTAATTTAATTATTATTTAAAAGAATATAAATTATTTTTACTAATCAAAGAACGCGAATTAGTTTTTAACAATAATGTTTTTGTTTAATTATTGTCAAGGATGATTGTTAACTGAAATATATGCTGAATGCGAAAACGGTTTTTTTTTTTTTTTTTTTTTTTTTTTTTTTTGAACTAAGAAAAGAACTTTTTTAAATTAATGAACAACTGTTTTTGGAAAAAGGAGAAATATTGTGCTTTGCAACACTGAAAAAGAGTTGAAAATTAATGACTTCACCTAGTTTAAAGCATATTTAACATAAGATGAAGACCTAAGTGCTGTGGAAAGGCTTAAAAATAACATACTTTTGAATCGACCGATTTATGTTGGATTTACAATCTTAGAATTGCCTAAACTTCTAATGTATAAATTTCACTATGATTTTATTAAAAAGAGTATAAAGATGATGTAAAGCTAATTTTCAACGACACGAACTCATTGTGTTACCATATACACACTAAGAATGTTTTGGATGATATGGAACATCATGCAAGCTTATTCGATTTCTCTGAGTATCCAAAGAATCATATACACATTACATTACGATTTTGTAAAGAAAACATACCTTTAGAATTACAGGTTTTGAACCCATACACTGCAACACACTCCCTTTCAAGAAAATAGATTGTATCAGTACATCCCGGAATTTTTTTTTTTTCCTGGACAGGTGAAATACTTGATCATTATCAAATCTCGCTCGGAGAGGACACATTATTGCAACCCGTTGTTTCATCATATGAATATGCTTTCTATATTAGTTTTTTTAACTACTTATTTTGAGATATATATATTTTATTTATAAGAATGCAAGTTAGTTTTAATCTTTTAACTAAGACATTTTCAGTGACTAAGGAAGTAAAGTTTTGTTTTTTAGAAAAAGTGGTATGATCTTTATATTTTTTTTATTAGTTACTAATGAAAGATAATATATATATATATTCAAGTTAACAGAAATTTAGATGAAAGCTTTTGAATTTTCTTAAGTGTTTTATCTAAAAGAATGCGAAGTAGTTGTATTCGCTAGTTTTCTCTCAAGTGGTTGCTATATATATATAGTGAAAGGTTATTCTGTGTGTAACCATACGGTTGCGCATCAACGATGTTTCTTACCGGTATTGTATCAATTAGTATTTTACTGAAAACAACTTATAACTAATCAATGATTGTCAACGCAAAGTTTTATTTTATTTTTAGAAAAATGGTTTGAACTTTATTTATTTTATTAGTTACTAATGAAGGAATATATTTTCTTAAGAAGATTAAACTTAACCACTAGTTTAGGAAATAATTTGAAATGAGCGAGCTACTGAACTCTTTTCAAATAGAACGAACAAGTTCTTTTGTTAGTTCAAATCTTATACCAAAAAAGGATATTGATAATATATTTTAACAAATACCAATGAAGACAATTAGATAAATGTTTTCTAACTAGTAAAAATAACTATTTTTAAAAAACAAAAGTTTTAATCTTTAATTTTAGTAACATATGTTTTAAACAAAATTTCCCAACATCTGTAAACAAAAAAAACTTACTTCTTCAAAATGGATAATCCTTATTTAAAGTCCTGATCTTGAAGACACACTAGCAAAAAAAAAATTAGAAGATAACAGTCCGCAAATGATTTCCAAATGAATTTTTTACAGTATTGTGTTATCATTTTGTTTTAGATGACATCATTTTAAGACCCTCTGATTTGCTGAAACTAACATTGCTTTGAACGAATGAAAGCTTGGAAAATGACGTATATTTTTTCTGTTTACCTTATATGTAAGTTTGAAATAAGTAACATTCTAGGAAATGCCGATTGCATTCACGTTATCGAACCACCAGATCTCCCCCTGCATGCATGTTTCCTTTGCAAGGCAATCTTTTCATATAGAGGATCTTTATCTCCCGGTTGCAGACAGATAACAAGCATGCAACATTTCTTAGACTAACGAAATATTAGTGCAATTTTTAAGAAAGTTATTTCCTATTATTGACCGAAACGACAGGTGTTTTTGATTTAAGAAAGATTGTTAATTCACTGTTTCAAATGAAGATCAGAAAAAAGAAATCCACATTTATTTTTCTTTTAAGTTTTTAAAGAGATCTGTTTTTTTTCTTTTGAATTTGTATTTAAAGTTTTTTTTTCTGAATCTGAAAATGACTTTTAACTAAAATATTTTAATGATTGACGAAGTAAAGTTTTATTTTCTAGAAAAGTGGTATAAACTTAATATTTTTTATTAATTACTAACGAAGGAATATATTTTGTCTAGGTAATATAAAATTTAGGTTTAAGCTGTGAATTTTCTTAAGAAGATTAAACTTATCTACTCGTTTTGGAGACAGTATTTGTAATGCGCCAGCTACTGTATTCTTTTCAATTAGAATGAACAAGTTCTTACGATAGTTTGAATCTTAAACCAAAAAAGATTAATAGTAATTTAGTTTAACAAATACCAATGAAGACAACTATATGAAACATAAACTCAGTTTACAAATAAGTTTTAATGTCAGAACTAATTGGACACTTTGTTTTCTTAATCATAGATGTTAAAAAAACTTTCTTAGGAAAGTTTTTTACTTTGATTCGAACTGGAGATAAAATACTTTACTAACTTAGGATATTTTTTCCATATCTCGTTTCAAATTTATATTTAACTAAAAAAATAATTTATGTTGCATTGTTTTAACAATTTTTCTAATCAAAGAACGTGCATTAGTTTCAACTGATAATAAAGGGTTTATTACCTATTAGCAAAAAAAAAAAAAAAAAAAAAAAAAAAATTAGTAGTCACACTTACATTTAAGTTATTGAAAACATATGATGAACATATCTGCTGTTGAAAGGATGAAAACTAACATACATACATAGGAATCGACTGATTTATGTTGCACTGGTTGTGATGTATATAATAGATGTGATTATATATTGAAAATGATATATACGATGTTTGTGATGTATCCAAAGTAGATGTCTTTAACTAAATTATCAAACATATGAGTGAGAGAAATCTGATTGCTACGTGACAAAAATCGCTTTTAACAATGAATTTTGAGTCAGTTTTAATTTAGAAAAAAGTAAATGGCTAACTTCAATGACATATTTTTAGTTTTGTTGTTAGAAATAATATGTTAAACAAACAAATGATACTGTTTAAAATATATTTTTCGAGTTTATTTTTCAACAATTGTTTAATAAAATCACAGACAAAACTAATGAAAGCGAAAACTTGTAAAACACAAGTTGAATATCGAGAATGACAGAACATGTTTTGAATTAAGTAGTGTAGAATGTGCAAACTTTTGAATTTATTCATTCACAGTAATCGGAAAGCGCGAACTTTTAAGTTTAATAAAGCAAATAAATAAATTGAAAGACACATTTAAAAAGGATTGTTAGAAGTTTTTTAAAACTTTGTTGTTTTAAGAAACACTAGACAAACATTACACAAAAACTTAGACAAAAATTATACATACCTTTTGGAAAGAAGTTTCCCTAAGCTTTTGATGATTCAAACAAGCAGACTCATTGAAAAGTAGCATGAAGCTGAAAAGTCGACGGTAATTTTAGTTAATGTTATGCCGTAAAAGGTACGATAAAGTACCGGGAAGTAATTAACCAAATGTCCGGTAAACGGGCGATGCGAAACATGCGACCTTCATCCACGAAATCCAAGACACGACTGATGTGTGCGGGGTCTACACCCGTATATGAAGGTTACTGATAAGAGATCACGTGACCGCTATCAGCCAATCAGAAGCGAGCTTGTAGGTGTGACGTCATCGACTGTGCTGTCTTCCCCCATCGCAAACGAGGATGATGAAATCGTATAGCAATACCTGTAGACAACCTGACGCCATTTGATTGACAGGTGGGCGTGGTGGAATATCAGGAATGCAGACAGAGTGGCGCCCACCACCTGCTCCTTTCACATGTCAGGTGATTCTCTTAACCAATCACAGCCAAGTATAGGATGGTAGAGAGCGCTCGCGTCGACTTCGTGCGTGACGTCATAACCGGTTTTATGCTGAATCATGTGTCACTTCTTCTATGGTTGTGGATGGGAACGGACGTGTAAAGACGATGCTCTGTGGTAAGTAGTGTTAAGTTTTTTTTTGTTAATAGTATTTCATGTTTACAAGACACAATAATGAGACTTTGTTCTAAGTTTAATGAATTAAACAAATATATTCAAACTTTGACAGTTTTTAATCTTTCAGAATTTAAAAAACATATTTAAAACTATTTTATTTTAAAAATTTTTGTAAAAATTTTAATTTATAATTTTCCTTTTAATTTAGTCATGTTTTAGCATGATCTAAGCATGATTAGTCATGCTTAAATAATCTTTTTCTGTTTAAAAAAAATTAGATTTAAAAATCTATTTAAGTAAAATATTTATCGGAGAAAAATTTTTACTTAGATTTTTAAATTTAATTTTTTTTAAACAGAAAAAGATTATTTAAGCATGACTAATCATGCTTAGATCATGCTAAAACATGACTAAATTCGTCGGAACAATAAACTTGTTGAACAACTTGTTAAGTGGATATTTCTAATTGTGATAATTTAAGTAGTGTGTTATTCGATAAAGTTAAACTTGATATTCGAAAAAGTGATGAAAGACACTTGTTATTTGAAACAAAATGTCTTTTTTTGTTATTTTTTATACATAAAAATATTACTAACAAAAAAACTTAAAATTTAAATGGTGTTACTTACTGTGAAGCACCTGCTCAGGACATCAACTCAAGGGGAAATGGTTGATGACAAAGCACAAAACAAGTGATGACGTCGTACTTGAAGACAACACGAGCACCCTCTACCATCTAATACTTGTATGTGATTGGATGCGAAGATCACCTGACATGTGAAAGGAGTAGGCGGTGGAGGAGGGCGCCATTGTGTCTGCATTCCTTGCATTCCCCCGCCTACCTGTCAATCATCTGGCGCCAGTCAGTCGCTGCATGCTTCGACATGATCGTTTCTTGCAGATGGTGGCGCCACTCTGTCTGCATTCCTGACATTCCACCACGCCTCCTGTCAATCAAATGGCGCCAGCTTGTCTACAGGTATTGCCGTACGATGTCATCATCCTCGTTTGCGATGGGGAAAGGCAGCACAGTCGATGACGGCACACCTACAAGCTCGCTTCTGATTAGTTGATAGCGGTCACGTGATCTCTTATCAGTAACCTTCATCTACGGGTGTATACCCCGCACACATCATTCGTGTCTTGGATTTCGTAGGTGAAGGTCGTCCGTTTCGTAGCTCCCGTTTACCGGACATTTGGCTTTAAGCTCTGCGGCATCTATCCCTACTATTTTCGGCATCCTGCTGAGTAAAATCACCGTCGAATTTAAGCTTCTTGCTACTTTTCAATGAGTCTTCTTGTTCGAATCATCAAAAGCTTAGGGAAACTTCTTTCCAAAAGGTATGTAAATTTTTTTGTCTAATATAGTGTTTAATACAACAACAGTTTTAACAAACTTATAACGATCCTTTCAAAATGTGTCTTTCAATTTAGTAATTTGCTTTACTTTTCTTCATTTAACCTAATTATAAATTTCAAAGTTCGCGTTTTCAGCATACTATGAATTCACGATTTCATTCAAAACATGTTCTGACATCAAATGTATTATTATACTCTAAGTAGTATATGTACTCTAAGAGTATTATCATACTCTATTATTTCCAAAAATTTGTTAAACTCATTCGTCAGTTTCTAACAAAGTGTTTTAAAAAAACTTATAACAATTCTTCCAAATTAAGTTAATCAGTTGCTTTTTAAAAGTTGGAACTGGCTTGTGATTACTAGATTCATGAGTTTGTCTTTCTTAATGAATTTTGTTCGATAGCTCGCACTTTCTTCAGGATATGTTTAACCATGACCAAAGTTATGTTCGAACATGTTTAACCATGTTCGGATATGCTCAAAGATAGTTCGAGTATATTTAATCATGCTCAAAGTTAGTTGGGATATATTTAACAATGTTCGGATATGCTCAAAGTTTGTTCAAACATGTTTAACCATGTTTGGATAGGTTCAAATATTGTCAGGATGTATGTTTAATCGTGTCCAAAGTTATGTTCGAACATGTTTAATCATATTCTGAGATGGTTAACTATGCTCAAATTTATGTTTAACCATGGCCAGAGACATGCTCTGAAACATTCTTTTTCACTTGCATGAGAAAAGTATGTTATTTCAAAAATATTAACAGTTTAAGAAAAATAATGTTTTTTTGCAAGAACGTAAATTTAAGAGTAGTATCTATCTATATAAATGTTTAAGTAAAAGCATACATCCACGACTACGTGTCTCTAAATATATGAAAGTTAAATGTTTATGTATGGTTTCTTGTGTAAAATATATATATATATATATATATATATATATATATATAAAACATACGTATGTATGTATATGTATATGCATATATGTATATATATGTAAATTTATATATATATATATATATATATATACATATATATATACACATATGTATGTATAAAATTTATTAGTTTTAAAAATTATACAAAGTTTACAAAGATGATAAAAAGTTTTACAAAGTTTTAACAAATATAAAAAACGTTTAACAAAATTTATAAATGTTTTAACAAAAAAGTTTTAATAAAAGTAAAAAAAGTTTTAACAAAAAAAATTTAACAAAATTAAAAAAGTTTTAAGAAAAAAAAAGTTTTATAAAAAAAGTTTTAACAAAAGTAAAAAAAAAGTTTTAACAAAATTTAAAAAAAAAAGTTTGTAAAAAATTTATTTTTAACAAAAGTAAAAAAAAGTTTTAACAAAATTTAAAAAAAATGTTTAACGACAAAAAGTTAAAAAGTTAAAACAAGTTTTAACAAAAAAGTTAAAAAAGTTTAAACAAAAAAAGTTTAAAAATTTTTTTAACAAAAAAGTTAAAACGTTGAAAAAAGTTTTAACCAAAAAAAAGTTAAAACCTTAAAAGGAAAATTATAAATTAAAATTTTTACAAAAATTTTTAAAATAAAATAGTTTTAAATATGTTTTTTAAATTCTGAAAGATTAAAATCTGTCAAAGTTTGAATATATTTGTTTAATTCATTAAACTTAGAACAAAGTCTCATTATTGTGTCTTGTAAACATGAAATACTATTAACAAAAAAAACTTAACACTACTTACCACAGAGCATCGTCTTTACACGTCCGTTCCCATCCACAACCATAGAAGAAGTGACGCATGATTCAGCATAAAACCGGTTATGACGTCACGCACGAAGTCGACGCGAGCGCTCTCTACCATCCTATACTTGGCTGTGATTGGTTAAGAGAATCACCTAACATGTGAAAGGAGCAGGTGGTGGGCGCCACTCTGTCTGCATTCCTGACATTCCACCACGCCCACCTGTCAATCAAATGGCGTCAGGTTGTCTACAGGTATTGCTATACGATTTCATCATCCTCGTTTGCGATGGGGGAAGACAGCACAGTCGATGACGTCACACCTACAAGCTCGCTTCTGATTGGCTGATAGCGGTCACGTGATCTCTTATCAGTAACCTTCATCTACGGGTGTAGACCCCGCACACATCAGTCGTGTCTTGGATTTCGTGGATGAAGGTCGCATGTTTCGCAGAGCCCGTTTACCGGACATTTGGTTAATTACTTCCCGGTACTTTATCGTACCTTTTACGGCATAACATTAACTAAAATTACCGTCGACTTTTCAGCTTCATGCTACTTTTCAATGAGTCTGCTTGTTTGAATCATCAAAAGCTTAGGGAAACTTCTTTCCAAAAGGTATGTATAATTTTTGTCTAAGTTTTTGTGTAATGTTTGTCTAGTGTTTCTTAAAACAGCAAAGTTTTAAAAAACTTCTAACAATCCTTTTTAAATGTGTCTTTCAATTTATTTATTTGCTTTATTAAACTTAAAAGTTCGCGCTTTCCGATTACTGTGAATGAATAAATTCAAAAGTTTGCACATTCTACACTACTTAATTCAAAACATGTTCTGTCATTCTCGATATTCAACTTGTGTTTTACAAGTTTTCGCTTTCATTAGTTTTGTCTGTGATTTTATTAAACAATTGTTGAAAAATAAACTCGAAAAATATATTTTAAACAGTATCATTTGTTTGTTTAACATATTATTTCTAACAACAAAACTAAAAATATGTCATTGAAGTTAGCCATTTACTTTTTTCTAAATTAAAACTGACTCAAAATTCATTGTTAAAAGCGATTTTTGTCACGTAGCAATCAGATTTCTCTCACTCATATGTTTGATAATTTAGTTAAAGACATCTACTTTGGATACATCACAAACATCGTATATATCATTTTCAATATATAATCACATCTATTATATACATCACAACCAGTGCAACATAAATCAGTCGATTCCTATGTATGTATGTTAGTTTTCATCCTTTCAACAGCAGATATGTTCATCATATGTTTTCAATAACTTAAATGTAAGTGTGACTACTAATTTTTTTTTTTTTTTTTTTTTTTTTTTTTGCTAATAGGTAATAAACCCTTTATTATCAGTTGAAACTAATGCACGTTCTTTGATTAGAAAAATTGTTAAAACAATGCAACATAAATTATTTTTTTAGTTAAATATAATTTTGAAACGAGATATGGAAAAAATATCCTAAATTAGTAAAGTATTTTATCTTCAGTTCGAATCAAAGTAAAAAACTTTCCTAAGAAAGTTTTTTTAACATCTATGATTAGGAAAACAAAGTGTCCAATTAGTTCTGACATTAAAACTTATTTGTAAACTGAGTTTATGTTTCATATAGTTGTCTTCATTGGTATTTGTTAAACTAAATTACTATTAATCTTTTTTGGTTTAAGATTCAAACTATCGTAAGATCTTGTTCATTCTAATTGAAAAGAATACAGTAGCTGGCGCATTACAAATACTGTCTCCAAAACGAGTAGATAAGTTTAATCTTCTTAAGAAAATTCACAGCTTAAACCTAAATTTTATATTACCTAGACAAAATATATTCCTTCGTTAGTAATTAATAAAAAATATTAAGTTTATACCACTTTTCTAGAAAATAAAACTTTACTTCGTCAATCATTAAAATATTTTAGTTAAAAGTCATTTTCAGATTCAGAAAAAAAAACTTTAAATACAAATTCAAAAGAAAAAAAACAGATCTCTTTAAAAACTTAAAAGAAAAATAAATGTGGATTTCTTTTTTCTTATCTTCATTTGAAACAGTGAATTAACAATCTTTCTTAAATCAAAAACACCTGTCGTTTCGGTCAATAATAGGAAATAACTTTCTTAAAAATTGCACTAATATTTCGTTAGTCTAAGAAATGTTGCATGCTTGTTATCTGTCTGCAACCGGGAGATAAAGATCCCCTATATGGAAAGATTGCCTTGCAAAGGAAACATGCATGCAGGGGGAGATCTGGTGGTTCGATAATGTGAATGCAATCGGCATTTCCTAGAATGTTACTTATTTCAAACTTACATATAAGGTAAACAGAAAAAATATACGTCATTTTCCAAGCTTTCATTCGTTCAAAGCAATGTTAGTTTCAGCAAATCAGAGGGTCTTAAAATGATGTCATCTAAAACAAAATGATAACACAATACTGTAAAAAATTCATTTGGAAATCATTTGCGGACTGTTATCTTCTAATTTTTTTTTGCTAGTGTGTCTTCAAGATCAGAACTTTAAATAAGGATTATCCATTTGGAAGAAGTAAGTTTTTTTTGTTTACAGATGTTGGGAAATTTTGTTTAAAACATATGTTACTAAAATTAAAGATTAAAACTTTTGTTTTTTAAAAATAGTTATTTTTACTAGTTAGAAAACATTTATCTAATTGTCTTCATTGGTATTTGTTAAAATATATTATCATTATCCTTTTTTGGTATAAGATTTGAACTAACAAAAGAACTTGTTCGTTCTATTTGAAAAGAGTTCAGTAGCTCGCTCATTTCAAATTATTTCTCTAAACTAGTGGTTAAGTTTAATCTTCTTAAGAAAATATATTCCTTCATTAGTAACTAATAAAATAAATAAAGTTCAAACCATTTTTCTAAAAATAAAATAAAACTTTGCGTTGACAATCATTGATTAGTTATAAGTTGTTTTCAGTAAAATACTAATTGATACAATACCGGTAAGAAACATCGTTGATGCGCAACCGTATGGTTACACACAGAATAACCTTTCACTATACATATATAGCAACCACTTGTCTCGTAGGAGACATGAGAGAAAACTAGCGAATACAACTACTTCGCATTCTTTTAGATAAAACACTTAAGAAAATTCAAAAGCTTTCATCTAAATTTCTGTTAACTTGAATATATATATATATTATCTTTCATTAGTAACTAATAAAAAAAATATAAAGATCATACCACTTTTTCTAAAAAACAAAACTTTACTTCCTTAGTCACTGAAAATGTCTTAGTTAAAAGATTAAAACTAACTTGCATTCTTATAAATAAAATATATATATCTCAAAATAAGTAGTTACAAAAACTAATATAGAAAGCATATTCATATGATGAAACAACGGGTTGCAATAATGTGTCCTCTCCGAGCGAGATTTGATAATGATCAAGTATTTCACCTGTCCAGGAAAAAAAAAATCCGGGATGTACTGATACAATCTATTTTCTTGAAAGGGAGTGTGTTGCAGTGTATGGGTTCAAAACCTGTAATTCTAAAGGTATGTTTTCTTTACAAAACCGTAATGTAATTTGTGTATATGATTCTTTGGATACTCAGAGAAATCGAATAAGCTTGCATGATGTTCCATATCATCCAAAACATTCTTAGTGTGTATATGGTAACACAATGAGTTCGTGTCGTTGAAAATTAGCTTTACATCATCTTTATTCTCTTTTTAATAAAATCATAGTGAAATTTATACATTAGAAGTTTAGGCATATCTAAGATTGTAAATCCAACATAAATCGGTCGATTCAAAAGTATGTTATTTTTAAGCCTTTCCACAGCACTTAGGTCTTCATCTTATGTTAAATATGCTTTAAACTAGGTGAAGTCATTAATTTTCAACTCTTTTTCAGTGTTGCAAAGCACAATATTTCTCCTTTTTCCAAAAACAGTTGTTCATTAATTTAAAAAACTTCTTTTCTTAGTTCAAAAAAAAAAAAAAAAAAAAAAAAACCGTTTTCGCATTCAGCATATATTTCAGTTAACAATCATCCTTGACAGTAATTAAACAAAAACATTATTGTTAAATCTAATTCGCGTTCTTTGATTAGTAAAAATAATTTTTATTCTTTTAAATAATAATTAAATTAAAATAAATGTAAAGTTGTTTATTAAAAGCTTTATTTGAGAAAAAACTTTATTATTATTCCGAAACTTTATCATTTGTTTCGGAAATTAACAAATGACTGAAAGAAAAATTAACTAATTTATTAAAAAGTTTTATTACCAAATAACTTACTGAAAAAAAAAAACTTGTTTCGGAAATTAACAAATAACTAAATGAAAATTAACTAATTTATTTAAAACTTCATTACAATGACTAAATGAAAAACATGTTTTGAAAATTATGGAACCCTCCTCCACCGTCTGCTCCTAACACAAGTCAGGTGATTCTCTCAAAAAGTTTTATTAGCAATGACTAATTAATAATGAATTAATTATTAAAGCTTTATTTGCAAGGCCTAAATAAAAAAATAATGATTCGAAAATTAGCAAATGACAAAAACTTATTTCGTTAAACTCATAAAAAATGTATTCACTTCTTTAAGTCAGTTCAAATAGGATGACGACATCACAGGTGAGTGAATCATCCTCTCGAGAGAGGGCGCTGGTGTTCATACCCTCGGGTGAAAGCGATGATGCTGCCCCCTAGGTTCGTCTCTCGTCCAATCAGAAGCAAGCTCCTTATCTTGATGAAGCCGGTTGTTGCACGCTTCTTCGTTCATTAGCCCGGTCTATGTCATACAGGTAGGACGTGTCTCTGCGCTGCTCCGTGGTAAGTATTTTTTAATTGCATGCGATCTTTTCTAATCACCTCATCATTATCTTTGTTCTACCTTTCTCTTACAACAGACTTTCCTTCATTAATCATCCTCATTAACATTTTCCTTTGTTTAATTCCTCTCTTACAGTAGACTTTTATTAATTCATTAGACTTTTATTGATTCATTAACATTATCCTTTGTTCTAATCCCTCTCTTACAGTACACTTTTCATTATCGGTTCTTTGTTTTAACCCCTCTACTATAGCATGACGCGCTGGCGCCTGTCTGTCTCGACTCCACCCACCTGTCTATCACTTTCTTATCTCCCCTACCTGTCAATCACTCGACTCCGCCCACATGTCAATCATCCTCCCTCCTCACTCCTCCTGGTGGATCAGAACCGGCTTTTTCCTTCTACTACCATAACGTAATAAACATTTTTAATTGGGACCTCCAGATGCCTAACTATAAATTTACATGTCAATGCTTCACAAAATCCAGATGTAACGTGTAAACAGATTTAATGATGTAAATATCTTGAGAAGTGCTGCATGGCATTTGTAAGAACTGAAACTTTTTTGACTAAGATGACTCAATATACCACGTGGGTTGGCTATGAAATAGATTGGACTCTCTCGAAAAAGGGCCCCGTGGAAGAGATAAATCTGTGGCCCGACTGAAGGCGGTCAGTTATCGGTTCTGCTGGAGGAGCGATTCGCTCCAAAAAGGATAAATTTTATTATTTGTTAAGACTGTATGTGTGTTTGCTGATGTGTGTGTCCGTGTGTCGTCAATAAAAAAGCTGTAGAAAATGAACTCAAAATTCTTTTTATTTTAGTTAAGATTAATTCCTTAGGTTAGATTTTTATTGGCGTTACACTACGCTAATATGGCTCCTTTGGGCCTATAATGCTTTGAAAATTTGTATCCATGCTCTTACAAGTAAAACATTAAAGACTCCATTTTCGACGACCAAAACTCCCCGAGTTATGACACTTCGAAGTTTATGAAATTTCGACGCTTTCTGGCACTAAAAACGGATAGACGTTTGTTTAGGGGTGGGAAGCTCCAAAATTTCATACAATCATTTCATCATCATAATCTTAAGCCCTACCTTGCTTTGAACCCTTTTGCAATTTACATTGCCTGCGTATCAATTAAATCGTGTTTCAATCTTTTTGGGAAACCCTGTATATTATAATCTGTGTAAAAATTGAAGGAATTGCAGTGCCCGATCTGGAAAAGATTTTTCCCGTCCTAGAGGGATTTATCTACGCCCTTGTTCAAATTACTTTAAATTTACGAATTTTCTTTTCCCTTTTCCTTTTTTAAACTTTCCAACACAGTTGAAAAGTGTTTATGAATCAGGTTTGTCGTTTGTCTAAACTCTAACTCACGTAAATATACTCGGATTGCCATGTAATTTATATACGCTATTGAAGTTTATCCTGGCATGTACGGTATTGAAAATGAAGTGTGTAGAATTAATAGTTCATTTACAGGGTCACTCAAAAGTATCCTGCTACATTATAGTCTATGGGAAAGATTATTTGCGGTGTTTTTAATGGTGTTACACTATTTTAAAAATTATGAAATTTACATGCCTTACCTTATTGAGGTGCACTAGAAGATGATTCCTATAGAATTAGCACTTAAATACGTATACAGGGAAACTCAAAGTATTCCGTAATATTATTGTCTATGAAGAAATATTGTTTACGGCGTATTTTAATGATGCTACTCTTTTACAAACACAACAAAACTGATATGGCTTGTTGAGATGCACTAAAACATGCTTCCTGTAGAATATGTGGTGCAGAGTACTTATTATTTATTTACAGGGTCACACAAGAGTTTGTTCATGTACTGGTCTTCGGGGAAAACTATTCTTATTTAATTATGTTGCACTATTTCAAGCATGATGAAATTGATATACATTACTGAGGTTTACTACAAGATGCTTGCAGTAGAATGTGATGTGCATCGCACTTATCGCTCATTTGCAGAGACGCACAACAGATTTTGGATACAAAGCTGTATCCGAAGTATTGTGTATTAGAGGTGATTGCTGAAATTTTTTTTCAGTTATGGAATACTTTTTAAGTTTAAATAAATTTTTGCATGCTACGTGGCTATAGACGATATGCTGCGCAAAACGGCCACAAAATACGGCTGCACAAAATAATTCGCAAGCAACACTAAAAATTAGCGTGAATTACTTAAAAGTGTTTTTTTTTTTAATTTGATATATACATTTTAAAGCTCAACTACATTTAGTATTCTAAAAGATGTTTGTAGCATATAAATAGAATCATAATACAGGACAATGCAAAAAACTGAATGCATAGCGGCCTATGGATGATAATTTTTAGAAGTATGGTTTCTGTAGTTTTAAATGTGTTTTTGACTGAATTAAATTTCAGCTTAATATGTGACGTGTATAAAAATCTGTAGGCAATATACAGGGATGTACAAAAGAATTCCTGTACATTATCGTCTAATGGTAGAAATTGCTGAATGTGAATTTTTAACTCTGTTATGCATTTTCTAATTTTCCAAATTTTAGATTACTATGTAGAATACATATAAATCTATAGATCATGTACAGAGCTGCACAAAAGAATTGGAGTTCTTTTCCGGCTAACGGCGGTAATTACTGAAATCTGATTTTCAAATGTGTTATGTTTTCTTAGGTATCTTATTTACATTATTAAATAGCGAAGTTTTGTTCAAGTATTTTGGAAGTTTTGGAAAGTGTTTCATAATATATGCTCGACGCAGGATTTTTCTTTATTGTTTATCTTTTTAAAAGGAAAGGCTGTAAACAAAGTTAGAACCCTCCACCCCTCTCCCCTGTCTTATCTCTTAGCTGAACATTTTGCAATAAAAACAAAACACAGAGAAATTTTCATTAATAAAGTTGATTATTTTTTCTCATTGCTTATTGTGATCGGACAGAGGATACAGTCTACTGTATTTCTCATTTTGGAGATATTTTCTTAATCCCCATACCCAACTGTTTAGTTGTTATTTGTAAAGTTAGTTCACTTCGTAAAATTGTCACCACACCAGAAGCAACATTTTCATAAGCAGGTGCTGTTCATTATGAACCCAAAGCTGTCAAGACTAAAGTATCGCTTTACTTGAATTGCTTGCGCATGCAGTGACGACCTCAAGGTGACGACTTCCATAAAACCAGTGGCTATCATGCATTACGAATAGAACTCCCTTGCGTTTTTGCCATTGTAAACTTCATTGAAAGCTTCGGGTGCTTTAAAAATTCACATTTACCATTATACTTTTAGAAATGACAATAATTTGTGAAAATGATTTCAAAGCTTAAAGGAATCTTTCAGAATAAAAAAGAAGTGATTTGAAATATAAATGTCATGCAGGATTGTAAACTTCATTGAAAGCTTTGGGTACTTTACAAATATTGTAAAAATTCACATTTACCATTATACCTTTAGAAACGGTAATAATTTGTGAAATCGATTTCAAAGCTTAAAAGAATCTTTCAAAATAAAAAAGAAGTGATATGAAATATAAATGTCATGCAAGATTATTTGAAATGAGCTTTTATACCTTTAGATCCTGTGATATCTTATGACCCTTTTTATATTAAAGATATATAAAATTAATTTACAAATTGGAAAATTACAGAAGTTAATTCTAATAATTATTTTTACATGTAGGGTCAGGAGGGGTAATTATGACCACTTTTTACATTTTCAACATTGTTATTATTATTTATTTATTTATTTATTTATTTATTTATTTATTTTTTTTTTTTTTTTGCTTATTTCTGTTTGGAAAAGTGGCGTTTTTAGTACATAGAAAGTAACTTTGATCGTCTAATAACACCTTTTAAAAGTTTTAATTCTCATAGCTGTTTTTTTAAGTTAAAAGGATGGTATAATTACCCCACCAAAAACTCACAATCACATAAGTTTGGGGTAATTAAAACCTCTAGTGAGGAAATTATGACCACAATATTTTCTCTTTATACTTGCCAATACACATTTGTTTGGGGGTAATGTAGACCATTTTGAACTCCAAAGTGACAAATCCGTTTATCAAAAATCCTATAGACTTAGTTTCAAATTGCTATTCGTATCTCAAAAAGGCTTCAGACTAGTGATAAAGATTATCTAAGATGAAATATACATTATGAGGTTAATATCTAAGCTTGAAACAAAATTTTACCATGCACAATTTTCACCAATATGACGGCGGTCACAATTACCCCATGGTCATAATTACCCCACCTGACCCTATGTGTCTTTTTTAAATTTTTAATATTTTCCGTACATGAGAATTGAATGAGCGGTGCTGTCAGAATCTATGGGTAACGGTTGATCGAGGAAATTATTAACCGAGTTACGCTTTTTTATGCATTTTAATATAAACAACTTTTATAGCATAAAATATCAAACACTTCATTTAGAACTGAAAATATTTCCAATCATAAATAAATCAAGTGATTGAAATGAAAAATATACAGTAAAATTATTATTAATAGTATTTGCATTTTCAATGAAATTTTTTCTGTCTCATAAAAAGTTCTTTTTATTAATATTCCTTAAAGTAAAATTTTCTGCACAGATATCGTATGGTATGTGAGGCATTCTCACAAAATTTTAACTTTCAGGAATAAAAATCTGGTGAAAATAAACTTAATAAAATAACATTTTAAACTTATAGACGACCCTGCAAAGAAGAAATTGCTGGTCAGCAGCAAGATAGGTGCTGGCAATGATGGAGAAGTGCTGGCTAATGGTCTACCATTGCATGATCACTACTGGACAACTTCAGTCAAGTTTGCTGTTGGAAATCATCAGATAAAATTCTGATGGGCCTCCGTTTTATCTCTTGCGCTGGCTCACCACACCATGGAAGTGCACGAAATTTTGCAGTATTATTGCTGGGAACCCTTACGCTAGGTGGCGTAATTCATCTAAGTTTTAAAAAAAAATCACTAATTGTAATTTTTATTCAAATATTTTAATCTGAAATGCAAAAATATTTAAACAATTACGTTTCAAGTTTAACAAATAATAATTTATTAGACTTTTAAATATTTTGTCAAGTCTATATTAAAATAAGAGTTATTTTTATCACCTCGCGGAATGAATATCTTAACACAATTTAAGCTGTCAAGCTATTTATTTATATTTTAAACTGTAAATAATATAGCACCACTACCACCAACAAAATAAATAAGCAAATGAATAAATAAATAAATTCTTTATTTCAACGCACTTTTTTTCTTCTTAAATCTGGTTTTACTAAGTTACAAAGGATTTCGGTTTTCGTAATTTACACAGTTGAGAATCAATCAACGTATAAAATATATAGGATTTATATACAATACAATAATTTCTATACAAGTTTAATGATTTGGAACGCAAATCACAAAAGAAACAAACTTGAAACAGTGTACTGAGAGATTGAAAACAACGAGCGGTCGTAGAATACGCTGGAAGTAGAGGAGACCGGGGCTAGTCGGCGCAGTTTTTAGTTATTAATTTTTATTAATTTTTTGTTTAAGATTTTTAAGAAACTTTTACTGCACTTTTAAAGAACAGGCATTTGGCTATAAATACCCCGGAGTTTTGAGTTTGTAGCTTTTGTAGTTTATGTTAAGTGGAAGCCTAAAGTATATGGAAAATTGTGCGCCAACCTACCCCGTCACGCGGCAAGTTGCCTGTACCTATGGGGTAAGTTGGCACACTTTATAAAAATTTAAATAAAACTCAAATAAGACACGCAGTTAAGAAAAATCAATTTCATTATTACCAGTAAGTTTAAACAAAGGCGTTATCGCCGTAGAATGTAAATTCTAAATTGTACAGACATAAAAAATAATGAATAAAACATTAACATTGAGTAACTTCTATCCTACTCGATATCATCATCATAGTTACAGTTGTCACAAATAAAAATTCGACTGCCTCTGTTTGGGCAAGCCTCATGTGCCTAAAATCTTGCACTGCAACCACTTTTCTCGGTGTTTGCTGTTTTTCAAGCTACCAGCACACACCAGACACCGAGCCAACTTGCCCCGTGTTCAATGCGCCTACTAGCCCCACAATAAATTTCTTCACAAAAGGGACACGTAACCTTCTAAACATAAATAATCCAAGTAAATCACATATGGGGTAGGTACATACATACATCATACACCAAGAAAAACTGCACAAGTTAAATCGCAATTATTAAGAAAAGTATTAGAAATTAGAAAAAGAATGAAGCAACAAAAAATTACTTATGAGTACAAAAAAACAGAAAATTTGTAATAAATGTCCACTGCACGTAGGTAACGCTACAAAATTACAATGAGGATTGTAAAAAGCAAGAAGAAATGTACTCTGTGACTGGTTGCGCAATCTATCCACAAACCGGCGATTTATGAGGACTACGTCTACTTACCCCTGTAGCCAACTAGCCCCGGTCTCCCTTACTTGTTCATGTCCGATCACGAAAACCAAACAGCACCGAGCGCAGTTCGTACTTGGGAGGGTGACCACATGTGGATAACAGCTGCAAGTTCAAATATTTCTATTATAGACATTTCTATAGCTGTTGGTGAAACTAGCTCATAGAAAAACGGGCCATTTTTCTATAGGTTTTTTATAGAATTCTATAAGAAATTTTTGTAAGGGAAAATGCTGGGCCAGCAAAGGAATAGCAGTAGCATAAGTGCTAGCACTGCAGGGAAAGTGCCTTATTGAAGTAATGTGATGGCATACCGATGCTGGCCTGCTGTTGGCCATCACTGATGGGCCAGCTGCATTCCGCACGGACACTTTTGTACTGGTTTAAGCGATGGCACCATTGCACTTTACCGCTGATGGCACTGCTGGCTGCCATCTTTTTTCCAGCTGATGGCCCACTATTTCTTTCTTTGCTGGGAATACTTTTGAATGCTTTAATGATTTAAAATAAAGAAAAAATGGTCAGCAGCGACGATTTTTTCATTTAACTGAGGTTTAAGTTAAACTTGCGAGTTTAATTTTCCTTACCGTTTTACCTCTCTAACTTTTTATTTTCTTCTAAATTTTTACTTATAAGTATTTGCGTAGTGCCCACAGAACATTCAAATGAGAAATAACGATGTAGTATTTTTAGTACAAAATTTTGATATAACATTGTCTTAAAGGGATGTTACGGAACTAACCATAAGGTAAAAAGGGGACGGTAAGGAAAAAAAGGGTATGTGAGGGAAAAAAGGGACGGTAAGGCTGGGACTGTAAGGAAAATTATTGCCTATTTCTAGTCAAATCATGTTAAGACTAAGTGATAGCCACAATGTTCATTGATTTTTAGCAACAGTTATTTACAATGGATTAAATTACAACAACAACAATAATAATAATTTACCTCAATTTTACCTCGAAAAATGCAGGTATAAACCTTGGGGACAATAAGACTACCAATAAAGCCACAATGCTTAAAATTGATATTTAAATGCTGATTTAAATTCTGCAATAAATTTCCTGTCAAAGAATTTTAGCCATTCTTTCTGTAGCATACTTCTGCATGAGAAAAAAGTTGAAAAAAATTCTGTGGCTGCACCTGAAGTCATTTTCTGTACAATTTTGACAAGAAGGATGATACGGAATCTAAAATCCAGGGACTGAGTTAAAAAATAATAACAACCGTAAAAATGTGTGCAGGTTAATTTTTTGCTACATATTTATATAAAACAATAAAAAATTTCGGAAAATTAAATTCAGAAAAAAATTACATCGAATTACTTTTATTTAAACAATTTTATACAGACAGCTCCAAACTTAAAAATCAGCATCAGGGACATGGGACGGTAAGGAATTTCGTGGTATATTTAGACACCCAACATCGTCCAAAACTTATTTATATAGTTAATATTGTTATACAGTCATGCAATGGGATGTTTTCCAGTATAAGAAATAAATAAATAAAAAAAAAAACAGAAGAATATGTACTAAAATAAAAATTATTATACAGGAACTTAAAAATCAAAATTATGTTACAATACCTCATGTACAGTTTTTAACAGTTCAAACCTTTAACTTAAAAGCTTTCTACTAATTAACAACAAAATATTCCTTATTTGATTTTTGAGCAATAAAATGAGTCGGAGTAGCTAAGGTTACAGTTTTATTTAGGATTGCTTCGATATCGTTTTCTCTCTTGAGAACGCTGTTACAAAGTTACAAAATAATTTTTATTTCTCCATAGTATCCTCAGCATTTAGATATCTTCATTAAGATCCTAGATAATCGAATAGTGTTTTCCATTTTCTCATAAATGGGATGTATTTTTAATTTAAATCAATTGATATCGGATGACCATCTTTTCATAATTTCCATGTAACAAAAATCGGTTTAAAAACTTTGATCTTAATAGCATTTTTTGAAAGATGTTTTATATGTATCGGAAACACAAGAAGGATAGGTTGGAAAATTTATACAAATATTTAAAGAAACATTCAAAGACACGTATGAACTTTTGCTACAATAGATATTTTGGGTTGTATCACGGCTACAGAACTATCTATTTTAAAACAATGACGTCAATTAATCGGCTTTAAATATTTTCCATGACGCATGAAAAACGACCGATTTAATTTTCTTGGTAAAAATAAAACCAAGAGAAACTTAACCTGGACTTAGAAGCAGCGTTAAAAAAAATAGAACATGAGTAGCGAGAAAACATCGCAGCTATATCAGGAAGTTTTTATATAGTTTGTTTTGCACTCAACATACAAGGATCCCGTTCATTTTGAACGTTATTTTGAAAATGAAGTTTTATTTTAAGAACCCATTAATTTCCTTAAATGCTGTTGTAAATATGCAAAGATGGCTTATATAATCAATTCTTTATAAATTAAAGTCGAATAATTTGAAATATTGGTTCATTTTGATTTAGGTTTATTTCCCTTAAAAGCCATATTCAAACCAATGTTCAAATTGTTGTAAATAAACTTTTTAAACTATTCCTTTAGATAATTTGAAGATTTTTGTTTTTAATCTCTCGTGTATTTGAAGAGCTCAGATGATAAAGGTGGTAAGTGACACAATGATCAGTTTGAGAAAATGAGTTGTAAAGTTCCAGATATCTATTTGAGTTTATTATCAAATCCAAATGCCTCCTTTATCAATTAAAATATCTGTGAGTATTAGGTGTTTTCAAATTGTAATTTAGCAGATGCAATTAAAGTGATCTAAATACAGTGTGTAATCAAGTGATTATCTTCAATCGTATGATTAACCCATTTTTTTTTTTAATCACATACCAGCTTTATCATCTGAGCTCTTCATTTATTTTATGTGTAAACACTTTATGCTAAACTAAAGCAGGGAGAACAACCAGAAATTCTTTATTTTCGTTTATCGAAAGTAAATCATCAGTATTGTTACTCTTTATTATCTTCAATAGAAGAAAGTATTATAATCGAAATTTTTTTCGCCTTCCGTTTTTCCACGCATTTACACGTTTTTAGGGATCAGAGATCCCATAAAATATGTTTATACAATAATGTTTGTCTGTCCGTGTGTCGCCATTGTACCATCGAAAAGTGTATGAACCAAATTTTTTGTGTAATGTTTCTGGCCGTGGCAAGCAGGTCCTCCTTCAATAAAAAAAATATTCCGCCAGAAGGGGGCGCTGCAATACCGATTTTTGTGTCATTTTCATTATTGTACCATCAAAAAGTGTATGAAGTTATGCATAGAATTGAACCAAATTTTTGTGTATGTTTTTGGCTATAGCCAGCAGGTCCTCCCTGAATTTGAAAAAAGAAATCTGCCAGAAGGGGGCGCTGTAATAGCGATTTTTGTGCCATTTCCATTATTGTAACATCGAAAAGTGTATGAAGTTATGTATAGAATTGAATCAAATTTTTTGCGTATGTTTTTGGCTATGGCCAGCAGGTCCTCGTTGAATTTGAAAAAAATCTGCCTGAAGGGGCGCTGTAATAGTGATTTTTGTGCCATTTTCATTATTGTACCATCAAAACGTGTATAAAGTTATATATAGAATTGAACCAAATTTTTTGTGTATGTTTTTAGCTATGGCCAGCAGGTCCTGCTTGATATTGGAAATATTCCGCCAGTAAAGGGCGCTGTGATAGCAAATTTTGCATAATTTTCTCAAGTTTTCGTAGTTCTATTGCCCATGGGTGGCTCGTGCAGCGATGGGAACTCGCGTCCTGCTAAGCCGGCTATTCGCAAACAGCTGATATACAATAGAATAACGAAAAACTATTCATTTTTATACATATCATGATTGAGATTAACTCGTTTTTACTCCGATTAATTGACTGAAGCAGAAATTTAAGATGAAAATCAAAGTTACTATAGTATTGCACTAATAATATTGAAGTAGTAACATCTGTAACTACTTTTTGAAATATTAAGACGTATGAGATAGAAGAAAGTTTTGGGATTGACACATCCAACCAGTTCTCCTTGCGTTTCGAGATCCCTAATCCATCAGACTAGTGCTTAATAAATAACTCACACAGTTTTCATAGGTAAAAAGATAAATAAATTGAACTTGTGTAAATGGAAAAATAAATTTGAATTTAACAAAAATTTTGAAAGAGCGATAATAAAATCCGTTTATCTTAACACATTTATAATACTTGTATGCATTAATAATATAAATGAAATTTAACCCTCTGAGCGGTTTGAGGACCTTCCTGTATTTTCATAAAAATGCTTATAAAGCTTTGCCTCTTTGTTTCTGATATACACTTCATGCCCCTTTATTTCATATGCATTTTAAAATACAATTCTGCTAAAAAATATTTGTCTACACCCGATTTAAGTTGTTTTAGGGAAACGAAAAAATGAGGGCAAACCGCTTAGAGGGTCAAAAAATTCCTAAATTAAAATTATTTAATTTAAAAACCTGAACTTATTTATGTCATGTCGATATTAGGTAGCTTTCTTTACAAAAAGTCCTTCCGGCCAGTGCCGGGAGGAAGAGGTAGCTTTCATAATCCTTATTTTAAAAAAGCCAACTTATATCATGCAAACACACGAAGCTCAATTTAGTGGAAACCGAATATAGGAGATTCAATACTAATTTTTATTAATATAATGAATGAGAATTTCGCGAAATTAGTCAGCTTTATTCAAGATGCTTTTCTTTAAAGCAACTTATATTTGGCTGCCAAATTCGGCAATTTCTAAAAGTGCCTGTCATTTTAAGACAACATGCTGGATGAGGCTAAGCAGTGAACTTGGTCGAGACCTTAGTAATTGCTGTGCACATGCTCACTCACATCGGAATCGGTTAATATATAGGAGTGCTGTCGCATGCAAACAATCAGATTTTTCAAAATGTCACCCACAATAGAAATTGAAACTGCTATATCTGAGCCATTTTTTAAGGTAAAGACAAACAAAAAATGCTCCTGAATCCTTATATCAAGATAAAATACTTAAGAAAGAAACCTTTTTCAATTTCTAATTTTTTTGCACCTCACTTTAAATATATATATATATTTTAATTTAATGGCCGCCATTTTGAAACAAGATGGCTGATGAATCTGGCCAGCGAACTTGGTCGAGGTGTTGATGTATACTATCCACATGAATTCTTACATCGAAATAGGCGAATAAGTGTGTTATCGAGTGACAAATACAAGATCGTTTCAAAATGTTAGCCATGCTAGAAATTCAAAGTGCTATAAATCAACCATTTTTTAAGATATCAACAAAAGAACAAATTTTCAGAAACAAAAACTGCTCCGGAATCTTTGTATCAAGGCCAAACACATAAAAAAAATCTTTTTCATTTTACAATTTTTTAATACCTCATTTTGAATTTTAAATTTAATTTTTTTAAAATGGCAACCCTTTTGAAACAAGATGGCGAATGAAGCTGGCCAGCGAACTCGGTCGAGACATTGGTATGTACTATGTAAAGACCAAGTTACATCCAAATAGGTTCATAAATACGCCTGTTATCGCGTGACAAAAATCAGGTCGTTTTAATATGTCAGCCACAAGAGAAATTCAAAATGCTATTACTCAGCCATTTTTTTTTAGATATAGACGAAAGAAAAACTGTTCCGGAATCTTTGTTTTAAGGTCAAACACATACAAAAAAAATCTTTTTCATTTTCCAATTTTTTGGTATCTCATTTAATTTTTTTTATTTTTTAATTTTTTTAAATGGCCGCCATTTTGAAACAAGATGGCGGATGAAGCTGGCCAACGAAATCGGTCGAGATATTTGTATGTACTATGTACACACCAAGGTACATCCAAGTCGGTTCATAAATACGCCTGTTATTACGTGAGAAAAATCAGGACGTTTCAAAATGTCAGCCACGCTAGAAATTCAAAATGCTATAACTCAGCCATTTCTTAAGATATAGACGAAACAAAAACTGCTCCCGAATCTTTTTATCAAGGTCAAACACATAAGAAGAAAATATTTTTTCAATTTTCAATTTTTGGTGCCACATTTCAAATTTAAATTTTTCTTAAAAATTTAAATGGCCGCCATTTTTAAACAAGATGGCGGGTGAAGCTGGCCAACGAACCCGGTCGAGACATTGGTATGTACTATGAATAAACGAAGTTACATCCAAATCGGTTCATAAATACGTCTTTTATCGCGTGACAAAATTTCGGACGTTTCAAAATGTCAGCCACGCTAGAAATTCAAAATGCTATAACTCGGCCATTTTTTAAGATATAGACGAAACAAAAACTGCTCCGAAATCTTTGTATAAAGATCAAATACATAAGAAAAAAATATTTTTCCATTTTCAATTTTTTGGTACCACATTTCAAATTTTAAATTTTTTAAAAAATTTTAAATGGCCGCAATTTTGAAACAAAATGGCGGATGAAGCTGGCCAACGAACTCGGTCGAGAGATTGGTATGTACTATGTACACACCGAATTACATCCAAATCGGTTCATAAATACGCCTTTTATCGCGTGACAAAATTCAGGACGTTTCATAATGTCAGCCACGTTAGAAATTCAAAATGCTATAACTCAGCCATTTTTTAAGATATAGACGAAACAAAAACTGCTCCGGAATCTTTGTATAAAGGTCAAATACATAAGAAAAAAATATTTTTCCATTTTTAATTTTTTGGTACCACATTTCGAGTTTTAAATTTTTTTAAAAATTTTAAATGGCCGCCATTTTGAAACAAAACGGCGGATGAAGCTGGCCAACGAACTCGGTCGAGACATTGGTATGTACTATATACACACCGAATTACATCGAAATCGGTTCATAATTACGGGAGTTACAGTGTGACATAGGTCAGATATATATATATATATATATATATATATCAATTTTGAACGGAGGGTGGTTTCGGGGTCTGGGGGTCATGATCGATGAAAATATACCAAAATTTTTTGAAATCGCTTTCCTCCGAACGGCTGCAATAGGTAGCTTTTTTGTAAAGAAAGCTACCTAAAAGCTACCTATTGCAGCCGTTCGGAGGAAAGCGATTTCAAAAAATTTTGGTATATTTTCATCGATAAAGCTACCTATTGCAGCCGTTCGGAGGAAAGCGATTTCAAAAAATTTTGGTATATTTTCATCGATCATTACCCCCAGACCCCGAAACCACCCTCCGTTCAAAATTGATATATATATATATATATATATATATATCAATATATATATATATATATATATATCTGAACTATGTCACACTGTAACTCTCGTATTTATGAACCGATTTGGATGTAATTAGGTGTGTACATAGTACATACCAATGTCTCGACCGAGTTTGTTGGCCAGCTTCATCCGCCATTTTGTTTCAAAATGGCGGCCATTTAAAAATTTTAAAAACATTTAAAATTTGAAATGTGGTACCAAAAAATTGAAAATGGAAAAATATTTTTTTCTTATGTATTTGACCTTTATACAAAGACTCCGTAGCAGTTTTTGTTTCGTCTATATCTTAAAAAATGGCTGAGTTATAGCATTTTGAATTTCTAGCGTGGCTGACATTTTAGAACGTCCTGAATTTTGTCACGCGATAAAAGGCGTATTTATGAACCGATTTGGATGTAACTTCGTTTATACATAGTACATACCAATGTCTCGACCGGGTTCGGTAGCCAGCTTCTCCCGCCATCTTGTTTAAAAATGGCGGCCATTTAAATTTTTAAGAAAAATTTAAATTTGAAATGTGGTACCAAAAAATTGAAAATTGAAAAAATATTTTTTTCTTATGTGTTTGACCTCGATAAAAAGATTCGGGAGCAGTTTTTGTTTCGTCTATACCTTAAAAAATGGCTGAGTTATAGCATTTTGAATTTCTAGTGTGGCTGACATTTTGAAACGCCCTGATTTTTGCCACGTGATAACAGACGTATTTATGAACCGATCTGGATGTACCTTGGTGTGTACATATTACATACAAATAACTCAACCGAGTTCGTCGGCCAGCTTCATCCGCCATCTTGTTTCAAAATGGCGGCCATTTAAAAAAATTTTTTTTAAATTAAATTTAAAATGAGATACCAAAAAATTCGAAAATGAAAAAGAGTTTTTTTGTATGTGTTTGACCTTGATACAAAGATTCCGGAACAGGTTTTGTTTCGTCTATATCTAAAAAAATGGCTGAGTTATAACATTTCGAATTTCTATTGTGGCTGACATTTTAAAACGACCTGAATTTGTCACGCGATAACAGTCGTATTTATGAACCGATTTGAATGTAACTTGGTCTGTACATAGTACATACCAATGTCTCGACCGAGTTCGTTGGCCAGCTTCATTCGCCATCTTGTTTCAAAAGGGTTGCCATTTTAAAAAAAAAATGTAATTTAAAATTTAAAATGAGGTATTAAAAAATTGGAAAATGAAAAAGATTTTTTTTATGTGTTTGGCCTTGATACAAAGATTCTGGAGCAGTTTTTGTTTCTGAAAATTTGTTCTTTTGTTTATATCTTAAAAAGTGGTTGAATTATAGCACTTTGAATTTCTATCATGGCTAACACTTTGAAACGATCTTGTATTTGTCTCGCGATACCACACGTATTCGCCTATTTCGATGGAAGAAGGCATGTGGATAGTATACATCAACACCTCGACCAAGTTCGCTGGCCAGATTCATCAGCCATCTTGTTTCAAAATGGCGGCCATTAAATTAAAAAATATATATATATTTAAAGTGAGGTGCAAAAAATTTAGAAATTGAAAAAGGTTTCTTTCTTAAGTATTTGACCTTGATATAAGGATTCAGGAGCATTTTTTGTTTCTCTTTATCTTAAAAAATGGCTCAGATATAGCAGTTTCAATTTCTAACGTGGGTGACATTTTGAAAAATCTGATTTTTTGCCTGCGACAGCACTCGTATATATCAACCGATTCCGATGTGAGTGAGCATGTGCACAGCAATTACTAAGGTCTCGACCAAGTTCACTGGTTAGCCTCATCCACCATGTTGTCTTAAAATGGCAGGCACTTTAAGAAATCGCCGAATTTGACAGCCAAATATAAGTTACTTTAAATAAAAGCAGCTTGGATAAAGCTGACTAATTTCGCGAAATTCTCATTCATAATGATTTAGTATTGATAAAAATTAGTATTGAATCTCCTACATTCGGTTTCCACTTAATTGAGCTTCGTGTGTTTGAATAATATAAGTTGGCTTTTTTAAAATAAGGAATATGAAAGCTACCTCTTCCTCCCGGCACTGGCCGGAAGGACTTTTTTGCTTATCGACTAGCTGCCCTTTGTCCATCTAATCTATACAGCATGCAACTGACTGTGCGAAAGGCATTTTTCTAAATAAACCTCGAGTTGAGGCCCCAGAGCCAGTTAAACAAGTTGGAAATTGTACGTTAAGCGTGGCAAATGAGGTGTGTTTGTACTATAATTAGTTTTATGAATATTCAGATCTTGGTGCAATAGCTGTTGCACTCGTATGCAAAAATGCATGAATACAAAATTTATTGTGATTATATATATTAAATTCATTAATATGGAAATAATATGACTCCATCTTAAATAGGACGTAATCACACGGTAACCTAGAATCATTATATATCATGGGATATCATTAATCGCTTAGAAGGTCAAAAAATTCCTAAATTAAATTATTTAACTAAAAAACCGGAACTTATTTATGTCATGTCAACAATTTGCTTATCGACTAGCTGTCCTTTGTCCATCTATACAGCATGCAACTGGCTGTGCGAAAGCTACTTTTCCAAATAAACCTCTTGTTGGGGCCTCAGAGCTTATTAAAACAAGTTGGAAATTGTACGTCAAGCGTGGCAAATGAAGTGCGTTGGTACTATAACTAGTTAAAAAATATTCAGATCTTGGCACAATAGCTGTTGCACTCGTATGCAAAAATGCATGAATACAAAATTTATTACGATTATTTATATTAAATTCAGTAATATGGAAATAATATGACTCCATTTTAAATAGGACGTAATCACATGGTAATCTAGAATCATTACATATCATATGGTATATCATTTAATTAATTACGAATGATAGGTTTTATTAGAATTAAGAAAACTTTTATTAATATCTTTTTAAGCGTTGATTCAATTTTCATAAAATTTGAAATGACTTGACAAAATTTTGCAACGATTATATACACTGCTCAAAAAAATTAGGGGAGCAAGCAAAAAAATGAAGAGAACAGTGCGAGACAGCCATGCATGGGCATAAAATTGAGAGTAACATGTGTATCAATGCGCAATACAGAAAAAAGACGCAAAAAAAATTGTAAGGCTAACTTTTATTCTTCGAAAAGATGAAAAGAACATGAAAAGATGGTTTAGGGCAACAATTTCTTTTCATGTAAATGATTAAAAAAAAGTATTGTTTAGAAATGATGCAAGATTTTTAATATGGCGTGTGGTCTCCACGAACAGCTAAGACTACTGCACACCTTTTTCCATAGATGCGATGAGGTTATTGATAAGACTTTGGGGAATACTGTTCCATTGCTCAAGAATTGCAATCTCCAAGTCCCGGACAAAAAGACCAGGACCGAAGCTTTTTGGGAAGGGGAAGGTGACATGAATTGAAATGGGGGGTTAAAATGTTTAACCTTATCAACTTCCCATTTTATTGTAGATATGTAGATGATTCTTTTGCGCTCTTGGACCTTTCTCTTTTTTCTGTTGAAAATACATTAACAATTTTGGACTCAATATTTTCAGTTATTCAATTTACGTATGAAGTTGAAATAGATAATAAATTGTCATTTCTTGATGTGTTGGTTACACGTCAGCTTAACACCTTTGACACTTGCGTTTATCGTAAAACTTTTGATGTCACACTCCCCCCCCCCATTTTAATTCATGTCACCCCCTTCCCAAAAAGCTTCGGCTTTTCTTTATTTGATTAATAGAGCTCGCTTAATTTGTTCAGATAACAATTCACTTGTTACAGAATTAAATTACATTAGATCTGTGGCTATCGATCGTGGTTTTGGTTTATCATATATCAATAATTTAATTTCTCATATTCTTAATAAATGTGCTAATAATATTGATTCTTCTGTTACTGCAGTTTCCATTTCTAACCTTATCATTTTACCATTTTATAATAGTATTAGCTTTAAGATGGCTAATATCTTAAGACATTATGGTTTTAATGTGGTTTTTAAACCAGTTAATAAATTAACTTTTTCACATCTTAAGGATCAAATTTCTCCTCAAAATTATTGGGGTGTTTACAACATTCAATGCCAATGTGGTTTGTCCTATATTGGACAAACTAAACGTAAACTCCGTTACAGAGTCAAAGAACACATAAACTATGTAAAGAAAAAGGAATTGCAGAAATCCTCTATCGCCTCTCATTTCTGGGGGGAGGGACATAATTTCAATTTTGACTCAGCTACCATTATCAAGAAATGCATCACTCCTCTAAATTTAGACTTTTTTGAAGCTGTTCATATCCATAGATTCAAAAACTCCTTGGCTAATGATTTGTCTAGTATACCATACATCTCAACTTTCTGGGTGGATTTGTTGTGTCACGGCACTTCACTTACGCTTTAATTTCATTGGCTATTGGAACTTGATGGTCTATTGGTATTGTGTTTTGGCATTTGGGTTTTCACCGTACATGTAGTTGGGGGGGTGGGGGATATTTTGGTTTTTATAGTTTTTATACACTGAGGATGTGAGTCCTTGAACTCACGAAAAGTATATGTCTGTTTAAATTTACTTATTTTATTGTGTGTTTAAACGTTGTTTTTAAGTTAGTTATAACTAAAATATGCCACAAAACCATTATGTAACGGAATTCTTTTGTGTGGCCCTGTAAATGAATAACAAATATTCTTTGCGCCGCATATTCTACAGAATGTATATTTTAGTACTCTTCATAAATGCATATTAATTTCATTATGTTCGAAAGGGTGTAACATCATTAAAATGACTTGAAACAATTTTTCCTACTGGCCATAATGTAACGAAATACTTTTGACTGTCCCTGTAATTGAACTATACATCCTATTTTCATAAAATTTGAAAAGACTCCACAAAATTCTGCAACAATTATGCATTTGAGATTAAGATGCTATAGCATTGTGAATGGATAATACGTAAGCAAAAAAGCAGCAAAAAAGACGCCCGTCTAACATTGGTCTTAAATCCATTCGGTTGGGTAGGTTTTGGGTTTTTATATGCGGACACACACACAGACAGCCGGACGAACCAGATGACGACTCTAGGTGCTACGTATTTGTATAATTACGAACGCACCTAAAAATAAATTAGTAAATTTGCTTTTTATTGCACGATTAAGATGAAATTTCAAGCAACTTTCTATAATAGCAAATTAGGCCAGCTGCCAAATTATATTAAAATGCAATATTTTTTAGCAATAGTAGGGTTTGAAATGTCGTGAAATGTGGCTCCAGCTCGATTGACGTGCCAAGTTTGATATTTTTGTTGTATTGTGAAGGTTTTGACATGTAGATTCCAAATACCTTATGTGCCATTTTTTTAAACACATTTCTGGGGGGTGATTTTCAAGATGGCGTCCAAAATGGCTGCCATTTACTGACTACTTTAACATTTCAGGCACATTATTGACCAATATGTCAAATTATATGTTTTCAGTGTCAAGAAATACAAATATGTAATAAAATTAGGAGTAAATTGAGTTTTTGAAGTGTTTTAAGCGATAAGATGCAAATAAACCACAAAAATATGAAAGACATTAGATATACTAGCGTTTTATTAACCAGTTATACACAACCAAAATATTTAAATGAAATAACAAATTATTGAAGATATTGAAAAAAATTATTGAAAATAGCATTTATATGTATATACAGTACTGTGATGCTATATATCCTTTTCTGAATCACTGCTATCGCTCTGATGATATTGATAGTCCTTTGTATTGTTGCATTTGCAAAGGGCAGATAAAACCAGAGAATTCTTTAAGCAAGAACATTTCCCGACTGTACATGTTCTCTTACACTGATATTTCACAAGTTCAATAACTTCTTTGGACGTAGGTAACTCCAGGCATTTGATTGGAGAAATTACTGCTTCGCCATTTTTTCTCCAACCATTGCCAATAAGTGGGTGTATTGTAGGTCGAGGATTTTTGTAGCCCTTTCCAATGGTGCAAATTAAGTTGGATCTTAGAATATGTAACTTCAGTGCTCGAAGGGTTGATGGTAATTTCTCCCCCTCGAAACTTTTAGTTCTGAAAAGATGCCATCTTAACTCTGAAATCCTTTAAAAATTACTATTTTTCAAATATGTTCAGTTGGTGAATTTTTCAAGTAACGACAGATTGGATAATGGATCAACATTAGGTTCCCCAAGTCCTTGAAAAGCTGTTATAATATTATCATCACACTGAAGATTGATATACACTTTTATCCACTTCTGTTTTGAAAAGCCTACAAATTTTCCTGCCCAGTCTCCACCAGTATATGAATGTAAACCTAGTAAACATTTTGCTTTTATGAGCACCTATTGCTCGACATCTTTCATTAATATTAATTTTTCTGTGTTGCCTCGATCAGTAACAAAATTGATTTCACTGCTTACTAGATGACTTGAAACGAAGTCAATTAGCAATATGAAAATGTCAGTATCTTGCGAAAATACATCGATCTCATAATTATCATGATGGTTCACTATATCAAGTACATGAAGATGTCTGCTTCTTTATGTGTATGATCATAAAATTCTGAATCGAAAACATTCGCGTGGTTACTGTATGCCTTACTGCCAAAAACGACAACAATTTTCTTCTCACTAGCAGCAAAATCCTGTAGTAATTTATTCCCGCGATACTCAGTCAGCTGTGATTTTGGTAAATTATGTGAAAGAAGCGTCTTTAATGAAACCAACGTTATATTGGTACTATTTGTAATAGTAAATTTAATAGGTTCTGTCTCCCCCAGTCTTTTCTTACTAGTTTGCTCCTTCAATGAATGCTCAAGGTATTGGTCAAATATTATTCTTCCTTCAGTGTATCCACTTGTCATTTTCATAATGATCTCAGTAAAAGCATTTGCGAAGTCTTCACAAGTTTTCATGGCAAGTGTCTTTTTGACTGATTGTACGATTGCCATTCCATCTATAGTACAAACTTTTTCTATCGGAGAAGTAATAGAGGATTCTAATGATTCAAGTATGGGTGATCGATTATATTGCTCTATTTCTGCAATGAATGAACTTTTGTCAGATGGAATATGAAGATATCCATCAGAAGAAAATAATGATCTTGGTATTACAGAACATTTGTAGTTTCCAATTGCATCTTTTAGGTTTGTAGACATTTCAGGTCTTAATTCCATAATAACAAGAAAACGAGCAAGACGTTTCCTATCTTCTCGAATTAGTCTATCTCTTACAAATTCTTCGAATTCCAAATGGACTTTTTGGTCGACGATTTAGAATATCATCCTTCGCAGATTCTGGAATTTTCACATAGAAGATGCGATATTCATTAGTGTGGTACTCTCTTGGAAAGGTTTCCTCCACAATGATCCCGATACTCTCCTTGACGATGGCTGCATTGTGAAAAATTCTTAGTGACATGGAAGCCCGAAGTTGATAGTGTTCCCTGGGTTGGGAGACTTCATTTGAACAGTACTTTTCAAAGTAAGTTGAAACAATGCGTAATACTTCTGGTGCACACAAAAAATACCTTTCGATGGCGTTTTCATTGTGAGTTAAACCAATAACTCCACCAATGTTCTTCAGTTCTTTGATTTTCTGTTTCAAGTTCTGGTCTGAAAATAGTTCCGTAAACGGCATATTGGCTTTGGATACTAAAAAACAACCAGATTCGAGAGCATTCCATATTTCTGGATATGTTGTTTTAAAGTCCTTCATCTGTGCTATGTATACTGGAATGAGTCTGGCATAATGAAATAAGTCATGAGCAAAATAATACTTGATTTGTTCTTCTAATGACGTGAGATGCAATGCCCAATCTCCTTGACGAGTGGCACGGATGAAATGTAACAAAGATCAAAATTGGTTCATATACTGTAGTAAGAACTTTGCCATATCACCACTGCATTGTGTAATATGTGGAAGACGATTTTTTTCAACTATTACTCTGATCTCTTCAAACAAAGTTGTAGCTTCAATTTCACAATTGTGTAATTTCTCACGTAGTGAGTTGCATTCTTCTTGCAGGGAAATAATCTCTGCAGAATGTGGCAGTGTTTCAAAGAGTAGGTCGTAGCATGCCAAAACGATAGTCATGTGAAACTCTATGCCTTTAGTATATAAGTAATTTTGCAGTAAATTTATAAATAAATAATAAATAACACAATTTATGCCCATTTTGATTGTATATTTGCATTTTTTGACCCCAGAAACATATAATTTGATATACTGGTCAATATTATCCCACAAATATTAAAAAAGTCAGTAAATGGCAGCCATCTTGGACGCCATCTTGAAAATCACCTCAAAAATGTTCAAGAAAACAATGGCACCTAAGATATTTGGAATCTACATGTCAAAAGCTACAAAATAAGAAAAAAATATCAAACTTGGCACAAAAATCGAGCTGGAAAACATTTCAGACCCTACTACAACTTGCAGGTGCCCTATATCAATTATTTTGTATATCATCCCATGCAGTAGAAGCAACTATCTGAGAAAGAAAACAGATTCTTTGCCAAAAACATGTTTCTGGAACAAAAGGTTGAATAAATTTGGTCGCGATACAGAAATCTCAGTTTTAATTAATAAAAAAGTCTAATTATAATATCTAAAAACTGGCTTCGAAGTGCATAAATTCGGGTCTAGGGCTACCTTTGGGTCCAAATTAATAGCTCTAGAGTCAATTAATTTTCTACAAGACAGAAAAAACGCACTTAGACACGTGCTCTTACTTACACTGCTTATATATACAGTGTGTCCACGTATAACCTGACCGACCTTTATTTTCGCAACCGTTGGCCCTAGATGCATACCTCCAATTACAAAAATGGTTTAAATAATGTAAAGAATTACTTTTAAAGCGATTTGGGTCAAGAAAAACATTTATTAAAAAATTACGAAATTTAAATTTTTATGCGGTCCCCCGGTCCTATAAGTGATATTTAGTAAAAATTTACTGTGACACTAACAAGTAAGACAGAAAAAGTCCCATTCATCTAACATTAAAATTGACCTATGAAACTTTGAAATGCATGGCTTATACCCCTTTTTTGCGTATCAAACCACATGATTTCGACCATGCTTTCAGGGGTCATATATAAAGTACTTAAACTTATGTCAGGGTATCTGCGGTTTGAAAGAAATCGTACAACTATTACGATTGAGTTAACTTTATTAGTTAAGTTTCAGATTAGTTAAAATAATTGTATTTTAACATACGCTGTATTTTGTAAGGATTTGAGGCTATGATTTCTTATAACAAAAATTATGTTATTTTCATAAGGTTTTATTTAAATTGCAACGATCGTCTTTCCAGTTTAAAATTTGTACTCGAACTTTAACTGACTTTCAAATGTCCGATCGAAGTTAAAATTTTACATACTGACTTAAATCCGATTACAGTGTAATATTATTATGATTTTCGACACTTACCATCTTATACATACTTATATTAGAGAATAACACAAAACAATTCCGATAGATTACCTTCAACAAGTTTAAGAAATGGTTTTAGATTAAATAACATAAACTTGCGTTGGTTGTGTTTTTTAACTTTTATAATTACGCTTTATGTATTTTTTAACGCTAAATAAAAAAATTACCTTCACTTTAACCATCATGTCAGGATTTTTCGTAAATCGTAAATTTCAAGGTTAAAAAATAGAGAAAAATCTGATACTATAAAATAGATGTAAGATATTTTTTTTAGCTTAGTTTTAATTTAATAATTTATTAGATTTTTTGGCTTATACTGGGTTTCTTACAACTAAACAGCTCGGGGGTCCGATGAGGTTGGGAGGGGAGGGGGATCAATTTTACCTTTGAGCTTTTTAACTTTGAAATTTGCGATTTGAGAAAAATTCTGACATGATGGTTTAAAATGAAGGTCATTTTCGGATTCAGCGTTAAAAAATACACGTGAATCAATTTTTAAAAGCTAAAAAGCATGGCACAACCCAAAATTTGAAAGACGGTGCATTTTAAAATATGTATAATTTTTGTAAAGAATCGAGGCTGTTGTTTTTTCATCTTTTTATTTAACAAAATTCTGTTATTTTTATCCTCTTATATGTTCAGTACAAATTGTATATTTTACAGTAATATGTCAGAATGATTAAAGATTTCAATTTTATACTGCAATGCTAATTTTACTCTCAACCATTTCTTTAATATATCTGATGAAATTATATTTCTACTAAATTTGTGAATGACCCCTAATTTGCAGCAAAAAATATGCTCCAAATTTAAACAGCTATTACTCGGCCAATTTTAATCGTAGAATAACGGAACTTTTTTTGCCTTACTTGTCAGTGTAACAGGAAAATTTTACTAAATATAACTTATAGGACCGGGGGACCGTATAAAAATTTAGATTCTGTAATTCTTTCCTAAATTGTTTTTTCGCTTCAAACTTTTTTTATATTAACTCTGCACCTAATTTTGACCATTTTTGTAATTGGAAGTACGCATCTATGGCCAAAGGTTGCGAAAATAAAGGTCGGTCAGGTTATACGTGGACACACTGTATATATATATATATATATTATGTATTCGAACAAAGCTTAAAAATTTGCTTTTTGCTTTGGAAAGGGTTTTAACTAAAAAAAACATACAAAATGTAACATAACATTCAAGGGGATATAAAACCTTAAAAAAAATCCCCCTCCCCTACTGTGGAAAAAGATTTACCCGCTTTAGAACCTTGCTATAGCTGCTTGCTTGGTGCAATTATGTTATTTGAAACACTGCGGAATTTTTATATGTTACTAAGGCTTACTGCAGCATGTTCGCCCTTCAAAATAGGTGTTGTAACATTTATAGTTCTTTAACAGGACGACACAAAAAAAATTCAGATGCATTACACTTTAACACCCATTACCGTTGAAGAGGTATTTTTTATAACCTTTATTTAACTTCAAGTATCTCTATGTGCGTAACTCACAAGCTAACATTTCAAACGCTTTTTAATCTCATTCACCAGCCAGTATCAAACTTATGTATTGAACTTTATGTATATTAAATTGTATGTGTTTATGCATTTTTCTTATTAGCTTTTTACGATGGTAGCAACCCTGGTGAGAAAGTGCATAACCAAAATTTTTAAATGGAATTTTTTTTATGTTGTCTTATATTGCAATAGCAACCATACTCTAAGTAAAATTTGTATAGGGTAAACACAACTTTCTTTTAAGCCGATAATGCTCCCTAGAGAGAAATATATTAATTAAATTTAAATAAAAGTTTTTTTTTATGTTTCAATGTATGACGGTCGTAGTCAAGATAAAAATATGTAGTACTTATTCAATACAATTTTCTTTTTTCGTTTATAGCGCCTCCTAGGGTAAAATATGGTAACCAAATTTAAGTAAAATAGATTTTTTTTATGTTTCACTGTATTACAGCTATACTAAAGTTAAAATTGGGGGGGGGGGGGCACAGATTCCACATAATTTTCGTTTGTTTATAGCGTCCCCTAGTCGGAAATGGGGTTATTAAATTTAAATAAAATTAATTTCTATGTATTTTATTAAATATATAGAATAAGCTTCTGCCACGGTCAAATATATGTTCTGATAAAAATTTTCAAAGGATAGGTTTTTACGCCTGTTCGCCGCTGGTCGAAAATAGCATATCTCAAACTTTAAAATAGATTTTTTTTATGTTTTCTCTTATGGCAAACATACTACAAGTTAAAATTGAATAATACAGATTTCTTGAAAAATTCTTTATAATTTCCCGTGGGTAAAAATAGGGTAACCAAATTTAAGTAAAATTGTTTTGTTTATGCTTCATTGTATGGCTTCTATAAAGCTTAAAATAGGTAGTATGAAGCTTAAAATAGGTAGAACAGATACAGCATAATTTCCTTTTGCGTTTATAGCGTCTTTTGGTGGAAAATAGAGTAACAAAGATTAAATAAATTTGATTGTTTATGTTTTTTCATAAATCTTCACAATAAGCATCTGCCATGGTCAAATTTCACATGATAGATTTTTTTTATGATGGTAGCTCTCGTAGTGGGAAATTGCATAACTAAAAAATTAAAATTAATTTTTGTTTTATTCTCATATGGCAACCAAACTGCCTTAAAATTAGAAAATACAGATTAAAGAAGATTTTATTTTGTGTTTATAGCGTTCCTGGAAAGCAATAGGATAACCAAATAAAACTAAAGTTGATTTTTTTTATTTCACTGCATGACAGCTATACCAGGGCTGCTTTTGAAGGTTTCCATGGCACCTTTTCTAATGATTCCTGTTACTAGGTGTTTGTTTTAAATAAAAATCCATTTTAAAAGACGCTTCTTTAAAATCATCAGTGTTCCACATGATTTTTTATTATAAACGACATTAAATTTTCGGCTCCTTTCTCTACAAAATATTATTAGATTAATCTATACTTATAATCAAAAACCACTTAATTGTAAATCCAGAGATTATTTAATGTAATTAGCAAATACTTTGACTACAGGCAGACACTCACACACTCGTTACGTGTGCATATACGGAGTGTCAACAACTAGAAGTTTAGCTGCATTACAGCTACTGCTGCAAGTACATTTTTGCATTTCAACACTTCCTATAAAAATATACTTGTTTAAATGAACACATTATACATACATTGATATTAAACACAGAAAAAAAACACTGAAAAATAATTTCAATCAACAGTCTTCAGTCCTAAATAAAGTCTAAGCTTTTCTAAAAGAACTCTAGCAAGAGGTTCTGTCATAATGTCAGCAGCCTGATTTTGGCTGTCAATGTGTTCAATGTTCATTATCTTTTCATGAAATTTTTCACGAACGAAATGATGTCTCACTTCAATATGCCTTGAACGTTTACGAAATTCAGGATTCTTTACTAGTTTGATAGCACTAGCATTATCCACAAATAGGGTTGGAATATCTTTAAACACTGAAATTTCACAAAACAGACGTGCCAACCAAATAATTTCTTTCGTGGCTCCACTGGCTGCCACATATTCAGCTTCAGTTGTCGAAAGCACTATGCTTTTTTGTTTTTGGTTAGTCCATGTAATAGCACCACCAGAATACAATCACAAGATTCCAGTTCTTGACTTTCTAGTAATTTCATCACCAGCAAAATCAGCATAACTGAAAATTTTAAGATCACCAACTAGATAATTTGCTTTATAAAGCAATTCATGCTCAGAAGCTCCTTTTAAATATTTAAATATTCTTTTGACTGCTTACCAATGACACAACGAAGGTGGGTCCAAATTTTCAGACACAACAGAAACTGCATAGGCAATATCAGGACGCGTGGCTGTACACAGATACATCAAACTTCCCACAGCTTCCCAATAAGAAACTTTTGCATCAAGAGTTTGATCACTTGTTTCATACTTTTCAGATGGAGTTGCAACAGCATTAGCATCACTCATTCCAAATTTTTCAAGAATTTTCTTGACATAATTACCTTGACTTATAAAGACTGATCCATCATTCAGCTTGGTAATTTGTATTCCCAGAAAACAATCTAAGGAGCCAACTGTAATTTTAAATTCAGCTTTTAGCTTTTCTACAAATCCGAATATTTCACTTTTGTCAGAACCTTCTATCAAGCTATCATCTACGTAAATGTCTTCAATGAGCTTCTTTTCTTTATTTTTACAGAAGAATAAACATGGATCACCTTGAATGCAATTTAATCCTTGATTTCTAATAAAGCTTACAAAACATTTGTTCCAGCACCTAAAAGCTTGTTTCAAGCCATATAAGCTTCTATCAAGTTTGCATACACGACCTAATCCATCATCATAGCCTTCTGGCTGTTTCATAAAAAAATTTTCGTGAAGCTCTCCGTACAAAAAAGCTGTTTTTACACCAAATTGCAAAAGATGAAGATTTTCTTATGCTGCGACACTCAGTACTGTTCTAACGATATCAAACCTAGCCACAGGACTGAAGGTTTCATCATAGTCTATACTATGTTTCTGACCATAACCTTTTGCCACCAAACTTGTTTTATATCTGTCAATGCTGCCGTCAGCTTTAGTCTTTACTCTTAGCACCCAGCGATTTGATATCAGTTTTTCTCCAGAGGGTAAATCCACAAGACTCCAAACTTTATATTCTGCTAAAGAAGGCATTTATTCATCCATAGGAATTTTCCAATGTGTAGAATGCTCAGACTCCATGGCTGATGCATACGAGTCAGGTATATCAAAATGTGATAGTAGTACATAATCATTGAGGTAGGAGGGTTTATTTATTTTACGCTTGTTACGTCCCAAGGATTGTGTTTCTTCTTTATCTGGAGGAAAAGAGAGGCAGATTCCCTTTCATTTGAAAACTGTTCTTCCATTGAAACATTATCCTTACTAACAGAGACTTCAGAGTAATTTTCTTGACCCTGAACAACAGTCAATTGTACTTTCTTTTCAAACATAGCTTAATTTTTAAACTTCACATCTTGACTGAGTATTATTTTATTTTCCTTTGGAAGCCAAATACGATATCCGTCTCTGTCACAATAGCCAACAAATGAACCTTTAACGCTCTTTTTGTCCCACTTGTGTCTTTTTTTGCTTTGGCACATGAACAAAACACAGTGTGCCGAATACTCTAAGATGATCAATTTCTGTTTCTTTTTTAAATCACAGTTCAGCAGGTGTCTTACCTTTAACAGCTGATGGATCAGTTCAATTCAGTACATATGCTGCAGTGTTTAAAGCTTCTGCCCAGAGATTAATAGGCAAATATCCTGCATGGATCATGGATCTCGCATTTTCAACCAAAATCCTGTTCTCCCTTTCCGAACATCCATTCTGCTGTGGAGTGTATGGCATTGCAAGTCTAATTTTAATACCTTTACTGCGGAGCATTTCATGCACAGAAGAATTATAAAATTCTTTCCCACAATCACTTAAAAATTCCTTAACGGTGTGACCAGCTACATTAACTTCATTCAAAAAACTTTCAAACAATTAAAAACTTCACTTTTCGCACTGATGAAGAAAACTCTTCTGAATTTTGAGAAATCATCTTTAAAGGATAAAAAATACCTTGATCCACCGATAGATTTTTCTTCCATAGGGCCACATAAGTCAGCATGTATCCACTCTCCAGGCACTGTAGGTCTATTGGATCTAGTACCAAAGCTTCTACGCTGCTGCTTTCCATAGAAACAGCCATCGCAGAATTCTTCTTTTACTTCTGTTTTTATTTCATATTTACTAAGAACTTCACTTACATACTTTCACTTTAATTACTATTTTAATTGCTATTTTAATTCACTTACATGTTTCTTATTTTGATGGCAAAGTCTGTCATGCCATATTCTGATGTTTTCTTCTTGTGTGACAATATGTACTTCAGGCGTTCTAGCAGGTTTTCTTACCTTCATCTGCAAGGCATATAATCCATTAGGTGTTCTTACGACTTTTAACCTTGGCACATCATCTTTAAAAAAAAATGCATCCCTGTTTTCCAGCTTTGAAGCTAAAACCCTTGTCGATTGTTTTACCAATAGGAAAAATATTTTTATCAATCTCTGGGACATACCATACTCCAGTAAGATGATTTTTCTTCCATTTTCTGTCTATAAGCAGTTCCACATTGACAGTTCCTTGACCATAAGCTAATATGACTTCACTATTACCTATTCTTATTTGTCTTGGAACAGGAAAGGTTTCATATGAGACAAAATATTCTTTTCTTTTTGTCATGTGAGCTGACACACCTGAATCAGCCAACCACAGTTCTTCATCAGTTACCCCATCTATTAGGCACATGAAGGCATCCCCATCTGGCTTTTTGTGAGTACTGTTACCTCTCTTCGGACAGTTCTTCGAAAAGTGCCCAGGAAAATGACATTTGAAGCATTTTCTTACCTTATCAAATTTCTTTTTATTGTTTTGTCCAGCAACAAGTGCAGTTGATTCGCCTTGCTTGATTGGCAGTCTCATCTCAATTGATCTGAGCCTCTCTGTCAGTTTTTAATAGTACTTTCCTTATTTGGCACGGACTCCCAAACGCTTTTAAATTCGAAATATTCCTGCGGCAACGTTGACATGATACGACTCATTAACAACAAATCTGGTAGTTCAGTCTTAGCAAGTCTATTTAGTTCGTCATTCAGCTCGCGAAAATTTCTCTGCAACCGAGAAATGTGAGTAACATCTTCAGAACTATTAGATGTAAATTTCCAACTAGGCGAAAAATGTTCGGACCAGGATTCGAACCAGGGATCTCTTCCCTGAAGCCTCCAGTGCTCTGCTATCTGAGCTATCCCGGACGAATCTGGTGGAACTTTTTCACCCAGCTAACCTTAATGATTATAGCATCTGGTCTGAAACCTGGTTCAGCTCAACAGAATAAATCTCAGGTAATGGAACTCCAGAAATCGCTGGATACGAAATTACACTAGATTAATTTTAACACAAAAAAAAGATTAATTTTTGTGTTAAAATTAATCTTTAGAACTGTCTTTTTCACTAGTAAAGAAAAGTTCCATCGGCCTATCTACTCGTTGACCAGAGCTCTGTTCGTATACAGAGATAAGTTTCTCCCAGATAGCTTTGGCTGTGTCACATGTGGCTGTAAGTTCCACATCGGCTTCGTCCATATTTCCGACTAACAGCAACTGGTGCAAGAGCATCATTTTTATAAAATGACTTCTTTTTCTTTTCAAAAGTGTTCACTTCTTCAGTTGTAGCTGTCGCTTCCGGATCGTCCGGACAGACAAATTTTCCGTTGACAACATCCAACACTTCCTGATGTTTCAACATTAATTCAGTTTGTCTTTTCCACATAGTCCACTTGCAATTACCGACTAATTTTTATATGTGAACTTTGAATTCCATTTTTAATTTTAAAAAAAGTTCTAGTCGTTAAATCTTTCAACAGTTTCGTACAACGCTAAGCAATTAAGCCTAGTAGGTTTCGCCAATGATTTACTTTCAGTATACTTATATATAACGCAATGACAAGCGTGATAAGCCCATAACCTGTTAGATTAATCTACACTTATAATAAAAAACCACTTAACTGTAAATCCAGACATTATTTAACCCTAGAACTACCGAAAATTTTACTCAAGTTTTATAAAAACATTTTACACCAGAATTTTTACTTAAAACTATTTAATTTGTTTATTTAACTTATTATTGTCTGATTTATAAATTTAGTTTGTTTTGAAGAAATTTCTGGTTTGAATAAATATTTTGAATGTACATGTCGGGTCCATTGGACCCTTCTGGTAGACAGAGGGTTAATGTAATTAGCAAATACTTTGACTACAGACAGGCACCCACACACTCGTTATGTGTGTGCGTATACGGAGTGTCAACAACTAGAAGTTTAGTTGTATTACAACTACTGCTCCGAGTACATTTTTGCATTTCAACAAATATTGATAATGCTTTCTCTCGGGAAAATGTTTTTCTAAATTTACTATGATTTACACTTTTTCTGTAATTATTTTTCACATCGCGCTCTGCATAATATAGGGCCTTACGGCTCACATTGTGAGGTGTCTGTGTATCTTATAAGATATCTGCATATCGTTACTCCCTACCAGGGTTGTCAGTAAGGCCTTCTTTTAATTCAGAAATTCAGTATAGTATTTACTTTATTTAATGACAGGCATTTTAGGATTACTAAAAGCATAGCTGCCAACTTTTACGCTTTTTTGCTACCGCTAAAATTTAATAGAGATTTTCGCCTTGTTTAATCGTGAGATTTCGAGGATTAAATAATACAACATTTACTATAAAATTTTACTGGTAAGAAAAAAGCGTAAAAGTTGGCAGCTATGACTATAGGTAAAAATTCGTCTTTCCAAATTTATGGTGTGAATTCGGAATTTCTGAATAAAAATGGGGGCCAAACTGTTAACCTTGCCTCCTAGTATAGTGAGGTAATGTTCAATGTTTCCAGACATTTGAACAATGGTAACTTTCAGCGTTTGCCACTGGATGACGTGCACCGCGCTTACTAAACGGTTAGACAGCCCTGAGCTATACTAAATTTAAAAATAGGGGACAGGCTTAACAGGCTCAACACAATTTTCTTTTGCTTTTATTCTCTTCAGTCCTGATGTACACAAATGTAAGCCTCAATTCTTTTCCTCATAAAAACTAAACCGTTTGATTTTTTACATTTTTACTTTACATATAGTATAGCTCTATATTTTTTTGCTTTGAAACGAAACCAATAAATGGCAGCATTGATGCTTATTTCCTCAAAAAATAAATGTTATTTCATCTGAATTTGCAAAATGCCTTCAAGACAGTGTGGCCAAGATAGTAATTTTCATAATTATTTAACTTAAGCTCTTCACAATGAAAATTTTTGAGGATTTGTAGATCATTCACTAGATTAAAACTCTTCAATATATTATTGCGTGAATTTCTGTTACTGATAATTAAATTAATATTTTAAGGGGGCTAATAATTTTCGATCCATAATTGTGAACTTAAATTACCAGTCCCCTAAAGTATCAATTTCGGAAAAGGGGCTCTGTCTGTCATATTTATGGTGCGAAGCTGCCAACTTTTACGCTTTTTTATAACCACTAAATTTTAAAAGAAATTTTTAAATTATTGAATCGCAGAGTTCGCAGATTAAATACGGAAAATTTTACTCTTACATTTAAGTGGTAAGAAAAATGCGTAAAAGTTGGCGGCTATGATGGTGTCGTTTCGTTTGTTCAAAAGCAATGAATGTGCATTTTTGTATTATTTTAACTTCAGATCTCAAGAGGTTATAGCGTCCGCTGATAGAAAATAGGGTAACTAAATTTTTTATATTTTTAGATAAATCTTGATAATAATTTTCTGCAATGGCACTTTTTTACTTTAATAAAAAGCTTCACACGATAAGTTTTTACGCTGGAAGCGACCCTGGTGGAAAGTTGCATAAATATAATTTTAAAATGTTTTTTATTATGTTTTCTCATATGGCAAACATATTCCAAGTTTAAGTTAGATAAGACTGGCTTAATTCAATGTTTTTCAAAGGAAAAGCTTAAGCAAATTGAAAAAAAATATATATGCATCACGGTACGTCAGCATTGAGATAAAAATAGGTATTACTGATTTAAAACATGTCCTTTGCGTTAATTGCGACCTCTGAAGGGAAATAGACTGTCTACATTTAAATAAATTTGATTTTTTATATTTCACAATATAAAGACATTTACAGTGATTACTCTGAATTGAACCTCGTTTCATAATGAAAAAAATGTGACTGTGGAAATTAGAAATTCATTACTGATACTAAATTATCAACTAAGTGGTTACATAAAACAGCCAAATGTAAAATATATGCAAATAATTTGTCTGCCGGTTTGTCTATCCATAGGGTAACTCCGGGAGAGTCGCCGCATCCCGAATAGATGCCGCACCCCTCGTATTTCTTGCAATTATAGATAGATGGTCGTCAAACGTACAGCATAGGTGCGCAATGAGATTATTTTAACCAGTGTATAGCGTGAATCCCATTTCGATGTTTACTTGTAGAAGTACAATCCTTATTTTGAAGTAAGTGCATGATTTCACTGTCCAAACTTTTAAATGCGTTATGTTTAAATTCTTTTCATACACTAATTGCTAAATGCATGCATGATTTCGAAGTCAAAACTAAGTGTAGAGTTTGAATAGAGTACTGTGCGCATGGTTACGCCCTTCCCCTTAGCGATGGCAGTTAATTGTGATGGCCGACGTCTGCACCATGCAAAATGGGATACATGCCGCGCTGCATTTCCGGTATACATGCTGCAGTTTATTTTGTACGGGATGTTTAAGTGTTATTAACTTTTCCTTTTCTTTTTGCACAGACTAACCATGTTAGGCATGCTATCAAATTTACTAAAACCAAAGGAGAAAACGGGGAAAATAAAAAGTAAGAATGGCAAGAAAGATGCAAGTCAAGATGATAATAATGAAAAATTGGATTACGCGTAACGCAGACGTTCTTTGCAAGCAATGTTTAGAAAACTACTCCAAAAAAAAGGAAGTGTGATTGGCTTCGTTGCATCATGTGTCAAATGTAGTTACATAAAGACTGTACTTTTTCGACACTTTTTCTGTACATTTTAGGCGAAAAAACAGGTCTCTTAACCCATTCGGGACCATAGGTGCATATAAGCACCTTCATTAAGAGCATACAAAATTTGTTTCTGGCACCAGTAAAAAAGAAAAGTACTACTTGCTTTATTTAATTAGAACATTTTTATGATTATTTAACGCTAGAACGCCCGGAAGGAGTCGATTCGACTCCGACCTTATGGTTAAATGTCAATTGGAACCAGAAATTCTTTCGCGAAATAAGTTAAATTTTAAAAACGCAGCTTTACGTTAAATAATTCAGTCAAATAATTTTAAATAAAAATTCTGGTGTAAAATATTTTTATGAAACTTGAGTAAAATTTCCGGGCGTTCTAGTGTTAAGTAAAGGTAACTTCTTTTAAAAAAGTGGTGCCAACCGAATAATGTTTGTGTAAAAGCCACCGGCCCCGAAAGGGTTTACAAGTAAATTATGTAAACACAATTTTACTTTTTTTTCTTTTCCCTCTCTAATACATTGATGTTACGTTGTTGCTGAAATAACAATTAAAATTTAATGTAAAAAAATAAGTCTATAATTTTAATAGCGAAAGTAGGCAAACATTTATTAATTTGAATCTACTGTTACGTTTCATTGTACTCATTTAGTTTAATTTTGTTATTACATCGTTAATTATAGACCAGATATGAATATATTTTTTAATATTTTTATTTATAATTTCATTCTGTTCTTATTACAACACTGTAAAAATTTTTCGGAACGTTTCAGGATATTATCCTGAAACATTTCGCATATTTTACAGGAATTTCCAATTTTTTTATGTCCCGCGCCAATTACGGCAATAATTCGTGTAATATTTTTGAGAGGTTTCGACTTTTCCGTAAACTACTCTCTACGCATGCGTACTTCATGTTTTATCTTCCATTAGCCATTTTGATAAATAAAGAATAATAAAAAAACAGCTGCCTAGGCACTTAGAGACAAATGTATTATTCTTTGTTTGGATAACAACCAGTAAAGTAAGTACCTAGTTTAAACCTTTTTGAAGTATATTGATTATTTTTTATAATGTCTGATTATGAAATAATTATTCTTTGTAATAAAAACTGAATGTATCTCCCAATTGAGAAATTTTGTTTTTATTAAAATGTATAGATAAGTAATATTTTTCAATTTTCCTTTGAAATAAACTTCCTAATATTTAATACGAGAAATGCATTAATAAGTTTAAAACATTATGAAATTAATTTTTTGAGATAAACATAATATTTTATTTAAAAACTTTCACTGAATTGCAGTATAATCAAATTCAATTATGCTGTTAAAAATTAATATTTTAAATAATTTATGAAATAAAGCATATTTAAATATTCGATAAACGGTTTATTTCCTTTAAATACATCATTAAGCCTATGTTATATGCAAATTGTTTTCAAAAATCTTATCCGTTGATAGAACCATATATTGTCTTTTTTTTTCGTTTAATTAATTATAAACAAAATTATTTTAATAAATTTGTGCCGTAGGGGCAGTTGGAATAATTTTAGAATTTTTAATGTACCGCCATTCCTATTTATAAAATATGATATATGTAAAATAAGTGTAATGTACTATTTCTCTCATTTCATTATGTAAAATTTGGAAAAAAAAATTAACATATAAAAGTAGTTTTTGCACGTTTTATACTTATCTTTTGTATTGCTTATCGAATCTTCTAGCAAGGATGTAAATTATTAAACCAGAAAAAAATTGATTAAAAGGAATTTTTATATTTTCTAAAATCTTATGATTTTAATAAAGGAATAAAAATAATGTTTGCATTTTTTAAAAATATAATTAACAGTTTTACACTTTACTTACTCGCATAAATCCGAGCTCAGAACTCATTTTTAGCAAATACTTTTTAGCTCACAAGGCTATCAAAGCCGTAAAGCTAATATGCCCGCAGGTTCTGCATGTACGTACGTATGTATGTATGTATGTACGTAACGCGATATCTCTTGATAGAAATATCCGATTTGCTTCAATTTTTTTTCTAGGATCATTCTGAAAAGGTGCTTCCCTAATTAGTTTTGGGGGTTCATTGGTTAAGTATAAAGATGGGGGTACGGGTGGCTAATCCCGCATTAACTTAGATAAATGGGTTTTTCATGCAGAATTATCAGATTTACTTCAACTTCGGTATACAGGTTAATTCTGATAAGGTACTTCCCTGCTTAGATTTGGAGATTCATTGTTTAAGGATAAAGAGGGAAATGGGAGGCTAATACCCCCTTAATTTAGATAAATGTGTCTTTCTATCCGATTTGCTTCAAATGTGGTATACCGGTTTATTCTGATAAGGCGCTTCCCTGATGAGATTTGGAGGCTCATTGATTAAGTATAAAGATGTGAAACAGGGGGGGGGGGGATAATCCTCCCCCTTAATTTATTTTTTGAGGGGCATTATTTTTTTAAATAAGAGTATAATATACAATTAGTATGAATAGCCTGTGAACTCAATGCCATCAGTTTAACTAGGCACTTTTTTTAATTATATGTTTAGTCACGAGTTTCGATTAATATATTTTTGTTGTACATCTTCGATTTTGTTACCTGATATATAAAAAATAATATTTTAAGAATTAATGCGCTTTCAGCTTGATTCTAATGTTACATTTAAAAACTAACACTAAAGTTTAATTTTGTACGATATATGATAGTTACATCAAACAAAATATTTTTGAACTACATGAAGTGAAACTTATTACTTCAGAAAGTCAACAAAGAAAGCTAATAGCATGTAAAAACTGAATTATTAATATTAATTAGCTATAGTGATAAGCAGTTTTAGAAATTTAAAAATCACGCTGTCTCGCGCCGCCGCCGACGAGGAATTTTACCCGGCGCACACCTGTAGTTGCTGCCCGTAGCAAAGCTGCAAATCCAAGGCAGAAAAAATAAATTCTTATCTATTTTTTTTAGATGTTTCCCAGAGGTTGAATTCTTAAAAAAATAATAGTTTATCAATATGAAATTAAAATAAACAAGTTGGAAAGTGCACGTCAAACTTGGCAAATGAGGTGCGTTCCTACTGTAACTAGTTTTATAAATATTTTCGAACAGCATATTGTACTGAATGTATGTTTTAGTGCACTTCATAAGTGTATATCTATTTCACTAGATTAATATTAACACAATTATTCTAATTGGTATACAAATCATATTAGATGTAAATTTCCAACTGGGCGAAAAATGTCCGGACCAGGATTCGAACCCGGGACCTCCTGGCTGAAGCCGCCAGTGCTCTGCCATCTGAGCTATCCCGGACGATTCTGGTCGAACTTTTTCACCCAGCTAACCTTGATGATTACAGCATCTGGTCTGAAACATGGTTCAGCTCAACAGAATAAATCTCAGGTAAAGGAACTCCAGAAATCGCTGGATACGAAGCTGGGTGAAAAAGTTCGACCAGAATCGTCCGGGATAGCTCAGATGGCAGAGCACTGGCGGCTTCAGCCAGGAGGTCCCGGGTTCGAATCCTGGTCCGGACATTTTTCGCCCAGTTGGAAATTTACATCTAATATATCTATTTCATTCTGTTCGAAAAGCTGTACCATCATTAAAATGCACCTGAAATAATTTTTTCCCATTGGCCGTCATGTAACGGAAAATTTTGACTTTCCCTGTAATTAAACTATGCAGCTGATTTTCATAAAATTTGAAAATACTCGACAAAATTTTCCAACAATTATATTTTTAAAATTTCAAACCATTCGGTTGGGTAGTTTTTATTCTGTTATATGCGGACGGACGGACAGGCAGACAGACGGACCGAAGGACGATTATAGGTGCTAGGTATTTATCTAATTACGAACACACCTAAAAAGGTATTTGAAACTTATTTGCCATATTTAATGTTGAAAAAGGTGAGTAGATCTGAAAATAGTGTTTCCTTTTATTTTTTCACATTTTTTATGTAATATATTAACGTTTCATAACATGACTTTTTTTTTATATTGAAAAATTTCTTTTTTCCACCGAGCTTGCATTTATGAACTAATATATCACGCTTATATTATTTGTTAACCTTGTCTGTAGTAAATTTTCCGGAAAAAGTGGTGGCATTTAGATGCCACGGCTTTTTGCTGTTATGTTTCATAACAAAGTAGTGAAACACTCAAATTTTTCAGAAACATTCCGTAATATATACTCCGAAACCTTTCATAACTGTTATGAAAAGTTTCAGAGTATATATTACGGAATGTTTCTGAAAAACTGGAATGTTACTACTTTGTTATGAAAGGTTTCGGAGTATATATTACGGAATGTTTCTGAAAAATTGGAATGTTTCACTACTTTGTTGTGAAACGTAACAGCAAAAAGCCGTGGCATCTAAATGCTAGCACTTTTTTCCGGAACCTTCCGGAAAATTTTTTACAGTGAAGCGCGGCATAACTACCGCACAAGTGCGGCGTCTCAGCCTGAATGTACGGGTGACGCGCCGCAGTGTAATATTTTAGAAAAAAATTGTTAAGAAATGTTAATTATTTGTTTTGATTTTTTTTTGTCGTAGTACACGCGTTGTATATTTAACAATGAATAGCACAGCATGATTTTTTTTTATGTCCACCACGGGACTTTATACACAAATTCAAAAATATGTGCGGCATAAATCCCGGAATTACTCTACACAAATTAAATTTCTTAGAATTCTAGTAAATTCAAGAATTTAAAATTTTTTATTGGGGTAGATTACAGTGAGAAGATTTCGATAAAATTGAAATTTTTTTAACATCAAAAATTGGCTTTAAAAGTTTAAAAGAATTGCAAAAGCTTCATCAAAGGTGTGAAATGTAAAGTATTTTTTGCAAGACACTTTTCTGATTACAAAAGAATTGTAATAGTTTTTTTTCTCTTATTGCCCTGTTTCCCAAGTAGCACAGATTATTGCCCCATAGTTGACAGATTGTGGAAACAGTTGGAAAATGGTATGGTTGGGAAATGTAAGGCTGGGAAATGGTTGGGTATTGGTAGGTACTGAGACACCTGTAATTTGAAGCGCATCTGAGCAAGATTCTTGGCTGCTAGCGGTTGGACAGCTTTGACAGCTTTGTTGGCAAATGTTCGAAGGCCAAAAGTACGGCAAGTCGAACATTTCTAATTGTGGGAAAACAATTATCCAACAATGGGGGATATTCCATCTACGTTTTGATCACGTGGTCAAGGTAAAAACTTCTAGCGTAAAGAAGGGAATGCTCCGTAGACGTGTAATAAAAATCCCGGTAGCCAATGAAACAGTTCATGAGGCAAAGCAGTAGTATCTTCCCTTCTTATCAGTTAGAAGTTCCTTGGGTAAATTACCGGTATCACGTGACTTTTTCAGCCTCGAACCCAGATTTGGAATATCCTCCATTAGCCAAGATGAGACTAAACATTTTGTGCTACTTTAGTTCTCTCGTATTACCCCCCTCCCCCCAATTAGAAGCTGTGAAATGTAAGTTTTTCGATACCCAGTAACCTGCTTAAATGCGTCCCTAATCGCTTGCATAAGTGTGACTATAGCGCCTAGAATATATAGTGTGGAAACCGGCTGTCCCTGTAATACTTAAAAAAGCGCTAAAATATTGTATCCCTTAAAGATGCAATGATACTGCTGCAATATGCAGATTGCAGCGACATCTGCAGGATATTTTCTACAGCTGCAAGAAATTGCTAGTCTATACAATGTGATGCTAGTAATACGAAAATCCAGCAGATGTCGCTGCGATCGACACATGAAATTTTAGCAATATCGTCGCACATTTAAGGGATACAAATTTTTAGCACTGCTTGGATAGCATATTTCCACACTAGGTATTCTAGGCGCTGTAGTGTGACATTATAAGGCAGATTTCACATTTACTAATAAAAATAACACGTCTAACCAAGGTACGATTTATTTTAATAAGAAAAACCAGCTAAGTATGTTTAATGTGTTTCCGGCCGAATATCAGTCGTTTCTTTCTCATATTCGGGGTAAGCCGAGGTTTCCAGCAGGTTTGTAGGATAATAAATCAAAATATTTAGTCAAATGTCTTGAAATAGTGCTCAAACTGACGTCGGGCCCTATGCAACCAGAATATGATTAACCATCTTACAGGAGGCTGTTGGAGATCGCATTACCATCCTTCAGATCACTTGATCCTCACGAGCACTAGTTTTTCTTGGTCGACCGCTTCTCTTCAAGTCAGTGTACTGTACTTTCCCGAAATATTAAACTTACTGACAGCTTGATGAAGAACAGTCTTACTTACATGTACCGTCTAAGCTATTTCACGTTCAGAAAAGCTTACTTTATAGACTGGGAGGAGGCAGTACAGACAGTCGCCTCATCGAGTTTACGGATGAAATTCTAGAATTAGTTAAAACTCGATTCGCATATTAAAACGCAATCGGTCTGCAAGTCGTAACTTGGTGGAAAACACCTGAAAACCCGATTTCAGCGGTTGACTCGTAGGTTTACCATTGTGTTTTCCTGTTCCTAGTCTTCCATGTTTTCATACCCTCTTCCATGTTTTCATACCGTAACTATTTCCGCCCTTTTTGAAACTGAAAGTGACGGTTTTTTACCCATTACAAACATTAAAAAAAGCACCGGGTACGGTTAAATCCACAAAACAACTGGCGAGGAATGAGTCGGGGGAAGTTATTTATAGCAGGCGAACGAGTCTGACGTAATCGACACATAAGATGGCGTAATATTCGACGTTAATGACGCTTTGTGTTAAAATACCAAAATTCGGCTGCTGGTCTTAAACTTTTGCACACGACTGTATTTATCCAGTGTTTCCATCCTGTCAACAAGGAAGAAACAGGTGTGTTGACCACGTTAGAGGCCGGACTGCTAACGTTTACTTTCTGATCGACATAGGCTAATCCTTCTCGCCAATAATGTACAACAAGTCGGAAATTGCTCGTCAAACGTGGCAAATGTGGTGCGTTCGTACTATAACTAGTTTTATAATTATTTTTTGTACCCCATATTGTACTCAATGTATATATTTTTTAATTTCATAAGTGCATAGTCTATAACATCATTAAAATGCACTTGCAATAATTTTTTTCTCATTCCCCGTAATGTAACGGAAAACTTTTGATTGTCCCTGTAATTAAACTATACATCCGATTTTCATAAAATTTGAAATGGCTTGACAAAATTTTGCAACAATTATATATTTGAATTTTCAGACCATTCGGAAGGCTGTAACATCATTAAAACGCACTTGCAATATTTTTTTCCCATTGGCCGTAATGTAACGGAAAACTTTTGACTGTCCCTGTCATTAAACTATACATCAGATTTTCCTAAAATTTCAAATGACTCGACAAAATTTTGAAACAATTATATATTTAAAATTTCAGACCATTCGGAAGGCTGTAACATCATTAAAATGCATTTGCAATAATTTTTCCCATTGGCCGTAATGTAAAGAAAAACTTTTGACTGTCCCTGTAATTAAACTATGCATCCGATTTTCATAAAATTTGAAATGGTTCGACAAAATTTTGCAACAATCATACATTAAAAATTTCAGACCATTCGGTTGGGTAGTTTTTGCTCTGTTATATGCGGACAGACAGACAGACGGACGGACGGACGGACGGACGGACGGACTGAACGACGACTATAGGTGCTACGTATTTATATAATTACGAACGCACCTAAAAACGGGATCCCTCATGAAAACACATTTGGCTGCTAATGGAGGATATTCCATCTACGTTATGATCGCGTGGTCAAGGCAAAAACTTTTAGTGTAAAGAAGGGAAGGCTCCGTAGACGTAATGAAAAACCCTCGCCAGCCAGTGAAACAGTTCATGCGGAAAGCAGTAGTAGCCTCCCTTCTTATCAGTTAGAAGTTCTTTGGGTAAATTACCGGTATAACGTGACTTTTTTCAGCCTCGAATCCAGATTTGGAATAAAGTCCATTCTTCGCCTATAAATGTTTTTGACCAAACTCTTTCTCTAAAATTTAAATTAAAAAGACAATTTAATTGAACCTTTCTTCCGACAAATGTTAGTACACTGTTTATGCACGAGCTGACAAAGAAATGGAGGATATTCAATCTACGTTATGATCACGTGGTCAAGGTAAAAACCTCTAGCGTAAAGAAGGCAAGGCTCCGTAGAAGTAATGTAAGTATCCGCCAGCCAGTGAAACAGTTCATGCGGAAAGCAGTAGTAGCCTCCCTTCTTATCAGTTAGAAGTTCTTTGGGTAAATTACCGGTACCACGGGACTTTTTTCCGCCTCGAACCCGGATTTGGATTATAGTCCATTCTAGTATAGCGCCTAGAATATATAGTGTAGAAATCGGCTATCCCTATAATACTTAAAAAAGCGCTAAAATATTGTATCCCTTAAATATGCAATGATACTGCTGCAATATGCAGATCGCAGCGACATCTGCAGGATATTTTCTAAAACTGCAAGAAATTGCTAGTCTATACAATGTAATACTAGTAATACGAAAATCCCGCAGATGTCGCTGCGATCGACACTTGGGATTTTAGCAGTATCGTCGCACATTTAAGGGATAAAAATTTTTAGCACTGTTTGGATAGCATATTTCCACACTAGGTATTCTAGGCACTGTAATTCTAGGATTCCTCTATAGAGCAGTGCACATCACGTGACTTTTACCGTAAAACGTTGAAAGAGCTGTATGACACACAAATGGAAAAAGCGTTGATGAAAGTACTCATAGTTATCCTACAGCAGCAGCAAAAACCTTTTCGTAACGTTACCTTACACATCTCTACATGAAAGTGTCTACGCATTGCACCTAGAGTTGCAAAGGGTGGATAAAACCGGGTTTATTCCCGGGAATTCCAGGGAAAAGAAAGTTTTAAGAATGAAAAATTTTTAATTTATTATTTTCAGTTATTTTTAATGATTTTAATTTTTGTCAATGTAAACAAAACTAATAACATAAAATATTTTTAAAAATGCATGGTTTGCATGAAAACTAAAGAAATATAGAAATATTAAGTAAGAGAAATTAAAATATCATAAGAAATTTTGTATTTTGATCGTCGATGAGTAAAAAATGAAAGAGGCAGATGAGAGATTCATCTTCCCTGGCATGAATATAAACTTCACCTGTGTTCTTCGAATCAACGAATGTAAACAAAAAAGAAGATGAACAAAATTAAAAGAAATCGATGCAAAAATACAAAGCAACTCGTTAGAAAATTAATATAAAGTATGCCTGAATAAGAGATATGCGAGCAAACAGAAACTAAAAAAAATTATTTTTTAAAGAAACAGTCATATGCTCACCTATTTACAGACGTCATTTATGTAAAGCTAATAAATTATAAAGACAGACTGTAAAATCATAAGTTTTGTGAATTCATAATGTAAAATCTATTTTTTGGAACATTCTTCCCTGAAATTTCTTTAAAATAAAAATTTCAAATTGAAAATTAATTGCGTTTGTTTCTCTTCAAAACTCCTTCAAAATTTCCAATATTCCCCAAAATTTCGGGTTTATTCCCCAAAATTCCCGGGTTTATTCCCGTCCTTCAAAATCTGTGAGTGTTTTGCAACTCTAATTGCACCAAGTACATGTTCAGAAAATGCTTAAACAGGTATTTCTGTCCAAACTATGGCAAACCTACATTCTTGAATTTGGCGATACTCTCCTTGACGAGTTCCAAAAGATGAGTATTAATAAGTATTAGCTTGGCAATAATGGAAGGCTCGCCAAGTGTCTTGGTGATTCGTGATTGTCCAAAACCCTTCTCAACCAATCACATTTTATATCCCGTAATTTGCAACTCTAAGGCGCGACACACCAGGGAGACATGCAACAAAAAAGCGTGAGGCATGCAACAATTTCACCCTGCTAACAAAGAAAAAACCGGTTTGAACAGCAGAATGGACTTTATTCCAAATCTCGGTTCGAGGCTGAAAAAAGTCACGTGATACCGGTAAGTTACCCAAAGAACTTCTAACTGATAAGAAGGGAGGCTATTACTGCTTTCCGCATAAACTGTTTCACTGGCTGGCGAGGTTTTTTCATAACGTCTATGTAGCCCCTTCCCTTCTTTACGCTAGAAGTTTTTACCTTGACCACGTGATCAAAACGTAGATGAAATATCCTCCATTTGCCTCCTGTTTCACAATTATTGTCACATGTCTCTCTGGTGTGTGGCTCGCCTAATATAGAGGCACCTTAAGTACAGCGCCTAGAATACCTAGTGTGGAAATATGCTATCCAAACAGTGCTAAAAATTTGTATCCCTTAAATGTGCGACGATACTGCTAAAATCCCAAATGTCGATCGCAGCGACATCTGCGGGATAATAGTATTACTAGTATTACATTGTATAGACTAGCAATTTCTTGCAGTTGTAGAAAACATCCTGCAGTTGTCGTTGCGATCTGCATATTGCAGCAGTATCATTGCCCATTTAAGAGATACAATATTTTAGCGCTTTTTTAAGTATTACACGGATAGCCGATTTCCACACTATATATTCTACGCGCTACACCCAAAGGCTTTTAAGATACATAGACCGGCAAACTGTCAGTTTAACTGAGGGTTTTTGAACACAGCTGTTGTACGGCAGTTCATAGTTTTATATTTTAATTTACCTAAGAAAATGCTTTTATTAGCGTATTTTTTCATTGCGGTTCATTAAGTATTAGTCTACCCTATTTCACTTATGCCTTTTTAAAAAAAAAAATACCTTATTATTCATCAATTTTTTTGTTTTTTTTTCGTATAGCAAGTACCCAGCAAAGACGAAATTGCTGGCCAGCAGCAAGATAGGTGCTGGCAATGATGGAGAAGTGCTGGCTGATGGTCTACCACTGCATGACCACTGCTGGACAGCTTTAGTCAACTTTGCTGTTGGAAATCATCAGATAAAATTCTGGTGGGCATCCATTTTATCTCATGCGCTGGCCCACCACTACATGGAAGTGAGAGAACTTTTGCAGTATTATTGCTGGGAATCCTTACGCTAGGTGGCGCTGCGAATATCGAAGATATTGAATATTTGAACACAAATCTGAAATGACTATCTTAACACAATTTAAGCTGTGAAGCTAATTTTTTTAAACTGTAAAAAATATAGCACCACTGCCACCAATAAAATAAATAAGTAAATGAATAAATAAATAAATTCTTTATTTCGACGCACTTTTTTTTTCTCCTTAAATCTGGTTTTACTAGGTTACAAAGGATGTCGGTTTTCATAATTTACGCAGTTCAGAATCAATAATTAAAAAAAACGTATAAAATACATAGGATTTCTATACAATAGAATAATTTCTATACGAGTTTAATGATTGGGAACGTAAGTCACAAAAGAAACAAACTTGAAATAGTGTAATGAGAGCTTGAAAACTACGAGCAATCGTAGCGTACGCTGAAATCATTTGTTCATGTCCGATCACGAAAACCAAGCAGCATCGATCGCGGTCAGTGCTTGGGAGGGTGACCACATGCAGTTCAAATATTTCTATAGACATTTCTATTATAGACACTTCTACAGATGTTTCTATAGCTCTTGGTGAAACTAGCTTATAGAAAAAAGAGCCATAATTATATAATACTTTGTTTTTTTATAGAATTCTAGAAAAAAAAAATTTGTAAGGGAAAGTTCTGGGCCAGCAAAGGAATAGCAGTGGGATAGGTGCTAGCACTGCAGGAAAAGTGCCGGATTGAAGTAATGTGATGGCATAACAATGCTGGCCTGCTGTTGGCCATCACTGATTGGCCTGCTGTTGGCCATCACTGTTGGGCCAGCTGCATTCGGCTTGGACACTTTTCGACAGATTTAAGTAATGGCACCCTTGCACTTTACCGCTGATAGCACTGCTGGCTGCCATCTTTTTTCCAGCTGATGGCCTACTGCTTCTTTCTTTGCTGGGTAAGTATTTCAAAAAACATCCTCCAATTATAAAAATATAGTGTTACCTTTTTGCATAAAAATTAGTTTAAAAAACTTAAATTTCTTTACAAATAATTTAAAATTTTGTAAATTACTATATTATGTTACAGTTGCTACCTTTAATCTAAACATCCTTTCCAGTTACTTTTGCGTCAAACTTTAAAAAAGGTAGAATTATAATCTTTAACAATCTGGTTCCATATAAATTTCGCCTTTATTTAGGTTTATAAGGCATGTTAAAACTAGATACTCTTTTTTAAACTTCATTTTTGAAAATTCAAAATTTATAACACATATTTAGATATAAAAAATAGATTCATGTAAAAAAATATGCCATAAACTTCATATATATTGATAAAAATTAATTTTTAAGCTCATTCTAGCCATAGCACTTAATGGTAAATAACCGCAGCTGACGTACAAACCTCGCGGTTCTGGTGTTTCAATTTACTTCAGATGGCTGCCATGATTTCGCATGCTTTTGAATGGGGATTGCCGGTCTACGTATCTTAAAAGTTTTTGGCTACAGCGCCTAGAAAATACAGTGTGGAAAACGGCTATTCCTATAATGCTTTAAAAAGTGCTAAAAACTTGTATTCCATAAATCTCCAACAAGCAACAATGCTCAGCGGCAATATGCTGATACGAGCGCCATCTCGTAACTCTTTTCAATATAAACCCTGTGTTTTCAAAAATTATAGAATGTTAAATATCGGAAACTATAAATATAAGATATTTTGGTCTGTTATAAGCTAATTTAGTTAAGGAATGACGTGAAATAGGTTAAAGAGTCTCTTTTAGAATGACTATCGTTTTTAAATCACTACGATGGCGCTACGATCGACATCTTGTTATTCAGCATCGTTGTATATTTACGGGATTCAATTTTTTGGCACTATTTTGTAGCCGTTTTCCACACTGTATCTTCTAGGCGCTGTACTTTGGTTATACCTTAAGTCTCACTTGTCTAATGGACTATATTCCAAATCAGGGTTCGAGGCTGGGGAAAGTCACGTGGTACCGGTAATGGAGGATATTCCAAATTCGGGTTCGAGGCTGAAAAAAGTCACATGATACCTTTAATTTACCGAAGGAACTTCTAACTGATAAGTAGGGAAGATACTACTGCTTTGCCTCACGAACTTTTTCATTGGCTAGTGGGGATTCATATTACACGTCTACGGAGCCTTCTCTTCTTTACGCCAGAAGTTTTTACCTTGACCACGTGATCAAAACGTAAATGGAATATCCTCCATTTACCCAACGAACTTCTAACTGATAACAAGGGAAGCTACTACTGCTTTTCCCATGAACTGTTTCACTGGCTGGCGGGGATTTACATTGCGTCTACGGAGCTTTCCCTTTTTAAAGTTAGAGTTTTTTGCCTTGACCACGTGATTATGATATTGATGGAATATCCTCCATTTAATCGAACTTCATCCAAGCTACGGCGTCTAGAACATATAGGTCGGGATCCAGATAGATTTTTCGCTGTTAGCGAAATGAGATTGACCAATCAGAAGCCTGCATTTTTGTGAACTTTTTGCTGTTTCCAGAAATGCTGGCTTCTGATTGGTCCATCTCGTTTCGCTAACAGCGAAAAATCTCGAGGCTAACGAGAAAGACAGGCTACCGCGGTGAGTCCGATTCTTCTTTTTTTACAGACCGCTGGAGTCACGTGATGCTCTTTTCGCACACCTTCATTGGTGCATTCGAGCATCACATGACTCCAGCGGTCTGTAAAAAAAGAAGAATCGAACCCACCGCGGTAGCCTGTCTTTTTCGTTAGCCTCGGAAAAATCTATCTGGAACCCGGCCTATAGTGTGGAAATCAGCTATCCCAGTAATACTTAAAAAATGCTAAAATATTCGATCCCTTAAACGCCAAACGATGCTGAAATCCAAAGAGTCGATCGGAGCGACCTCTGCAGGGTATTTTCTAGTCTAGACGCAGCAATCATGGAGGAAAGAAATAGATGGAGCTGCACTGTGCCGTAAAAACGATTTGTAATATGATGTGCGTTATCGCTCAAATTTAAATGCCCTCATTCGGCCCAAAACAAAGCAAGCACATGGAACAGGGACCAAATTCTTTGACATCTCCCACGCATTTTTTTTCTCTAAATGAAAATGATCTGCTTATATTTAAGCATTCTCAAGTGCATTTCATTGTACAGTGACCTCTCACTTATGCGCCTCTCAGTTATACGCGTCTCTCAGTTATACGCAAATTTCGTAAGGTCCCTTCACGAGGAATAGGAAAATAATGCTATACATCTCTCACTTATAAGCGGAACTTTGAATTGTCTCTCTCAGTTATACGCGAAAATAAAACGCATTTCACAAACTATTCGAAAGGTTTTTTTTATCTATAAAAATTTTTCTGCAGGTGTCAAGGTCAAAAGACCGTTCCGCGGCGCCTGAAAGGGTGGATAGGTTGTTACAATTAGACATTTCACCCTCTCCCCTCAGTTCTAATGGTTTCTTCTTTTCCTTTTTTCTCTTTTATTTTTATCAATCTACTCGTGTGTTTCTTTCCGTCTTTGCTATTACGGTAGCACCTGGATTTCATTTTTGTTTTCTTTGTGCAATAAAAACGAGTAAAAGAAAGTTAACAATATCGTTCAAAATGGAGATTATACGAGCAGCAGAAAATGATCCTAAACTGTCAAAAATAAGTTTAGCTCGAAAATTCGATTTGCCAGAATCAACGCTCAGAGGGATTTTAAAGAACAAGGACTCGATCAAAAAAATGAACAGTGAGTATTTTACACAAGCGAAGAAACGAACAAGAATTCAGAAAGGAAAATTTGAGATTTTAGAAACCACTTTATTCAGTGGTTTAGAGAAATGGGAGCTTCTAATTTACCCATTAGTGGTGAGTTATTCAAAGAAAAGGCACTCACTTTGTCAACAAAATTGGGAATCGAAAATTTTTCTGCTTCTTGGGGATGGCTAGAAAAACTTAAGAAAAGACACGGTTTAACAAATCATTGCCTGAGTGGTGAAAGCGCAGCTGTTTCAGATTCAACTGTTAATGAATGGATTGCAGATCTTCCAAATTTAATTCAAAACTTTGATGTTAAGAATATTTTTAACTGCGACGAAACAGGTTTATTTTACCGTCTTTTACCAAACAAAGCCCTGGATTTTATGGGAGAAACATGTCATGGTGGCAAACACAGCAAAGAAAGAGTGACTGTGCTTTTATGTTGCAATGCGGACGGATCAGAAAAGTTACCGCCAATAGTGATTGGTAAATCGAAGAAACCACAGTGTTTAAAAAATGTGAAGAAATTGCCATGTTCTTATGCAAGTAGCATCAAAGCCTGGATGACATCGAAAATTTTTTTAGACTTTTTGGAAGAATTTGATATGAAGATGGCAAAAAAAGAAAGAAACGTTCTGCTATTTATGGACCAGTGTCCCGCCCATCCTCCAGATCTCCCATTGCTGACACATACACGAGTTATATTTTCCCCTGCAAATTGTACTAGCAGACTTCAGCCATTAGATCTCGGTATAATAAGGTCAATTAAAGCGCAATATAGGAAAGATTTGGTGAGAAGAATGTTCATATCACTAGAGCAGAAAAAGGAATTCAAGAAAATTTGGATTCTGGATGCTATGCATATGTTGGTTTCCTCTTGGAATAACGTAACAGCCACAACAATTTCTAACTGCTTTAGAAAAGCTTTTTTCCTTCAAATGATGTTGATATTATTCCATTACAGGAAAATGAAAACGACAGCAATGATTTTAACGTAGACGTGGAAGAATGGAACAGCATAAGCCAAGATTCTCTTTCTTTTCAAGATTTCGTCAATGTTGATGAAAATTTAACATCAACGGCAATAAGAGATATTGAAACTGTTTTTGATGACGTGAATGCTGAAAAAGAAGTAGAAGAGGATGATAATGGTGAAACTGATACTGTGATTGAAAACTGATACTGTGATCCCATATTATGCTGCTGCTTTAGGAGCCCTGGACACTTTGAGATGTTACCTTCAAAATGCTGATGTAGCATCAAATACAATGACGCACTTTAATGCATTAGAAAACGTCGTTGTACAAACACGACCTAAGCAAAAACAAACGACCATTGATGACTTCTTTAAAGAGGAGTAATTAGCATTTTTTTCTTTTGTAAGTACTATATCTCTTTCTACGTAAAATTAAATTTTACGTTTATTGTATTTTTTTAAACTAATTTTTATAGTGAAAGTTTAAGAATTTTTTTTAAAGTACGATATACTAATATTAAACCTTTTTTATTTTATAAAATGTTATTAATCATAATTCTTATATTGCAAAATGCTTTTTTCCCCATAATGTGTATAAAGAAATACTACATCAACATTCTCTCAGTTATGCGCGGCTCTCAGTTATGCGCGATTTTAAATCAATTCCTTCAAACGCGTATAAGTGAGAGGTGACTGTATTATGTATTAAAAACTGTATTACTACAGCGCCTAGAATACCTAGTGTGGAAATATGCTATCCAAACAGTGCTAAAAATTTGTATCCCTTAAATGTGCGACGATACTGCTACAATGGAGGATATTCCAAATATGGGTTTGAGGCTGAAAAAAGTCATGTGATACCGGTAATTTACCCAAGGTACTTCTAACTGATAAGAAGGGAAGATACTACTGCTTTGCCTCGTGAACTGTTTCATTGGCTAGCGGGGATTTAGATTACACGTCTACGGAGCCTTCCCTTCTTTACGCTAGAAGTTTTTACCTTGACCACGTGATCAAAACGGAGATGGATTATCCTCCATTTCAAGTGTCGATCGCAGCGACATCTGCGGGATTTTCGTATTACTAGTATTACATTGTATAGACTAGAAATTTCTTGCAGTTTTAGAAAATATCCTGCAGATGTCGCTGCGATCTGCATATTGCAGCAGTATCATTGCACATTTAAGGGATACAATATTTTAGCGCTTTTTTGAGTATTACAGGGATAGCCGATTTCCACACTATATATTCTAGGCGCTTTATCATCGTGTTTTCCTGCTCCCAGTCCTCCATGTTTTCATACCTTTATTTGTTGGACAAACACAATGATAAACCTACGAGTGAACCACTGGTGGTATTAATTTTTGGCTTATGCACCACTTCACTTCCGGCAGACATGGATCATTAGATTCCCCTACTTCTACTCTTCCATAAAATAAAGGTTTTTTCTTGTGCTTGATAACATAGGTTTTTGTGCTGTCGGCTCAGGGGCGCGCCAGCAGTATCCGGCGCCTGTGTACAGAACTTCAATTGGCGCCCCATGTTCCTAAAAATATATATACAGTATAACTTCAAAAATCCGGCATCATGGGCACCGATGCCGGATTTTTGAAAATTCGGGATTTTTGAAGGAATGTCAAAAGTAGTAACTAGGAATATCAAAAGTAGTACTATACTCTTAATGGTGCCTTTAGCCATAATTTATTTCATTATTAAATGATAATTATGTAAGAAAAAGAGAAAATTAAATATAAAAATAAACTTACATTAATTGATATTTTCTATGTTACAGAAAAAAAAATCTAGTAAAGAGTGAATCTATTTCTTCTCGTGTAATTTCGGACACATCGATGTCAATTTTATTTGCTTCAATTTTTTTGGCCGTTCTTTAACAAGTTTTTCTTGTATTTTATACAAATGAAGAATTTCTATTGAGGACCCATTTCGGGATTACAGTCTTGTTCTCTAAAGCAGATATTAATTCTAAAGTTAAATTTATGCATTTTTCTTGTGACACCTTTTCTTCTGCCTTTTGTTCATCTTCGCCTTCGGAGCGGTTACTAGCGTTACCGACAGTTCTATTTAGCACAGCGTCAGAAGAGAGACTAAAAAGAACTTGTGTATTAGTCTCCACGCCGTTGCTGAGCAACAGTGCAGATCCCAGAAGATTTGTTCAGAAAATAATCGCGTCTGACAAATGAAAAAAGTCATTTTTTTTAAATTTTACTTTCGATTTTGAAGTTTTCAATTCATAAACAATTGCTATTTTTCTTCTACCGTAACTCGAAAGTTTAAAAGCAAAAGGAAGGGAAAATGATGGTTTTGATGCCGGATTTTTGAAGTTGCCGGATTTGTGAAGTTACACTGTATATAATTTGTTTTCAATGAGAATAAATGCATAGCTGCCAAGCCAACCTTCCGGGAGTTTTCTGCAGATCAAATAAACAAATTTGGAACCAGAAAATTCATTAAATGAAATATGTCTTGTTTCTACAGGGTTATTTTTTATTTCATTTATTAAATTAAATTTCTGGCTAAAAATATTGTTATTTGACTTTAAAAATAAAGAATGTTGGCAGCTATGCAAATAAAGGACATCCCTAAAAGGTGGGTGCTTCAGCTGTTTGCTCCCTCTCCCCACAATGGACTTTACCCACGAATGGCAACAGCCACGCCTCTGCGGGGAAAAACTGTCCGAAAAAGACTGTTTATTGGACGAAGGGGGAGCAGTGTTAAAATGTTGTTCACGCCTATTGGTGTTTTTCTTCTGTTTACCCGCGACTGACGTCACATGGGTAAAGTCCATAGCATACCTCCTAAGTAAATCAGCTTCTTTTACCTCCATCACTCCCGGAATTTTTAAGATCTGAAGTTATTTATATTGATACTTAAAACAGTTCAAATAAACTTTAATTTGGAAATATAGCTGTATTGAATTAATCAATGGTAGGACTATGATACAAAGAAAGGGGTTCTCGTAATACGGTAAATACACATAAAAGTGGAAAAATATTTTCTCAAATTATGGTGTCTGTAATACATCGGAGCGCATTATAGTACTTTTATTTCTTTTAAAATAATATAACATCAATTAAGATGCGCCCTTAAACAATTACCACACGTAGATCATAATTAGGGGTGCATTCGAAAATGTACCAGTCCTGGAACATTTGATTTTATATTAGTAAATATAGAAACCCTATGCCTATACAACAATTGTTATGAAAAATTCACATTCATTTCGACGTTTACATTGCTAAGAAGCTAAGCGTATCTTTACCTTGTCACTCTGTTAACCCTTCCTTCTCTGTCAGTTTTTTTTATTTTTCGAATTTTCCAATTTTCGTGCCATGAATACGAGTTCTAAATTAAAAATATCTATACTAATAAAACAAAGTATCGCTCTGTCTGTGTGAGATGGCTAGCAGAATCTACGGCACATACAAGGCTCAAACTTTTTGTTAGCATAGTCGAATGCCTCGCCTGGTGCACCTTGCACCAAAGTTTCAGAATTTTAAATCTTTAATAATTAGTTGAGAAATTAATTAAACAGCTCAAATTAAAAGATTGGAAAAGTATTCATAATTCAACAGGAGCATGGATTTTTTCCCAACCGTAGACAATTTCTTCGAAAACTCGAAGAGAGGGTGAGGGGTTAATAGAATTACAGCGCTGCTAGGGTGATAAATGTACTGTGCCTTTTTAAAAGGGACTGTATCTTAAAATCTACTGGGCCTAACAATTCGAAAATTACACAGCCAGACTAAAAAAAAATCCCTCCTTTCAGAAATTCTACAAATTATTCCGGTACGGTTTCAGGTAGTCAAAAATCCACGAAAAATTGCAGACAACTGACGTCTTTCAATAGTGGACATTTTCGAACAAATATGAAATTTTCAAAATATAAATTTATAGATTTAATTTTTATGTATCCAGATATAGAATTTTTCGCTGATTTCAGACATGTAAATTTCTTCGTGGTCTCTCAATTGCAATCTTGGATATTAATTATTATTTCATTAATTGGATGATTCCTTTCAAACTCTCAATTTAAAAGTCAGTCTTTCGAAACCACAAATGATTTTTATACGAGGATTCTTTGGAATGCCGTCGAATTTTTTAAAATACACCGTTTAGAGATTTTAACCACTTCACCGGTTGCCCCGAGATAAGTCGGGGGTAAAAGCACTGTTTCCCCATACCTGTCGCCGGTGAAGTGGTTAAAGTTATGCATCTAGCCCTATCTTTAAACGCTGTTTAATAATATCTGAATTTTATACAAATCTATCAGCAACTTTTTTTTTTAAATAAAAATTTCGATTTTTAAAAAGGAAAAGAATTGCTTTGTTGAAACGCAAATTTGTTAAAATTAAGAAAACTGACGAACCGATCGATTTGGAACTTTCAGATAGTAGTTCATAACACATAATAAAGATTTTAAAAAGTATGGGGCATCAAATTTCATGGGGGGGGGGGGGGCGGGGAATCAAATATTTAAAACCGTAACGCTTTCTACCGTTTGAGATGCGGATTTTTGACGGAGCCCTGGGATAAACATTACTTTTAATACAAAAATTTCAAAAGTGTAGTTACCACTATTTTCGAACAGTAATTTCAGCAAATATCTTAAATTCTTGCTTAAGTCCTCCACCCCCTTGACTAATATATGACTAATGACTAATATATACTGACTGTGGGTAGGTTGTTTAACAAAGTTTCGTCCAGAAACAGTTTTGTTAAGAATAGAGTTCTGCCCCTGGTGTTGGAATGTGGAACTAAAAGATTCGAGATTTGTTTTTTTTTACAAGAATTGCAGTGCATACTAGGAATACACCGAATAGTGGTTTTGGCTGAATACCGAATACCGAATATTCAGCCTACAGACGAACCGAATACCGAATATTCGGCTTGTGGAATAATTTTATATTTCAAAGTTTAAAGGCATTAAAATGTTAAATTTTAAAACAATTTTACATAATGTTTAAAGCAGAAACTTTCACTTTGATAATAAAGAGCTTTTTACAAATAAACTTTATGCTGAAAAAATCTGCTAGTTATAGTTATATAGCTAGGATAGTTATAAAACTTTCTTAATTAATAAAATTTTTAATTTCATAGCTTCTTCTGTGAATTAAAACAAATGAATAAAGTTTTCTTAAATTCTAAAACAAACATTTTAAAATCAAAGAGTAATTGTGAAAAAAATGGAAGAAAAATTGTACAGGATCATATATTATTTGTATGTCAGGAAGAGACTAAAATAAAAGCAAATAAATAATACAATCTATTCAAATTTTATTTGGTGGCAACTCAGCAAGAATAACTGTTCTACTCCCTCTGATTTAGCAAGGAAGTTTTTAAATGCATCCTAGATCGGTGTCTGGAGTGGGCGATCACTTTCCGAGATTGTAAATGTAAACGTTGTTCTTAAAATCTGCAAGAAACAGATCATTTACTGGACAATGTTCAGGAACTGCATTTGTACGTAATTAATTCCTATAAAAATCCTCGTGATTGGTTAATTTTCTTAAATAATACTTAACAAACAGAAAATAAATAATGTAAAAACATTCTCTTTTTTTTAAATATATGATTCTGTTTCTAATTATTCTGAATATCTTTATAAGTTTATTGTTAAACGTAGAAGTGGTATAAGTTTTTTAAAATATGTTTTAAAAGTTTTTTTTAAGTATTCGGTTGGGCCGAATATCGAAATATTCGGTATACCGAATAATTTGATATTCGGCCAAACCGAATATTCGGTAACATGGCCGAATACCGAATAGATACCGAATATTCGGTTTCGGTGAATCCCTAGTGCATACGCCTGCAAAACCCTCGTGGGATATATCATAGGAAAACCCTCCAACCACTCTTTCATATTATGAACCTTTCTACTCCCCCTCACCTTAATTTGTTCATTACTACCCCATACAATTTTCCAAAATCATGAAAAAAAATTACATAACAAATCTGAACAATTAGCAACTTCTGCCCTTTTTTCCCACAGTGAGTGGGTACGTATTTCAAACAAAATCGAGTTAAAGATATAAAATCATACAAATTTCATTTCATTTAAAAATCATCAAAGTGTGTGTGTGTGTGGGGGGGGGGGGGGTTATCGGGTATCGTTCGAAAAAGCTCTTAATACAGAACTCAAAAATGTATTTGTTTTACTCTTCGATACTATTATATTTTCAGAAATTCGTCGAAAATGTATGGCAAAATTATGTCCCCCATCCTATTGCCGAATCTACTGAAAATAAAATTATGAAAAAATTAGTAGTAGTTGGCATTTATTTAAACCTTGCAGGAAAGCTATAGCGATTATCTTAGCTCATACAGTTTTTCAGAAAATAGCAGTTTTTCATGATACATAAATTTTATTTGGCGGGCGCTCAGCGGGGGGAGTTGAGGGGAATTCGAGGTACCTATCGACGCGAAATCATCCATAGACTGTCGATAATGATTTTCCAAAAGAATTGTCGGTAATTAGCCGAGATATTAATTAAAAACCTATCTAAAAAACGTGGCACAGACCAAAGTGGCCATGCAATTTTGCGACCTCACTTCGAAGCGCACTTGGCACAATGGCAAGATTAAACTTTGTACATGGTCTTTGTTTTAATTAAGACGGATCACAATGATAAATAGTCCCCATCCCAATTGAATTAAATTATTGAAGGCAATTATTGAAAAATATTTAATAAAATAATTTCAATTTATTTGCAAAGCCTTATTATTCGTTTAACAACTATATTTTCTAAGATTGCAGCTAGAAATTAATAAATTTATTGTATGAATTCTCTGTACGCGAGTGAAACTCGCACTTGGCCGATTATTCTTTGTTCGATGCAAATCTATAAAATATACAATTAAAATTTCAATAAAATGTAATTCATTTTGAGGTTGTTCTCTAAAACATGTTTCCCGACTATAAATGGCATGAAACTTTTATGCGTAAAAGCATACAATGACAGGCATGACTATTAAATTTGTTTGGAATCGAATGGCGTTTTTCATTTCTTTTTTTAAACGCATTGCATTTTGAGCTACATCACATCCTGTTTTATTTATTTATTGTTTTTGTTATAAGGTAGCCGATTGTTGTGATTGATTTGTGCTTTTTCGGCAATTTACTTTTACATGGACGTCCATAACCTGGAGGCTTATGTTGCTTTACCATTGTGCAATATAATATACTACCCGTTTTTATATTGTCAGTACGTCTATCACTACCAATACTACAGTAAGATAGAAGTGTTATATATTTTCAATTATTTGAATAATGGAGCTTCCATGTTTGCCGCCACCTGTAGTGCGCCCCTGCTTTCTGAAAAGTTGGACAGGCCTGATCTACAGCAGGAATGTCAAAAGAGGCATTCGCGGTCGCCCTTCCGAATTTTTTATGTTTCTAGCTTTTTCGAATTTATTTTAGGCCTTGACGGCGCCCTTAAGCCTTCCGTGGCGCCTTACGACCGTGACTTTTCGACACCGTGGCGCCTTTCGATTTGAGACTATCCCCTCCCCGCACCCCTGAAGCTACGCCGCTGATATTAAATCTGATAAATGATAAGCATTTGCAAATTTCATATATCTTATAAGTAAAAAGGAACTCATAAATGTGTCAGAAATGACACACTTTCGTTTTAAATACCCCTTTAATAAATTTAAATTGGATAAAAGTTTTTCGAATTTTTCAGCTTCGCCTAAAATATTTGGCGCATGTGTGCGGTGCACACTTTGCACACTGGGTCGGCGCGCCCCTGTGTCGGCTCTTGGACTATAGAAGTTTTCTTCTATTTTTGCGAACGCACATGCTTGTGTTTGGGCCGAACGTAGTGGATTTTAGGGTTACATTTTTGGCGTTACCTGCAGAAGCCACACTTCTTCTCTATTCTTTCTCTTTACTCTATACGCTGCAATAATACGATGTTTACATTGAAATTTGAAAATATACCGCAGATATCGCTACGATCGGTTCTTTGGATTTCAGTATCGTTGCACATTTAAGGGATATAAATTTTTAGCACTGTTTGGATAGCAGATTTCCACACTATTTGTCCAGGCGCTGTACTATGGATTGTTGCTTTCCATAGTTTGGACAAAACCTAGCCTAAGCATGTGTTTTCTGCAGTTGTCGGCAAACTTTTATTGGGAATTAAAACGGCCTGTAGAGGCGCTGATCGCAGCCTTCGGTACAGGAAAATTGTCCCTTTAATTTCCCTTTAACTAATGCTAAAGTACCATTGAAATAATTCTCCATTGTAAATGTATTTGAAAGTTTTAGATATTCAAATTTGGATAATTTTTACTTTGTCATATGAGACAGAACACAAATGTCACTTAAAATCTGAAATTGTGCAAAAGAATAATCATTCTGAACAAATTTAAAATACATGTAATGCAATGCGCTTGCACCCCAGTACCCTGAAGCGAGAAGTTACATCTATTCTCCACCAGATGGCGTATTCGAGTGCTTGAAATACCAATAGAAACACCCTAATTAAGACCTCCCGCCTAATTTTATCTCTATCATAAATTACTGTAATCTTAGGATATAATTTTATTTAATTGCAGCTGAGTGAAAAGCCAACCCAAGTTCGACTCCTGGCCTGAACATTTTTCACTCTTTACACTTTATTAAATAGATATATCTCGTATCCATGTTATAAACGGCTCTTGCTATATTTGATCAATATACAATCTTAGTTTTATAGTATTTTTATTCATTCTAATATGCAGAAATACTAAACAGCGTTGTTTCTGATTATTATCCGACAGTGACGAAGTGTTTTGATAGTATATAGCGCCCTCTATTGTCCGTTTGAATTGGGAGTAAACTGTTTGAATGATGGGCGCGTTCACGGACCGCAGCACCCTGGGTTCCCCAGGTTTACAACGGGTAACCCGAAGCGTTCAGAGACCGGCATCACGTGACTTTTTCCGAGTTCCCCGTAGCGTTCAGAGCCAGAGATTACCCAGATTTCGGGGAACGACCATTACCTGAAAAATTTTGTTGGGTAAAGTGATCACGTGGTTGGGAAATCTGATTTGTTTACCATTTTATAGCTTAACTGTGACTGTTAATCGGAATAGCACTGTTTTGATCAGTTTTATCGCACATTGTTACTGTTTTTTAATATTACAAAAATAATAATAAAATCATTTCTGGTCTAAGTTTAACTTTTAGATAAGTTAGAAGATAAATGTAAATTTTGCATATGACAAATCAGTTCACGCTTGGAAGCCTAAAATGGCTAGCAAAACCTGCACTGTTAAAAATATCGTGAAAGATTACCTCTGTTTTTAAAGGCTATCTATTTTCTGACCAATGAGAAAGCTACATAAACGCCTATAAAGCGCTCTCATTGGTCAGAAAATAGATAGCCTTTAAAAACAGAGGTAATTTTTCAGGCTATTTTTAACAGTGTGTGATACATATTTGTTGCGATAGTATTCCCCATAAAAATTAACTTTTGGAACAGTTTCCCAGCTAAAAAAAGCGATAATTGAATCTATTTGCACTGTCGAAAGCGCAGCTGCCGCCATGTTTGTAAATGTAAATAAAAAAATCCCGCAACTTTACCCGAAAGCGTTCAGAGCCGTTTTTACCCAACCTTACACCGAGAAACCAGTATGACGTCATTCCCCAATTTTCCGAGTTACCCGTGTTTCGGTCTCTGAACGCGCTCGATATCGACTGTTTCGATATCGAAAATATACATCGGTGACCATGACAACAGTACTTAGCTTGCCTGCAACATCAATGCGAATTTTCGAGATCGAAACTGTTTGCCGTAGGCCTGGAATACTGCGCAAAGTTTATGCTTTTATTTCAGAGCCAATCATTTGGAAGATATCTGCACGTGAGTAAAGCAGATTTGCTTAATGCGAAATTTGATTCGTTTAAATAGTTTGGGTTATTTTCTCTTTTTAAAGTCTATATTACTTGGAAATTTTTGTTTACATTCTAAAGAGTAATGCTAGAGAGCATTCGTTTAAGGAAAATGTTAGATCAGCTAATATCTTTAAAATGTACGTAGTAAAAAAAAAGTGAAATATGAGAAAAGTCAAAAGTTTTGTTTAAATAATTTAAAAAAAAATTATGTTTAAAGAGTAAAAAAAAAAATTGTGTTCTTTGACCATACTTTTATATAGAAGGAATCACCAAAATTTCTTTTTATAAATAGACAAGGAAAAGAAGGACTTTTATATGTACATATTTGATTTATTTATATGATTTTTACTAAACCGTTTTATTTTTATAGTGAACATATAAATCTGTGTCTGTTTTTCTTTTGAAGCTACTTTATTAATTTGGTACAATTATTTTGTAACTGAATTATTTTCACCCGTGAAACAAAAATACAATAAATAAGTAAGGAAAAACTCTATCTGAAAATAGAATGGGAAAAGAAGTTCTAGAAAAAATAATAACGAGCTAGCATAACATAAGACATGATTTTTTATGTTATGCTAGGATTTTTCAATTTTCGTTATTGCTAAATTTATTTAAACTCCCTGTTGCCTGTTGAGTTATAATATTGTTTCTGGAAAGAAATCTTTTTAGCATTAAGAGTATTATTTTATGCATATGCTGTATGTGCATGCACTTATCCACACAGTAATTTAACTAAGGCTTTCATATTACCAACTATATTCACCAAATAAGTTCAATCATAGTTAAAAACACTTATACTTTTTTTTAAATATTACTATTTATTTATGTATGTTACATATTAAATTTAAATTATTTTCTTTATTCTATAATTGTATTTAACCCATTTGTTTTTCTTGGCAGGATATCCTGCTAACATATATTTTCAGGATTCATTCCACTCAGTTCATAAAGTATTATTTATCTTATTTAATGACAGAAATTTGCAATTAAATAAAGAGAAGATTTCTATTTTAAAATAACAGACTTTTTAGTTAACTCTTGAAAACCTTTCAAGAGTTAAAACAGTATGAAACCTGTCTTTTGCACCTATATCAGATACATAGAATGTGAAAACCACTAGGGATGTAACAAATAGTGATTTTGTCAAATACTGAGTATTTGGCAGTAGAATACAAACCTTTTATTTAAATTGTTATATTGTTTCTAATTTCTTTTTAAAATGAAAATAAAATTAAAAACAAATTTAAAACTGATATTATTTTATTATTTGTATGTTTAAAAAAATTAACAGCTTGATATATTTTTGGTAATATTTGTAACACATTGATGCTAATAAAAATAATAAAAGAACATGATTTTTACTAAGTCTGAATTACTAATATGTAGTATAATTTTATCTGTAGATCCATATAATTTATGTACTCATTATCACTGCTTTAAAATTTATTAATTTTATTTTAGAAATCTTATTTCAATACAAAAAATGTAATTTATCCTTTTATACTTAGACATATCAAAAGGAGAGTTAAGTAATTTCCAATAAAATATAAAGAATATACTTCACTTTTACTGCCTATTCATACTTTTATCTATCTTACATTAAATGTTAATGAATCCCTTGTAATGCTTTATACTCTCTCCCTCATAATCAATGAGATATTTCTTGAAATAGCCCTTTTTCAATAAATTTTGCTGTGAGGAGTTTGTGTTTAAATTTTCTCATTAACTGTGGTTGCATTTTATTAATTGAAGTTCAAGTGCTTGTTTAAATGCACCGTGCTTAGAAATGCAGCAAGAAAAATACTTTGTTTAAATAATATATTTATATGCATGCTAGCTTAAACGACCTTAACAATTCATCTTAAACTTATATACAGTTAAAACAGAGTTTGTGTTAGGAAATTCTTTATTGATGTACACTGAAATATAATTAAGCAATATTTTGTATTAAATATTACATATTCTTAAAAAAAAGAAAAGGCAGCTAAAATGTGGAACCATTAGGCAGGGTTAAAATTTTTAATTGGTTTAAAAAAGGAAAAAAAAAAAAAGTAGCCAAGTTTTGGTGACTCTAATTTTATTAATAGCAAACCCAAAGACTGGAGGAGAGGAGAAAATTTTGTAGAGATATGCACTGGAAATTATTGTGCATGCAGGTATTTACGTTTGGTGGTGAAATTTTGAGATTGCAACCTGCATGTTTGTTCAGCAGAGCTTTAGCCATGTGTCATTTTTGGTAATAGTATATGAAGCAATGCATATGTCGAATTGGTGTTATATGGCCCCTTTTTCTGGAAAATGTCTAAAGTCAATCATTGAAAATGTGATTCTGGATAAGTGCTTCCATACTGTATATAAAAATTTAAAACTGCTATAAATACAAGCAAGAAAATACCAATTCTTAATCATTTGAAGATTTTATTGAATATTTATGAAAATAATTGTTTTCTGTAGCTATGAAATATTTAATAATTCAGATCAATATTTCAAAGCATACAATAACATGCATATGAGATTATAATTTAGCACATTATTCATTCCCTAAATGATTTCTGAGCTTACACTAAATATGATCAAAATTTGAATGTTTTTAAAATTGAGATTGAACTGACTGTGCTAGGCAAACACTGTAGAATTTAGTTGCTAAATTGATTGCCTATGCTATCTTTTTGAGAACAATTTTTTGTCTATTCAGTTACGAAAATATAAAAGTTTGGAATTTTGTTACCTTAACATAAATCAATGAAATTTAGAATTTTTGTAGATAGTAATATTGGCTATATATGTAAGAGACCACCAAAGCAATCAGACCCAAGGCGTTGAATGATACAATCTCTACCTGTCAATATTTATAATGTGTGCATTTAAGCACTTTCAATAAAATAAAATAAATGTATCTAAATTAAGGTTTTAAATATTTATTGTTTTGTATGAAAAAAAAAATTAAAAATATGGTAACCCCACATTATATCATATCTTGTTAATATTTCTGTTGTTTTCCTTCCTAATAAAAAGTAGTTAATTGCATATTTAAAGAAACTTTATATGTATGTTGATTATAATAAGTGCTATTTTCTATCATTAATTTTATTAAGAAAATCATACTAAGTAAGTAAGTATAAACTAGTATATTTTCAAGATAAGTATAAAGTATTTAACTTGTAAGTTATCATCTTTTATTAAATTTTAAATATTTTCAGTCATATTACACTTTCTTTTCTCTACCAACACATGCAATAATATGAGGGATTGCTGTATATTCGTTTTGTATTTTATGTATTTGTTACTGATATCCAAGTAACATATCTAGGTATAACCCTAATATTTATCACTGAAATTAAGTAGATTACATATTTCTATTTTAATATTTAGTTTTATGCATTGTCTTATTATCTATGCAACAGTGCTGAAAATTACTGCCTGATTAGTTAATTACTTATTATTTGTTTGAAAATGTTTAATAATTCCTTAGTTTTGTACCTTTTTGTTTATGTTGCTTAGGTTTTGATATACATATCTTAAAATTTGCGTTTTGTTACTTTTCAGTTGCTCATCTGAGTGTAGAATGTAAAGACGATAAATTTTGTATTCAAAAGGATCCCAATAGCCACTGTTTAACTATTAATGAATTTTCCCAGTGTGCTTGTAAGCAAAATTATCACCTAGACTTGACTAATAGAACTGGAAAATGTGTATATGGTATGTATTAATTTACTTTTTATCTTTCTTTAGAAGTTTCTCCAAGCCTTAACTATTTTAACTGTAGCCTTTTTTTTCATTTAGCACATTTACACCAGTATGTGTCTGTTGTGATATGCAGCTAATTTGTAATACTAAGTAGTGTGTAGTGTACCAGCAGTGTTAGACAATCAGTATAATTCTTAACAGTATGTATGTACTCCAATGATGCATTTCATGTTTTATAGATTGAATTCCCCCTTTTTGCTTACCTTTGGTTAGTCAAAGTACTTTGATTAAATAGTTCCAAGTTTAAAGTGCCTTTTACTGACAATATCTTCAGGGTTCTCGTTCTCGTTGCTGCTCGCCATTGCAACAAATCACGGCAAAATACTTTATTTGGCGAGTAAACAAACATTTATACTCACCAAATTGCTTAAGTTTTGGTCACTTTACTATTTTTTTTATGTATGTGTGTGGGAGTATAGTCGACTCTCGTATTTGCATTACTTGAGTTCTTGTTGCAGAGCCCTGAAATTAGGAGATACCATAGATTTCATTCGAAGAAATGACCTGCAGCAACTTTGTCTTATAATGTGCTACATTTTGTGGAAATTTTCCTCTGTATCCAGTGGATTGTGAGAGAGGTATCATTGGCATTATGAACGCAACAAAAACTAAATTGAGAAATCAAATGTATATGAGAAATGTCAATAATATCATTTCTGTATGTGTTAATGGGCCCAATAGACAGCAGTACAAAAAACCAAATAATTCTAAGAAAATAAAGTTTTTTGAATGTGACATATTTTGTTGTTTATATTTTGAATTTTTCAAAATTCACTGGATTCGTTAATTTGGTTAAAACTTAAAGTTTTATTTCATAACATTTTCATGAGTTTAAATTGGATTTCGATTTTTTTTCTTGATTGGGCAAGACATTTAGAATTTACTTATTTTTAATAATTCGTGTAGGTAGTTGAATTTAAATGAATAACTCATCTGTAAGCAGTCAAAGAGTTTGGTTGTTTTAGAAAAAAAAAACCTAACTAAATTTGCGGTGCTACAATCCATTAAGGATCATGATCTACAGTGCCCAACCCTGTGTTCTTGACTATGGGCCCTGATATTCTATATAGCATATATGTCCTGTTGAGTTGGTCAGCCTAATGTGCCCTAGTGTTGTTTCTCAAGCAAGCTTGGTCCTTATTTTATCAACCCCGAAGGGATGAACGATTGCCCTTTATGTTAGAGCACATTGAAAAAAAGGGATACATTAATCGGTTAAATATCAGTTTTTCTGTGTTTCACTGTGAATGTATTTTGCTAACTTTTTTTATTTAGTCTACAACTTTCTATTTCTGATTAGCTAAATTACTAAGGTTGCTCAAAAGTCAGCAAACACCCTGAATATCTTAGTGAGTTTCTCACCATTGACATGTAAAATGGCTTTATTGGTTATCATAAAATCATTTTTATACTAAGCCATTTCATTGAAAACTTGATGAATACATCTGAAACTAAGAAAAAAATTCTTTATTCTAATGCTTCTCAACCTTTTTTGTCTCATATATTCCTTGCTTAGACTTTTCATTTATGATTACCCCTTTTTTCATAAATCATCCCCTACTCATACCTTAATACTAAAATATACCGGGTGAATAAAAAGTCCTGAAATGGTGTAATATCTCAAGAAATAGACATTTGGTAAAAAACAAAAAATACATCTTGAATATTTTGTTGAAAGCTATTTAATGGTGCCAAAATTAGCCACCCTGGGCAACTTTGAAATTTCAAATGGGATTCTCTCATTTGCTTTTGCAGATTCAGATTTTACAGAACAAAATACAATAATTTTATCCATAAGCTTTTTAACATTTTTTGTAGATGCGCTGTAATCGCAAAAAAGTCAAACTATTGTGAATGTTTCTGAAAAAACACTTTACATCTAATGGAAAAGAATGCTTTTCCATTATTCTGATTACTTTACTCAAAATAAGTAGCCTCAGGAAATTCAATGAAAATAACTGATTTCAGTATAACCCAGGAATAAGGATCATAGGCGTAGCGTCGGGGGGGCACGGGGGGGCACGTGCCCCCCCCAACCTTCTGTACCCCGGGCGCCAGAACAGAAAGCGTAGGGGGCGCCAAATGAAGATTTTTTTTGTCTTTACATACAAAAATGTATATGTATACATATCGAATTTGCATAAAAATGTCTCGCAGCCGGAAAATCCAAAAGGAAAACTGAACCAAATGTATTAAAATTTACAAATATATAAAAAGATTCATCTATAATAGAAGACTGCAAATAGGAGAACCACTAACATTTTTCAAGGCCAATAGGCCAGTCCCTACTCCTCTCTTTTATGTAAAACTGTCCCTCGCCGATAACCGATTTCCTGGGGGGGGGGGGGGGGTGCAGAATCATGTGCCCCGGACATCAGAACGAAAGGCGAAAAGGGCGCCAAATGAAGATTTTGTTTGAATGTGACTTTTCTGTTGAAAAGATTCCATGAAGGCTATTCTATTCTTTTTGGAGCTTTCTTTTCCCCCGTCTTCCTATGGGCGCGACGTCAAATGATGGTCCGGTGCAATAAAATCAAACGGGAGAAGGAGTCAGGGTTTGAAACTATGGGGGGGGGGGGGGGGGAGGCTGATGGGGCATGTGTTCTGGGCGCCTCGCGCAGGGAACGTCAGATGAAAATTTGGTTTGCCTTTTTATACAATATATATATATGCGTGCGAAATTTGTGTAAAAAATATTTTCTACCCGAAAAGTCAAAAAGAAAAGCTTAGTACAATGCATTAAAAATGTCAAATAGATAAAAAGATTCGCGTACAAGACAGCAAATGAATAACCCCATTCTTTTTCTTATAATTACTTTTTTACATGCATATCACCATATCTGTCCTTAGAGGAGGCGAGGTAAGGTGACCGACTGGGACAATAAAAGCCAAGCGGTCGAAAATTCACATAATAAGAAGTAAAAACTTAATAATTTTGTTGTTGTTGTTGTTTTGAGTCAGACATAAATTTGAAAATTAGCATTAAGTTCAGGAAAGTATCTAGACATATCAGCCTATAAATAAGAAGAGTGGTATGAGTGATAATTCCGAAAAACTGATGTAGATAGTACAGGAAGATATTTTACAAAACTGGAATTCATTTTTATACCTACAGTAAATCCTGGTTTTTAGTTCCTAAAACAATGTGACTCATATTACTATGACATTAAAGTGCCCCAATTGTAATAATTTGTAATGCTATAACAACAGTAAAATCTTGAAAAATGAAATCCGTCTATAATGGAATTGTGTCTTAAATGAAAAAAACTACATGGTTCCAACAGAAAGAATACCAACAGTTATACATCCTAAGACGAAAACCTGTATAAAGCGGAATTATTTCCGCTTCCTTTCAATTTTCCCCCCAGGTTTTAATGAATAAATATTTGATAAAGCTGGTTATATATTTCAATATTATGTATTTTATTGTTACACATTTTAAATTTTAAAATAAGTCCGCTACTAGAAACTTTCGTAAATTTCTCTTTGTAAATTTACTTTGCAGAGGAAGGCAGTGGGGAGGGGGGGGGCGCCAAAATCGACGTTTTCCCCGGTTGAAAATATAGCTAGTTTCGGCCCTGGAAGGAGTGCACAAAGTAAAATGTTTTAGTAAAGCCTTTTAAAAGAAAAAAAAGAGTATAGCATTTGCAGTGGTACAGTAAAAAAATCTCTCACAGGGCGCCATCATGGCTAATAATGTCGCCCCTGCCTTTATCCCCCCAAAATGATTTTTTCTCTTCTTTTTGCCATTTCTAGGCGTTTTGCCACCCTAAGCGGAAATTGTAAAATGCAGCTCTGTTCCTTTTGGTGCAATTATTTTTTGCATTACTTTTTGCATTACTTTTGGGGCAATTGTTTTTTGCAACCAACCAAATCCAGTCTTAGAGAGAGGAGGCGAGCTTGGGCAGCTTCCCGTAATTTAAAAAAAAAAAACTCACCCAGGGCGCCATCAGCCGCCCCTGCTTTTACCTTCCCAAATTACGTTTCTCGTCCCTTTGCCATTTCTAGGCTTCTAAAAATTCTATCCATAACAATGAAAGGACTTTATATGTCCACATTTTAGGCTTCTGCTCAAATCAGTGAATAAAGAGTAGAGTGATTTCTTCTAATGAGAATGCAAGTTATCCAGAAAATAAGGCCCTAATGTTTCAGTTACGAAGTAACTTGGTTCTTCCACAATAAAAAATATGTACAGCACCTGGAAACATACCAGTAAAAACTTCTTGCAGATCATCCAGGTAACTACTTTCCATCAGGCCTTTCATTTCAAGAGTTTCTTGGAGAGAAGGAAGAAAAGTTTTATTTGAGGGGCAGAGTTAGAAATAACGTGTGGGATATCGCAAATCCCGCACAGAAAAGGAAAATCCCGCATAATAAAAATATTTGTTTGGATGGAATCTTCCAAATTTATTTCTTGAACAGACATATGATTCGTATGCGATTTTTTTTTTAATTTCGTGAAAGCCACGATTTTTTTTTCTTCGAGAAATCCACAAAATCAATTCATCAAACATTCGCGAATTTTTCCATTCGGTAACGAAAAAAAAAATCGCCGATATCAACAATTGGCCTTAGGAAAAAAGAAGTTTTCCATGAGTCGCGAAAAAAAAACTTGTAAATTTCGCCTAAAGACTATGGAAAGAAAATCGAAAATTTTGTCAAACTGTCGCGAACAGGAAAAAAAATTACACCGGCGAATTTGGTCAAATAGTTGCGCAAAAAATCAAGAATTTCCTCAGTCAGTCGACAAAAGAAAAGATCGTTTAAAAGAATCGCGAATTTCGTCAAAAATCCCTGAAACAAATACCGAATATCATTTTCGTCAACCGGTCGTAGAAAAATTCACGAAATTTGGCAAGGGATCGTGTAAAGAAAATCGTGAATTCCACGAAACAACTGGCGGAAAAAAATGCGAATTTTGGTAATTCGTCGTGGGAAAAATCTAGAATCTCCTTAAACGCCCGTGGAAAAATATCTTGAATTTTATCAAAGGTTGTGGAAACAAATGGCGATTTTCGTCCTTCGGTCGCGTCCTTCATCACAAATTTCGTCAAAAGAATATACAAAATATTACGAATTTCGTCAAACGATGAAGAGAAAAAAATTGCAGATTTCGTCAAATGGTCGCGAACAAAAAGACGGCAGGTGTAATTCTGGGTTTTAAAAAAAAATCTGGAATTCACAGCAAATTTTCTGAAAAGTTACAGCAGAGGGAGGGAAAGGTTTGGAAATCGCCTCCCGGCGCCAATTATGTGTTTTTTCCGCAATCCTTTGACGAAATTTGTATTTCCCGCGATCCTTTGATAAAATTTGCGATCCCTTTGTGAAATTTGTATTTTTCTCGCGATCCCTAGACGAAGTTTGCGTTTTTTGCGATCCATCGAAGAAATTCGTGTTTTTTTGCGATCCCTTTAAAAAATTCGCTTTTTCTGCGATCTTTTAAAGAAATTGGCGATTTTTTTCTGTGAACGTTTGTCGAAATTGATTTTTTCGGCGATCATTTGCCGAAATTCGCGATATTTTATTTTCCCGAATTTTTAAAATTTTCGGAACCGGATGCCTTAAATTTTTGGAAAATTAAGAACCGAATCATCCCTGAAAAGACACGAATTTGATCAAATATTTGCGTAAATAATCGAGAATTTAAACAAATGATTGCACAAAAAATCAAGGATTTCGTAAGTTGGTTTTGAAATGAAAATCACGAATTTCGATAAACTATCGTGGGAAAGAATCGCGAATTTCGTCAAATGATATCTGAAACAAACAGCGAATACCATCAATCGATCACGGAAAAAATATATATCGCGAATTTCGACAAGTGGTGGCGAAAAAAAAAATCAATTTCGTCAATCTGTAGTAGAAAAAGCTGCAAAATTTGGCAAAGGATCGCGGAAAAAATCGCAAAATCTCCTTCAACGATAGTATAAAAAGATATCGGAAATAAATAGTTATTTTCGTCAATGGTTTAGGGGGGGGGGGGGGATCCCAAATTTTGGAATTCGTCGCGGAAAAAATCGCGAATCTCCTCAAACAACCGTTGAAAAAGTGCGTTTGGGAAGATGACTTTACAGGCGCTTTGAAGAAAAAGACCGAATATTTTCAGTAAAAATAGTCGCTGAATCCGAAAAATGTCGCCTACTGCTTTCTTGAAATAGTCACTTTTTAAAAGTTTTTGCCCTAAAATAGTCGCCATAGCCGCCGGATGCTGAAAATAGTCGCTAGGTATAGCATTTTAGTAGCAAGTGGCAGCCCTGCAATTGCATGTTAAGAAAAATTGGAATTTTTGAGAAATTGAGTCGGGCCGGACCAGGCCTGAATTAATTGATTTTTTTTATGGGTCGAGCTTGTTATCACTGATTTTTTTACGAACCGGGCCTGACCATAAACTGTGAAAATATAAACGGGCCGGGCTCGGGTGGAACTTTTAATTTTCACCCCGGCCTGGAAACTGTGGCCCGTGCAGACCTCTAGTGTTCCCCCCAGGGTCGTGCAAAGAGGGGGCTAAAGGAGCGGTCGCCACAGGCGCAAAATTTATGCTGCGAACTACGGTTTTATTTGTTTATTTATTCAGTTTTTGTCCGCCGATCATTTTCAGGGGAATTTATTTTCTCTTTCTTGATCCTTTTTTTTTTCCTGTCGCAAAACATCATGAACTCTCTAACAAATAATTGCAATTTTCTCTTATGTTATTTAGTTGGTCTGAATTTCTAAATTAAAATTAAACATTTTAAAGTTCCAAAATAAACGCGAAATATTTATTCATATTATAAATATTATAGAATTTATTTATGTTTCTGCACTTTATCAATTTTATTACACTCATTACAAAGAGAAAGATTTTTTTTATTGGGGGGGGGGGGGGGCGTAAAATTGAAAATTCGTTAAGGGCGCACTTCTCACGGCTTTGGTGCCCCCCCAAAATTTCTGGTCACGCTACGCCTATGATAAGGATTATGGTGTCTGTTTAAAGTGAGTCCCTTTGCTTCTCACTAAACATCCTTTAAAGCACTTTATGCCATAAGATGTTTAAATTGACCACCAGCTTACACTTGGCAATATATTAACTGGTGTTAAAGTTGTTGAGAAACTTTTTCCAATATCTCTGTTGTTATTGTATTGGAAATATTGCATATTTTGTCTTTGAACTCATCAGTGTCATTAGGTTTGATCTCATAAATCTTACTTTAAAATATCACCAATAAAATTAATGGATTAAGTTAATGTATTATTTTGTTATGTAGAATCCGAATTTGCTGAATAAATGGGGGTTCCCATTTGAAATTTCAAAGTTACCCTCCTGTCTCCCGAATAAGGGTAGAGAGTGGGGCTAATTTTGGCACCTTTAAATTACTCTAAAAAAAAGAAAAATTAACACTTATTTTTTTGTTTTTTTATCTAATATCTATTTCTCAAGATATTACATTGTTCCGGAAGTTTTTATTTATTCGGAATGTTTGTACTGATTAGTAATATTCTTTGGTTAGCTAACTAATCAGATGAATTAAAACAACAATATTAATATACTTTAATTTTTTCTTACATTTCAGAGTTTATTTAAAATTTTGATAGAATTAATTTGATTTATTGTGAAAATCCATGAATCTCAATTTTTTCTTATATAATACAGTAGACTCCTTCAAATCTGCAACCCTAAAATTTTCAAATGCCTAAAATCCACACATCATCGCAGATGTAAATAATGAAACTTTCAGTTCAGATGTACAGGCAAAATTACAGATTTTTTTTTGTTTTATATCATTCTGTATGTATTTTAATATGTAATTCTCGATAATATGACTTAACGTGTGGTTTTTCACGAAGAAAATTTAAATTTATTTCTGAAAAAATCAAGATATGGCTGATATCACTGGTAATCACAATC